>JAQQSK010001261.1:14832-540211 GCA_028658325.1 Potorous gilbertii
CACAATCAATTCCAAAGTTCTTGAGAGTGTCCTTGTATTGCCTTTTCTGACCACCATGTGATCACTTGCCTTGTGTGAGTTCTCCATAAAATATTCTTTTTGGCAAGCATATGTTTGGCATTCGAATAACTTAGCCATCCCATTGGAATTGTGCTTTCTGAAGCAAAGTTTGAATGCTTGGCAGTTTAGTTTGAGTAAGGACCTTAGTGTCTGGTACCTTATCCTGCCAGGTGATCTTCAAAATCTTCCTAAGATACTTCCAATGAAAGTGATTCAGTTTCTTGGCCTGGCACTGTTTCACAGGCATGCAACAATGAGGTCAGCACAACAGCTCTGTAGACCTTCAGTTTGGTAGTCAGTTTAATACCTCTTCTCTCTCCCATTCTTTCCTTTGGAGCCTCCCAAACACTGAGCTAGCTCTGGCAATGTGTGTATCAACCTCATTATCAATGTGTACATCCCTGGAATGTACACTACAAAGGTTAAAGAACTTATCCACAGCATTCAAAACTTCTCCATTTGTTGTAACCAATGGTTCCATGTATAGATGGTGCAGTGGTGGCTGACAGAGCACCTGTGTTTTCTTGGTGTTAATTGTTAGGCCAAAATTAGCATAGGCAGCAGAAAATTTATCCTTACTTCGTTTCATCTCAACTTCAGAGGCTGCACTAAATGCACAATCATCTGCAAACAGAAAATCATGCTCCAACACTCCCTCCACTTTTGTCTTGGCTTGTAGCCATTTCAAATTAAAGAGTTTGATGGTCTCTTGCAACAAGAACTGTTCGTCTGTCAGGTCTACTGTATTTTTTGTTGTCTATAAGTGTGTACACATTCCATGTGCTGATGATGAGTGGAATCATCTTTGCAGATGTTTTTGTATATTCTGTACACTTTTTTGTGTTTTAACTACAGAGCAAGATTCCTTGCCTGCCATGGTAATCTGGCCAGGGTTGGGTAAGCAGACAATTTTTAGGGCACCTTTTCTAGTCCAGTAATATCAACCAACATAGCAATAAAGCACAGATATGACCATCACACACACACACACACACACACACACACACACACATACACACACACACACACACACACACTCCAACTCAAGAAATTTCAACGGTTCCTTATTATCTCTGAGATCGAACATAAAATCCTCTCTTTGGTATTTAAAACACTTCCTTTTTATCCCTCCTAATCTTTCTAGTCTTTTTTCAATTTGCTCCTTTTCATATAGTCCCCAATCCAGCAACAAATGCCTTCTGCTGATCTTTGCACTTGATCCTTCATATCTTACCCCAGTACCCTTTCACTGGTCTGTTCTCCAAGTTCTCCCTCTTGACCACTCCCTGTTGACTTCTTCAAGGCTCAGCTCAAATCTGTAGGAGGCTTTTCCCAGTTTGCCCTACCCCCACCTTCACTACTAGTGCCCTTCCTCTGAGATTACTTTTCACCTACTCTACATAAATCTTGTAAGTATATAATTGTTTGCTTGTTGTCTCCTTTCTTAGAATATGAGTTCCCCTGTACCCAAAGGGTACAAAAATGTGCATACCCTTTGACCCAGCAATATCACTTCTAGGACTATATTCCAAAGAGATCATGGGAAAGGGTCCCACATGTACAAAAATATTTATAGCAGCTTTGTGGTGGTCAAAAATTGGAAATCAAAGGGATGCCCATCAATTGGGGAATGGCTGAATAAATTGTGATATATGAATGTAATGGAATACTATTGTGCTATAAGAAACGATGAGCAGGAAGACTTCAGAGAGTCCTGGCAAGACTTATATGATCTGATGCTGAGCGAAAAGAGCAGAACCAGGAGAACTTTGTACACAGCAACAACCATAATGTGCAAGGAATTTTTCTGGTAGACTTAGCCCTTCACAATATGCAAGGATCTAAAAAATTCTCAATGGACTCAAGACAAAATGCCTTCCACATCCAGAGAAAAATCTATGGAATTGGATCACAGAATGTAGCAGAGCATTTTCTTTTGTATTTTCTCTTGTGTTTTGTTTTGTTTTATGGTTTCTCCCATTCATTTTAATTCTTCTGTGCAACATGACTAAGGTGAAAATGCATGTAATAGGAATGTATATGTAGAACCTATCATCTCAGGAGGGAGTAGGGAAAGAAGGGAAAGGGAGGGGGAAATAAGGGGGAGGGAGGGGGAAAATGTAAGATACATGGAAGTGATTGCAGAGAACTAAAAACAAAATAATTAAAAAAAAAAAGAATGTGAGTTCCTTGAGGGCAAACATGTTTTTGCCTTTCTTTGTATTTCCCGCACAGTGTCTGTTTAGCACATAGAAATTGCTTAATAAATGAGAAATTGCTTAATAAATGTTATTGAGTAACAACCCTATGACACTACAGATATTATTCCCATTTCACAGATACCTCAAAGGCTCAAAGAATGGAAGTGACTTGCCCTTGTCTCATCCCCTTGTAAGTTTATGAGTAGCCAATATAAAGGGGCAATAACAGGAAGTAAGATTGCAAAGGGGAACCTAGAAGTCACGCCCAAACTCTCCCAACCATTGAAGACGAGTAATTCACAAATTTGTATCATATAGTAACCAAAATTCACATTCTGATAATATGTTTAACCAAGAGAAGCCATCTAGGCACTACTTGTCAAATGTTATGTAAATTCTAGGAAAACAATCCTATGTTATGTAAATTCTAGAAAAAATACAGAACTCCACAATTCTAGACTAGCAGAACACCAAATGGTACTGATGACTTTGAGATGATATAGCCATGTCAACATTAAAGTTTTACCAATAACTTTGACATAATTTGGATATGTTCATGAACTAACCCCAAGGTGGCATGGATAGGTAAAAAAAACCCTATAAAAGTCAGACTTCAAACTCCTGCCCACCCCCAGCCCCAGCAGTCTTCTCAATCTGCGTCCAACTCCCAAATCCATGGCTACTTGAGTGATGTCCTCTCTCTCTGCCTTTTTCTCACACTGCCTCCCTTCACTGTCCTGTTCCTCTGTCCCCATGTCACTGTGTGCCTCTGTACTACTTTTTGCCACTTGTCTCTGTATATTATTTAAGTGTGATAGCTACTGCGTTTCCCTCTGCCAATTGTAGTTTTTCCTGATGCATAGTCAAAGAATCAGGTGTGCCTGCCTCCATTTCATGATTTCATAAATTACTTATCAAGTCATGCCTCTACTTAATGGATGTCAGAGGTGGTTGTGATTTAAAGCCAGGTGTGTCTTAACTCCAATGCAGTATTCTTTCCACTCTATCATGCTGCCATTTTTTGGACCTCACTTTCTTCCCCCACAAAATGAATATTTGGAGATGCTGTGTGGCATAATGAATAAGGCACTGGACTTAAAGACAGGAAACCGGCATTAAATTCTGCTTATGAAACATACTATGTTACCTTGGGCAAGGCACTGAACTTATCAGTGTCCAGGCAACTCTCCAATATATGTTTCTTTAAAACAAATTTTTTTCAGTTAACAATCATTTGTTTTTTTTCCCTCCCATACTTTCCTCTGATTTAAAAAAAAAAAAAACCACCCTTGTAACAAATATGCATTTGTAAGACTGTGTCAAAGAAGGTGCTAGGTTGCATTGATGGAGGATTATTCCTTCATTTAAGAGTCTCCGAGATATATGAAATTATAGGTCTGGTAAAAGTTTATCAATATTATATAATTAAAGACCTTAATTGTTCCCTAATGATTGTTCTTGGGTCAGCATTGTCTGATTAACTCCACTGTCCTCCTACTCATGAGGCCAGGGACCATGTCCAAACCCATCCCCTAAGTACCCCAATGGAACCATGATCCGGTTTTCTTTACAGACCCAAATCCCCATCTCTTCCATGATGAGCAGCAGCAACTGGACATGATCTGTGTTCTCCAGAAGAATCAAGAGGAGCCAGAGAAGCCGAGACCAGAGCATCAGACCAGGGAAGTAGAAATCCAGGTGGGTTCCCTGGCCCAGGTTCTAGTAGTTTCCTTTACCCTGTCAGTTTCCTGCCTGAAAGGAGGTAACATTTGGAGGAACGTGGGAGAGAAATAACCAAGAAGCAATCATTCCATAATAAAAAACCCAATGTTAATAGGCTCAGAGTTCCTTTCCTTGATGTTTTTAAACCTCTTATTCTTAAGAGCAAAAAGGAATTTTCTACATAATTCACCCCTTCTGAATCAGCACTAAACTCACATTTGGGAGACCTGTTTTCCCATCTCTGCCATTAACTCTATGTGTGATCATGGGTAAGTCACTTCATTTCTCTGGCATTTGGTTTCCTCTTTTGTAAAATGAGTGAATCAGACTATGTGAACTTTAAGGTCCTTGCCAGTCCTAATGTCTATGAAACTTGCCCTTGGAATTATAATGGTAGGCAACTAATTGACTCCATCCCACCCTCCCCTGGGCCTGCCTTCTTTCCAGGTGGTGGATGAACAGGAATTAGAGCTTCGTGAAAAACTTGCTGAGCAGCTCCAAGTACTGCAAAAGGAGCATGAGGAGACCTTACAAGGTAAGGGTGAGCGCAAGCCCTTCTAAAATTCCAGACTTTAGGAGGGAAGACCCCTGACTTCTCAGTAGAGTAACAAGCCTAGCCCACATGGTGCTTGGGATACTTTTCCCACATAGATAATGTTTTTGCCCAGTCCTTCATTTGTGGGACCACCCTTTGGGCCAAGGGTTCACTGATTAGCATAAGAGTCCCTGGACGGAGTACATCAGCCATCATTGTGGAGCCTTTCTAATCACTCTCTAAATTTAGGTTTGTAAGTTTAGTTCAAGGTTGAGTTAGAGCTGTCAAGTCAGAAGAATTAGGGTCTAGTCTTAATCTCCCTATTTAGCATGCTATGTGAACCTAAGCAAATTACTTTACCTTTCTGGACCTCTCTGTTAGCAAAGACTATAGCCCTGTACCTCACAGCGATATTATGAGAAAGAAGCTTTGTTCTCAGAGGATTTGTTAATACAAGTAAGAATAGCTGACTTTTATCTAGCACTTACTATGTGCCAGGCACTGTGTTAAACACTTTATAAATATTATCTCCTCTGATCCTCACAACAACCCTGAGAGGTAGGTGACATTACCCTCATTTTATAAATGAGAAAACTGAGGCAAGCTGAGGCAAGTCACACAACCAGTAAGTGTCTGAAGTTGGATTTCACTGACTCCAGACCTGGCCTTCTATCCAGTGGACCTCTAGCTTCCCCTCTGATGGAAGATTAATTACTAACAGCTTAAATTTGTATCTCAGTGGTAGTTAGATGCTGTCTGTGGTCCTGAATCAGCCAATGCAAAGGGAATATCTTTCCTAGTTAGAGATTCTGGTATTACCTTATAAAATGGTATGGCAATAAATGGTATGGCTCTGATCACTGGTTTCATTGCTTTTGAGGTATTAACACTTTTAAAGATGATGCTACAAAGAACTCTGATTCTATTTTGTTTAGTTATCCAGTCCCTTTCTTCATGTGTGTTCACACATGCATGCATGTATTTCCTGTTCTTGCAAGAATCTTAATTTCTTCCATATTCCCAGGACAGCAGACTTCCCTTGCTAGAGGTTTACTTGTCTTCATGTCTAAGTGTGGTTCCGAGAAAATCTGGAAGTGGCTCCTCACCTGGTCTCACCTCAGCACTGAATTGTCCAAAGCAGTGACTGGGGAGGAGAAGGAGGCAGAGATATTGTGACTGGCACAGCCCCTTGGCTGAGGAAAGACCTCATTCCTAGGCTCATAGAGCTTGTTGATTGGGAATAGGAGGAAATATTTCTGGGGCCACCACAGGGGGTGGGGTTGGAATGAACTCTAAATTTGTTGTCTGGAATCATTCCAAGAGGTAGGAATGCCCTGACATATCTGAGAAAATATGGTCCATCTTGCTAGAAACAGGTAATAGGAAGTGCCCCACCAAGGCCTTCCCCTCAGTCTTGGAATGTCTCCCCATACTTCCTGTACTGTTTCTACTAAGAGGCATAGAATCATAGAACATTATTATACTGGAGGGGAGTTAGGACTTAGAGATCAACCAAGCCAACTCCCTTTAAATTCATCTGAGAAGAATTTAAGGCCCATAGAGCTTGGGTCGCTTCCTACAATTAGAGGCATAGCTGATTGTGGAACCGAGACATCTTGACTTTTGGTCCTTACTTTTTCTAAGAGAAGTGTCATGGTCCAGTAGAAAGAGCAGTGAATGTAGAGGCAGAATACTTGGGTACAAATCCTACCTTTAACACTATCTGCTAGACCTTGGAAAAGTCATTTAACCTCACTTGGCCTTATTTTCCTCACCTACAAAATGAGGGAGTTAGACTATATATATGTATGTAAATATATGTGTATATATGTGTGTACACACATACACATGTACATACATACATATATATATATATATATATATATATATATATAAAATCATACATATACATAGCCTCTGAGATCCCTTATGGGTCTAGTTTTATAAGCCTGTTAAAGAGTCTCTATTTAAAGATACATCTGAATCTGAAGGATATTTTTTAAACCCAGACTTTTCGGGAATACAAATGTCACTTTGTTGGGAACAAGGGGAGAAACACCTTCATACAAGGCTGCAGAATCCAGAATTCTATCCTTTAACCCTAAAGGAAGCCAACCAGGAAACTCAGAACTGGACTGAGGAATTATCGAACCTTTAGTTCAAGCTCTGTGCCTCAATCCTTACTTGTCAGACCTGACCATTACTTCACGTTACCCAGCAGCTCCCACTCTTCTAGGAGACTCAGACTGGGAATTGAGTTAGAGGTAGCTGGGAGGTGCCAGACCGGAAGTCAGGAAGACCTGAGTTCAGATCTGGCTTCATTTAGTAGTCCTGGCAAATCAGCTAAGCCCTGTCTGCCTCAGTTTCCTTATCTGTAAAATAGGGATGATATAGTGCCTATTTTCCAGGGTTGTTGTGAGGACTAAATGAGATGATATTTGTAAAGCTTTTTCAACTGTAAAATGCTATCCAAATGCTACTATTATTGTTACAGCTGTAATGAATGACTACTATTTATTACTGCTACTGCTGTTACTGTTACTACTTCCGTAACAATATTGATACTTACTTTTGCTTTGTTACTCTGACATCAACAAAAGAGCTAGTCCAATAGAGCGTAGGCTCTTAATGGTACCATCTAACGTCGTGCAAGGTAGGCAGGAGTTATATTCATTTTACAGATGATGAAAGTGAGCTTCAGAAAGGTGAAGGTACTTCAAAGTCACACAGCGAATTGGTAGTGGAACAATGACTCTCTTGATGCTTCGAATTCTGTTTACTAGATTGAGCTAAATGCTCAATGTGCCTGGAAATTCTTGTTTCCTGGTTATTTCTTGGTTGTCTGCCTGAGTATTAGATTCTTTAGGCCTCTGGTAGCAGCTGACACTTACTTGGCGATGGACAAGTCTTGTGGGTAACTGAGTTAACCATGGTGCCCTTTCCCTGCAGCACTCCAGGCCTCCCATGAAAAGGAGAAGGTGGTCCTAATGGATTCCTTCCAGGTGACCAAGGCAGCCCTACAGGTAAGCAGAGTGGCAGGAGGTGGGAGTTGTGCATCAACAGCAGACCTGGTGTAGGGAAAAGAGACTGACATCAGCCATACGGGGCAGACTTTTCCTGGTGGGTTGGTTAATCCCCAAATTTGTATCAAACTGGTCTTACCTCACAGTACCCAAGACGTCAGCCTAGTTTGTCTTCTGTATCCATATCTCCCATTCTTTAAGTGGGATAATCCCTTTTTGGGAGGAAAGAGTCTGACACAGCTATACTAAAGTGCTGAAGACTTTTAATGGCTTAATGTATCCCCATCTCAGGGGGTTCTGCATTTTAAATTAGGAGTCTAAAAAAGATATTATTTAATGTCAAGGAATAAAATTCTAATTGTCAAGCTTTAGGCATTAATGACAGACTGGAAAGGGAGTTAGTAGCTTTAAAAAAATTTTTATTTCAATATTTTTAATATTTTAAAAGTTTTATTTCAAAGATCAATGATTCCAGTAATGGGAGATTCCTTCACTGTTACAGATCACCATCCCTCTACATTTTAATACCGGTTCAACCATGCCACTCAAGTAGGATGAGTGGTTCCCTAATTGCCTTAGGGATAAAATACCAACACCTCTCTGTAGTATTTAAAACTTTTCACAGTCAGGCTCTGATCTAGCTTCCCAGACTGATTTACCATTATGGCTCCTACCATGCTTTAAAAATTCCAGCCAGTTTGATCTACTCTTACTTGCTGTTCACTCCAGGTAACATTCCATTTCCTGCCTCTGTGACCTTTGCACAGACTTACTCCTAGGTCACTAATGCCTCTCCCAGAGCTAGGCTTGGAGTCAGGAAGACCTGAGTTTCAATCTGAACTCAGACACTTTACTAGCTATTTGTCCCTGGGCAAGTCACTTAAACTGTTTATCTCAATTTCCTCAGCTATAAAATGGGGCTAACAACAGCACTTCCCTCACTGGGTTGAGGTGAGAATCAAATGAAATAATACTTGTCAAGCACTTAGCACAATGCCTCACACATAACAGGTACTATACACATGCTTATTCCCTTCCTTCTTTTTCCCCTTTCCCTTGTTATCTTTGCTCTTTGGAGTTCCTAGTTCCCTTCAAGATTCATCTTGGGTGCTATCTCTTACATGATTCCCCTTCAAACTCTTTATATGCATTTTGTTTAAATTTTGGATTGTATAGGTTGCTACATCAGTCTTGTATAATGGAAGGAACTGTTTCATTCCTGCATAGCAGACCCTTCACCAGTACTTACTGAGCTAAGTGGAATTGAATGTGTGAGCTGTCATGACCAAAATCTCTCGTACTCTTGGTGAGGATGTTCTCTGGATTTAGCTAAACTGTGCCTATAAAAATAAACACCAAGTCTATCACCAGACTCTTTCTTGAAGCTTTGCTTGCATCAAGTCATGGGGATCTTTCAGAGTATGTGTGGCACTGGTCTAGCTTTCTTAGAACTCAAAATTCTAGATCCCGATGAGGCATCAGAATAGGACATTAACAGTTTTATGGCTTGGATCCTGAATGGTTACCAGTGCCACCAATGGAGGTCCTTGACCCTCAAACTTTATCCTGTGTGATTCTTGTCCATATCCTTCCATAAATTCTCTATAGAAGGATATATGTATTTTACTTCTACTAGTTCTGTTAACGTTCGTTGATCCCAGTACACTCTGGTCTGCGTGTTGACAGTCCTCATGTTTGTCCTTCATTCTCAAAACAGGACTGACCTGCTTCCTTTTCTAGGCAGATAAGTCCTTGATAATATCTCTTACTCCACTTTTGCATGCTGGTTGAAATGCTTCTTTTCACCCCATTCGCATGTCAACCACTTTGTCACTTTAAAGACTCTATGAGCTTATCAAAGTGGACACTTCCTCCATTGACACATGATGTGTCCATCTTTTTTTCACCCTATGTGATTCTTTTCCATGTCATCCCATAGACTCTTCACAGAAGATCTACTCCAAATGCTGGGGGCCTTCAGCTAGGTCTTTTTCTATTTTATGTACACTAGTACAACACTCTGACTGTACATCCTTCATGTACTTCTTGCCATGTGACTGACAGGCCCATGTCCTTTCCTGATTATACAACACTTTGATATTCCTTATTCCATTTCTTGTGCATAGGTCATCATTGAAAATATGCTGCATCCTACTAATACCCATGATGCATCTCTTGATTTTCCTTTGGGTCCCCCATAGTTTGGATTCTTTTGAAACTGATGTTTCAGATTTGTAACCATAAACTTTTGGGAGAACATCCATGATACAAAGATTGACTTTTGCTCAAAGGAACAATTTCAAGTCACTACATTCACTATGTAGATTCTCAATTATAGCTTAGTTTGTTCTCTTTCTCCTATTTTATTTTGAGCCCTGCTTACTGTCCATCTACATTTTCATCCATTTAGTTTGTATTTGTTCTGATAATCTGTTTTGAGTGTTTCTCACTGAGGAGATCCTGTAATGTTCTTTAGTGCAAAAACATCTGGAAACAGAAGTTTCTGGAAGACCTTGCCACCTATAGGGAATTTCTCAACATGTCTAGGGAATTTCTTTTTCCGCATAGACTATGCATAGGATAGTAATGTGTAGTAATGTACAGTAATGTAAATTACAATGTAATTTATAATACAAATACACTACATGAACCCTTTTGGTAAGCACAAACCTCCCTGCTTAGGGTTTCATTTGATCATTAGAGTCTCCTAAACAGAAGTATCTCTGTGATTGCATTTGTCAAAGAATCTTGTATAATTTTCACCTATGCACAAGATATTCCTTGTTGGAAGCAACATATATTTATGGTTGAAAAGGTATGTGACATCAGAGGTGCTAGATTCAAATCCCAGCTATGTGGCCTTAGACAACTTTTTTTTACATCTCTGAACCTCAGTTTCTTCAACTATAAAATGTGAGAGACTGTTGGACTAGATTGCCTTTGAAGTCTGGAAGGGAATGTTGTCCTAAACAGCCTTTGAAGAATAATCTCTACTGAGTCAATAATACTCTGAGTCATTTTTTTTGTAATCAACAAACAATAAACATGGACAATCTTGTATTTTCTGTACCTTTCAATCCTTGTGTGACTATAAAGATACATTTACATATATTTAGGAAACAATCTCTAAACACCTGACTGGTTTGTTCTTATATTTTCATCAAGAACCCTTAGATACATATGCAAACTCTTATGTACCAGGAGTTTATAAAGATGAGAAAGTACACATATAGATCACTATATGCTGCTGTTTTGGAGTTGCCTTTTAAGGGTTAACAATGTCATCTAAAATTTCTCCCAATATTTTGACATCTTTAGATTTTTGAGATATATTACAAAATAATTTGAGATATATTATAAAGTAATCCCCATGGCTTTGAAGTCACTTTTAGCATGGATTTTCATGATATATTATTACTGGGACCTAGTCATTCTTCTTCAACTTCTTAGGTACCATTTTATTCTCCTCATAGGCATAATGATGACTGGAGTGTAATGTCCAAATGCAACTGTTCCTCTCTCACTGATGGAAAAGTATTCTTACAGAGATATCAATTTTGCTTCACTTTTTCTATCTGTTGTCTTCCTGACAATTTTATCCGGATGCTCATGGGATGATCTGGAGGAGTTGAGTTTCACACCAAGCTCTTGCCTCTTCGTTCTTCTCCTCCTTTTTCTCCTCTCTTCTATGACTTGATACGGCTCCCATTCTGTGGCCATATTCCTCTCTAGTGATTCACAGACAGGTTTATATTTTAAATTGGTATTATATTTTGCTTCTACCTTCTCCTCGGTCTGTTTGATTGATGGTTCCATAGTAAGGTGGTATAAAAGCAAGTACCCTGACACATCCAGGATGGTCCACTGTACAGGTTCTCAGATCTGCTTTTCTAAAAGTAAAGCAACTTTTGAGGGGTCAGCAATCACTTTAATCAAACACATGTATCATTCACTTAGTGCAAGGGAAAAAATCAGCACCCTGAACTTCAGAGAAAATACAGAGAAATCAAAATTGACAGACAGAGCTTCCAGCTACCTGACCATAAGCAATACATACCTAACAGATCAACAGACAGATCTAACTGTCTGACCATACATATATAGTTACCAGAGAGAGAAGCACCAACATCTGGGTTTTCAAGTACTGCTTAGCAGCTTCCCAGAGTCTCATCTGGCACACAAACCTTCTTCCAAAAACTAAGCCCAACAACAAAACCTCACCTCAGAGTATATATCCACTTTTCAGAGCCAGAGGGCATCACAACCCTTGAGAATCAGTGTATAATTGACAAAAGATGTGGGCTTTCCTACAAATCTCCCCTAATCAAGCTCCCCTTAATGGGCAGGCCCATTAATGGGTGGGGAATATCTTCAGTGAAAATGTTGGTCATTGAGATTAATATTTTTTCATTTCCCATTTTTTGGCATCAAGAAATCATGAGTAGATTAGGTCAAAATTGCAATATTTCACAGTGTTTTATTTCTTCTTTATATTTTTAATTTGCTGTTGACTTTGACCTTTAGTCAATAATCTGAGAGAACAGAATATGCATTCTAATTGAGTAACTAGTAATTTCTTATTAAGGTATAGTTTCATATTCTGTGGAAGTGTAGGATGCTTGATGCTATCCAGTACTTTCTAACTCTCTTCTGAAAAGAAGAGTGCATGATAATTAGTCATAAGTCTTCTGAATAGTCTATATAACTTTATTTAGTCTCTTATGTTTCTCAAACCCAAACCATACTTTGCAGTATCTTTTCCTATGCCTATCTTCGAAGTAAAGTCACCAAATACCAAAGTACATGTTAACTTGTATTGAAGATCTTGTCAATTCTTTACAGAATTTCTCTACCTCATCATCCACTGAAACAGGTGTTGCTGAAAAATTTACAATTATCTTCATGGTTACCTTTTTGCTGATGCTTATCCTGAACATTCCAAGAAGACATGACCAAATGCCCCATAAAATACTTTTCTCTCTTTACATTTGAGTGTACGATGAAATCTCTTCCACCAACTCCTTTTTTGATTCTTCAAGGAGAGACTGTCAAACATCCACCCCTTTAGTACTAACTTCCTTTTATTCTAAGTTTTGCTTATTATCAAAATACTGATATTATTCAGTTTCCCCAATAATGTATCAGTTGATTGGATATCACAGAGTAAGTAGTACCTACAGTTGTTAATATTTATAGATAATCTGAAAAATTTTAATTTTTAGTACCTCCTGTCCTCTTTTCTACTCTTCTGTCTGAGGGAATGTGAATAGGTCTACATAAGACTGGGAGCCATTTTAAAATTAGTCTCATGGGTTGCCCTGGCCAAAGAATTAATCACCTGGTGGTCTTTTTGTAGTTGTTCAGTCATTTGCAGTCATGAACAACTCTTTATAATCCCATTTAGGATTTTCTTGGCAAAGATCCTGGAGTGCATTGCCATTTCCTTCTCTGACTCATTTTACAGGGAAGGAAACTAAGGCGAACAAGATTAAGTGACCTGCCCAAGGTCCCATAGCTAGGAGGTGTTGGAGGACAGATTTGAACTCATGAAGATGAGTCTTCCTGACTCCAGGCCTGGCATTCTGTCCTCTCTGCACCATACTTAAAGTCATTCTAGTATAAGCTTGGGAGTAGCATAACATTCAATAAATTAAAGCCACTTCCCTGCCACAATGAGTTATTAGCATATACCTTTGTGGAACTTTTCCGAAATAGAATAGCCAATAATGACATCATTCTTTTAATATTCCTTTAATTACTTTGTCCAGAGTTTTCCTTCATCTTTAACCTTGTAGTATACTGACATGTATATGTGTCATTCCCCTCCTTAAATTATAAACTTCTCAAGAGCAAGGTATGTGGGTTGTTGGGTTTTTTTCATCATCGTCTTCCCAGTGCTATGCACAGATCCACCCATAGAGTAGCAATGTTTGTTGAAATATTTGACTTCTTTTCTTCTGCAAGTCATCTCTAATGCTTTGTTTGTAACATTGATTCTTACAAGGTAAGGGTATTCTATAATTTGCATACTTGCAGTATTCCCAGAATAATGCTGGTGTTTGAAAAACTGATTTTTGCTGTAGGGAGCAATTTGGATCATAATTAGAAAAAAAATGGTAGATGGGTTATAATTAACACAGATAGTTTGTGTAATCACATGGTTGAGATTACAAATTTATCAAAATGCTAACAATAATGTAATAATTGAATTAAAGTCTCATGCATTTTCTTTACAATATCCCTGTGAGGTAAGTTTTATAAGTATTATTATTCTAATTAGAGAGATAAGAAGAATAAAAATAAAAAATAGAACATGTGTTAAAACTGGTTCATCATGTCCCATTTAAATGAACTTAATACTCACCAAAATGTGAAATGGTATGTGTCATTAGCTGTTTTAAGTCTCACCATTTCTTCTGAATGTTTAACCATTGTAAAGCAATGAGACAAAAAGAGCCTCACTTGGCAAATACTGATTTCTGTGTCAAGCAAAGAGAACTGATAGGAGAAGGACTGTATTGGTTTCAAATACAACTCATTTGTAAAACAGATTGGAAGAGGTTCAAGGAAAATTATCAAAACAATTACCCAATAAAATAAAAAAATCTTGGGAAGAAAATGAGTTTGTAGAAAACTTGTTGTTAAACTGAGAGCATTAAAAGATGAAATTTTAAGGACAGGAAATAGAACATAAATGGTACAGATCTGTCCAAGTTTCTTTTGCAAACTATTTGTTCCATAAAAGGGAAGCCTTAGTAACTACATGATATCTAGCATGAAGCAGTAGAAATGACTTTAAAGAAAATAAAGTTAGAATTAACACACACACAAAAAAAAGAAAATAGAGTTAGGAAGAATGGTTGGAGCAGACTAAGTAAACATAGATAGGGTCTAGCATGACATTTTCTAGGTCACTGAGGGATTGATTTGCATGACCTATGAAAGAGGAAGATGTCATGCTTCAATGTTAGGACACGGAAGTTACGAATGGCCACAATGTAAGTTCGTTATTATTCTGTCATCTTTCCATATTGTGCTCCTTCACTTTGATGTGGTCATTGTATTAATTATCTTCCTGGTTTTGTTCATTTTGTTTTAGATCACAGCATACAAATTCTTCCTTGTTTCTTTGTCATCATCATTTTCTATAGCATTATAATATTTCATTGCATCCAAATACCAAAATTTTATTGGCTATTCCCCAATTGATGGCACCTACTTAGTTTCCAGTTTTCTGCTACCACGACTGTTGATATGTATATATGTTGTGTGTAAATATATGTGTATATATACAAATGAAAATATACACTATATATAAAACATTCATATGGATATACACATATATTTAAGAGCATATACAACTAAATAATTGTGCGCATCTATAAATATATGTCTATGTGTATTTATACATCTATCCAGACAGCTAGGTGGTGCACCATGCCTGGAAGTTGGAAAGATCTGAATTCAAATCTGGTTTCAGAAACTTACTAGTTTTGTGACTCTGGGCAAGTCACTTTATCCTGTTTGCCTATTTCCTCATGTGTAAAATGAGCTGGAGAAGGAGATGACAAACCACTCCAGGATCTTTGTCAAGAAATCCTCAAACAGGGTCACGAAGAGTCAGACAAACTGAAACAGCTGAGCAAAACGCACGTATCTATATCTTTATATCAAGGCTATTCTTGATGATGATACGAAAAGGGAACAGGCAGTTGTTTACACACATCTTTATATTCTTGCAGTTGGTAGAAAGGTGCAGAAGACACAAGCTTCCACTGTGCTTATAGTTCCTTGCCTACAGAAAAGCATTTGATGTGGTAGCACAAAATACCACTCTTCTCCAAAAAGTATATATGCCAACATCATAAAAGATTCTTCAGAATGTTTGACAACAGAAATAACTTTGCTCTGTGGTTATTGTCAAGAGAGGCCTAAAACAAGAATATGCATGCTCACCTAAGTTGGTTTCCACTGTCAGTTTCCACTGTCATGTAGAATGTCCTATGTCTTGAACAGATGCTGCAGAATGACAATAAACTGAAAAGGAAGAGAAAAACCATCTGGATTGCATTTGGGAGATTTCTTAACACTCTTAGTGACCACTTGTCAGGTAGACAAATTTCTACCTGAAATAAAAACTCATCTTTTTAACAGTAATATTCCTCTGGTGATGTTATATGCTATAAATCATAGGATACCACAATCACTGGGAATCAGAATTGTGGGTCACCAAAGGAAGATGGAAAGACAAAGAATGAGGTACAAACAGCAGCATATTAACCAGCATTGAATTGCATGCAAAAAAAAATGGACATAAGAGAAATCATGACAGATATAGCACCAGAAATGGAGGAGGTGGACTAGGAACAAAATAATTTTGAACAGATAGTTCATTAATACTTAAAGTCAAGAGACTTATATGAAACCTCCTAATTAGCTCCATGGACTCCCAATGGAGGATTTATAGAGAACATACTAAAGAAGATATGGATGGACTGCAATCTGCACTACTGGAGGGTTTATCCATATTAATTAGATCGTAGAGTTATTCACAAATGAGGAAACTAAGACTCAGAGAAATGAAGTCAGAGCTCTTAATACTGATTTTCTATTTTTTGTCATAATTTAAATTTGAGGGCTATTTCAACTTTAATTGAAATTGCTAAAAAAAAAATTTTAATTCCTTACTAAAAATGGATTCTTAAATTCTTTGGACCCAGTCATATGGAGCAAACTAGCAACGACCAGAGAAACCTAACCCATCTATGGCTTACAAAATAATGCAGATAGATAATAGGAAGATATTCTTGGAAAATACTAAAGATTCAACTGAAGAGTTGGTGGAAATAATTAATAATTTTAGCAAAGTAGCAGGATCTAAAATAAACTCACATAAATCACCAGCATTTCTATGTATCATCAGTGAAACCCTGCAAGAAGAGATAGTAAGAAATACCTCATTTAAAATAATTGTCAACAGTATAAAATACCGAGGAATATACTTACCAAAACAAACCCAGGAACTACATGAAACTAATTATAAAACACTTTTTATACAAATAAAGTCAGATTTAAGTAACTGAAGAAATATTGTTCATGGGTAGGCAGAGTCAAAACAATAAAAATGACCATTTTACTTAATCTATTTATTTAATTCTATCCCAATTAAATTACCAAAAAAAGGTTTATTGAGGTAGGAAAAATAATTTTAAAATGCACAAATTTGTATACATATACATATTTATGTAATGGTAGCTTTCTCTAAGGCAGAATGGGGAGAGAGGAAAAAAATTAAAAATCCATGCAGAGAACAAAAGAAAACTTAGAAGGAAGCACAGAAAAACGGGATAGCTTTGAAAATGATATATAGTATTTATAAAATAGGGGTTTTTTTTTTTAAGTGAACAAGATAAAATGGAAATTCATGGTTTTATATTAAATCCTCTTTTTATTTTGTATACATGGAAATGTTATTTTTTTGTCTTTTTGTATTTAAATTCAAAATTAATAAATAAAATTTTAAAGTGGAAAAAAATACTGCAGACCTGCTATTCCCCAGGAATTTGAAGGCACTTCACCATTATTTTTAATGATTACTAATTAAATTAAGACCTCCTGAAATCCCCTAAATATCATAAAATATCTGTACCCTTAGAAAAATTCTACAGTTTTGAAATTGGAAGACTGCTTGAAACATCTCAATTCCCAGCATGCCTTAAAGTCAAGGCATATGGGTGAGGATGCTTGATAATCCTTTTAACCATTTTATGGGTATGGACATTGGGAACAAATGTTTGTTGAATTATTGAACAAGAAGGCTAGATTGAATATTGTTATAAATTGTTGTTGGGCAAAAATTGAATTTTGGGAGCTGATGAAACTTTTGTAGACATAAAAAAATTTATGAGTTTACCTGTTTAACTGTTTAGAAATGTATTGTACTTCTTTCTCCCTGCTCAAATCACCTTGCATTTGCTCATCTGTGTACATGTTGTTTGTCCCTAATAGAATACAAATGTAATGGGGGTAGAAAGGGTTTCATTTTTATCTTTTTTAATCTCCAGCACCTAGTATAGGGCCTGGAAGATTAAGAGTATACATTTGAAAAATGGTTGTTAGATTGAATTGAAGTGGTCAGAGTTGTAGAGCTAATAATATCTGTAGTCATATGAAAAAATGCTCTAAATCACTATTGATTAGAGAGATGAGGTACCACTCTGAGGTCCCACATCACACCATATCAGATTAACTAACATGACAAAACAAGAAGATGATAAATGTTGGAGACGATGTGGGAGAGTTGGAACACTAATTCATTGTTAGTGGAGCTGTGAGCTGATCCAACCATGCTGGAGAACAATTTGGAAGTATGCCCAAAGGACTACAAAAATGTGTATACCCTTTGACCCAGCTATACTGCTTCTAGGACTGTATCCCAAAGAGCCTCTCAAAATGGGAGAGAGTCCCACATATATAAAAATATTTATAGCAGCTGTCTTTGTGGTGGCCAAAAACTGGAAATCAAGAGGATACCCATCAACTGGGAAATGACCGAACAAGTTGTGGTATATGAATGGAATGGAATACTATTGTGCTATAAGAAATGATGATCAGGAAGACTTCAGAGAGGCCAGGAAAGACTTATATGAACTGATGCTGAGTGAAACGAACAGAACCAGGAGAACTTCATATACAGCAACAACCACTGTGTGAGAGGAATTTTTCTGGCTGACTTAGTCCTTCATAGCAATCCAAGGAGCTAAAAAATTCTGAAATGGAATTTTTGAGGCAAAACACCATCCACATCCAGAGAAAGAACTATGAATTGGATCACAGAATGAAGCAGCCCATTTTCTTTTATGTTATATTTTGTTTTGTTTTGTTTTGTTTCATGGTTTGTCCCATTCATTTTAATTCTTCTATTCAACATGACTAAGGTGAACTTGTATTTAATAGGAATGTGTGCGTAGAACGCTGTCTTTTGCACTCTGTCTCTGGGAGGGAGTGGGGATGGAGAGGGAGGGTAAAAAATCTAAGATATATGGAAGTGATTGTAGGACACTGAAAACAAATAAAATAATTATTTTTAAAAAATCACTTCAAAAAAAAAGATTTGTAGAGCTAAGGCTGGAATTACCCCTAAGTCCATTGCTCCAAACAGTACTCCCACATTGCCTCTCCCTCAAGGAATCACCTAGGGAGAAAAGATAACCACAACTCTTAGGGAACAATGCAATGCTTAATGCTACACAATCCATAACTTAATTAGACTGAATGTGCTAACAGAGTCTAGGGAAAGAGGAAGTCACTGAGAGCTGGAGTAATCAGGGAAGGCTTTCTGGAAGGGATGGGATTTGAACTAGGGTGGCTAGGGAGGAGTAGGAAGGAAATTCTAGGGAACAGATAGATTATCAAGGAATAGAATTATTTGTATAGTGTAGCTGTGTATAGTGTAGTTGGGAATAAAGGTTAAAGGGTAGAGTTCTTGCAGAAGAGATTAAAGAGGAAAATCAAGACAGCAAATTCTGGGTTGAAGGGTTTGAACTTTATTCTGTAGTTCATAGGGAACCATGTAAAGTACTTGAGCTGGAGAGTGAAGGAGTAAGAAGTGCACTTTACAAAACTGAATTTAGCAGGCTTTGAAGCATGAACTGGAAAGGGAGAAATTGAAAGAAGGGAGAAGACACGCACACCCATCTATCCACTGACCACTGTGTAGCCTTCAGTCACATTTCTTCTTGGTTTTCTTCTTTACTCCAGGAGACCATAGATGAACTAAATTCACAGATGGAGGTCTTCCAAACCAAAATGAAAAGAGTGGAGGAATCTATCCTGAGCAGAGATTATAAGAAACATATCCAGGTAGGACCCTTTGAATACAGTAGCCTTAATCCTTGTGTCTGAAGACAATATGAAGATGTCCAAGACAAGAGAAGTGATCATTTCTCCCACCCTTTGCCCTTATCATAGCTACAGCTTAGAGCTAGAATAAGGTGTCCAGTTCTGGGTACCACATTTTAGGAGGGACATTAACTAGCTATAGGACAGCTGTAACAGTGAGAAAACTTAAAACCATGCCATGCCAGCATTGGTGGAAGGAATTGAGAATGCTTAGTCTGGGAAAAGGGAATAGTTAGGGAAATACATGCTAGCTTGGGAATAGAATAGATGGCAGAGACAGATTTTAGCTTGAAAATTATGAAAAGTTTCATAACAATAATTAATAATATAATTAATTCAGTTATAGTTTTATTTCTTCTACTACATATTTATGATATATACTTCAAGTTAATAATAGGTAAGTTACACATACTTATATTTTGGAACATAATATCTATTAATAATAATAAAAATCCTAATATAGCTGCCCTAAAGTGGAATGGACTGTCTTGGAAGGTAATGAATTCCTCCTTCTCTGGAGGTCTTCGAAGAGAGGAATGTGAATGAATGAACTTGTCAGAGGTGTTGTAGAGAGGATTGATTTCTTACCCAGGTAGAGATTGAATTAGATGAGGTTCCTTCCAACTCTTAAGAGTCTTGGATTCAGGTATTCTGTGATTCAAGGAGATGGGGAAGGAGGACAGATGTCCAAAGCACTCCTTTATGGGTGCAGGAGAGACCCAACATTATTGATGGTTCCCCCAAATACCTCTGTGAACAAGACCTGGATGACTTAATCTCCCAATTTTATTGATGAGGAAACCAAGGTCTAGAAAGGTTAAATTACTTGTCCAAGAGCATAGTGATAAGTCCCAGTCCTGGTCAGTGAAGAGACCTGTGAATGGGCTTTATCTATACTTCTTTGTTTAGGACTATGGGAGCCCCAGCCAATTTTGGGAGCAGGAATTGGAGAGTCTGCATTTTGTCATCGAAATGAAGAATGAACGTATCCATGAATTGGACAGGAGGTTGATCCAAATGGAAACAGTGGTAGGTCAAGGGCTTCTCTGTTGTATCTTTATTCTTCCCTTTCCTCATATAACTCCCCATACTTCTACCTCCTCACCCCTATCCCTCTGCCACAGAGGCTTTTCTCCTTGACAGAGCTCACAGACTTTGAGGATTAGAGGGGATCTTACAGATCCCTTCTTATATGGATAAGAAAATTGACACCAATAAAGGGAAATGACTTCCAATAGTCATATAGTAAGTTAGTAGCCAAGCCAAGAATGGAACTCTGGCCTTCTGATCCCAAAGATAGGTATGGTTTCACTCTACTACCATGACCAGAAGGAAACTAGAGAATTGTAGGGAAATGTTGTCTCTGGATGACACCAGAATAAAAAATACCCTTTCTTTCCATACCAAGATAGTTCAGGAAATTGAAGGGAAAAGCTAAAAAAGGGGCTTCCTCTTCAAATAGAGATCAGACTGTATTTTTCCTTGAAATCCTTCTGTCTCTGAGAATTTAGCATTCCATGCCTTGGTGATTCTAGGCAAACCATTCTACTAGCTACTTTTGTGAAAGGTTTGATGGGACAGAGGTTGAACTTGTTTTGCCTAAGACAAATTTTAGAAAATCATCTGATTTCTTGCTACTCATTCCCTATTATTGCTGATAATAGAGAGCTGCTTATCTGCACTTAGACATGTTTTTAGTTGACCCATCATTTGATCTCGTCTGGTGTCTGTTCCCTGTCTTTCTGATGTTTTACAGAAAGAGAAGAACCTGTCTTTAGAAGAGAAAATTACAGTACTCCAGCAAGAGAACGAGGATCTTCAGGTTCGGGGACGCAATCACCAACGGGTGTCAAGGTAAGCGTACCCCTCCCTTTGAATTATCGTCTTCCCTCTCTGAACAGCCACTTCATAGAAGTGAGAGTCAGGCAAATGGGTTGGTGTAGTCAATATCAAGAGGCATCTCCAGGGGCTATGTGATTTGCCAGGTGTCCTAGGAAAGTCTCAGAATTAAAGCATCTCACCTTTCTCAGCCCATCCTTGTTCTGCCATTCCTTACCATGGACTTGTCTTCTTGATTCCGGCTTTGCTGAAGACTCTCTGTGTGACTAAACAAATTGTCTCATCTCTCTAGGGTTCAGTTTTCCCATCTATAAAAGTGTCAGGGCTTAAATTAGATCATTTCTAAAGCCCTTTCACCTCTGACATCCTACAAGTCTGTGAGTATGCAGAGCTTTATCTTGGGCATTGGGGGGAAGGGGGGCAGAAGTCAGAGGAAAGAGAAAGTATATAAATGTGTTTTAGAGGACACTAGTAAGAAAGCTGTAAGAACACCCTACAAAGAAGTACGTAAACGAAATAGCTCCATACTAAAACATCATTGGAGTAGAAAGGGTCAGTTAGGGAAGGCTTCTTTGGAGAAGAAGACTTTAGAAATTGGGGTGGTTTTTTTGTTTTGTTTTAAGCAAAGAAACTTTTATTCTTTTTTTTTTCAATTGCAAATTCTCTCTTTCCTTCTCCTCCCCTACCCCATTACAAGTATATATAGTCATGCAAACAAATTTCCACAGTAGCCATGTTCAAAAAAAGGAAGAAAGAAAGCAAAAAAAGAGGAAAAATATCCTTCAGTCTTTGCTCTGAGCCCATAGTTCTCTATCTAGAGGTGAATAGCATTTTTCATCATAAGTTGTTTGGGACTGTGATAGGTCATTGTGTTGATCAGTTACTAAATATTTCACAATGGATTATCTTTACAGTATTGCTGTTATTATATAGGTTGTTCTCCTTGTTTTTCTCACTTCACTCTGTATCAGTTCATCCAGTTCATCATTCAGGTTTTTCTGAAACCATTCCCTTCATTATGTCTTACAGCACAATAGTATTCCATCCCATTCATACACTATAACTTGTTCAGTCATAGGAAATGGAGGTGATTTTTTTTAACGGGGGGAGGAAATGAAGGATTGTCTGAGTTAGGAGTCCTTTTCCTGTCTCCTGGGCTCCTTTTACCCAAAGGTGACAGGCCACCTTACACTACTCAGACAAGACAACTTGCAGTAAGGCGAACACCCCAATATTTGACTCTGGAGTCTGTGTCTTACAGGCAACTTTCAGAGGACCTTTATCTTGTCCGTGAGGCGCTGGAGAAAGAGTCACAGCTCCGCCAGCAGATCCAGCAGGAGAAAGAAGAGCTGTTATATCGGCTTGTCACCAGCGATTCCCCAGCAGCCTTTCCACTGACCTCTACCAATGTGTCCTATGTTGCTACAACGTAGGCCTGGGAACTCCAGCTGTGGGGATGTTGAAGGAGTGGACAGAAGAAAGGGAATTATCAAGAAGACCTCCCTACTCCAGGCCATTGGCCTTGCTAGCTGCTATCACGGGCTGTTCTCTGCCATTACAGACAGCCCAGGTTCTTCTTCCAAAGCCACACTAAACCTTTCCTGCTGGACAATAGGAGGCAGGAAGGGGAGCTTTTCTTTAGGGGAAAGAGCACTGAATTGACTCTTCTGGGTTCCTGTCCTAGCTCAGCCCCAGACTCACTGTGTGACCTCGAGCAATGACTACCCTTCTCTTAGTCTCAGGTTTCTCCCTCATAAAGTGAAGGAGTTGGACCAGAGCATGTCCACAAACTCTTCTCCTTGGGACATCTACAAGTTCTTTGCCACATAGTTCAGAGTGAAGAAGGGGCTAAGCCTTATTGATCCTTGGAGGTTAAAGGTCACCTATTCTCTTTGCTCTTTGACCTCATAAGCAGATATGTGCTATCTTCCTTTTCCTGTCAAAATTCTCCTTCCCCCAGAGAGAAACAGAGAAACAAGGGTGATAAGGGGAATTGGCTTCCCGAATCTAAGAGGCTACAGCCATTCTGGAGCAAGCCGTATTTTAGGGCTCAGGTCCCTGTGGTTCCTTCAGTGGTACCGTCATTGGCCTGTAGCCCCTTTGGTCAGCCCTCTAGGGATGATACTGAGGCAGTGTGCCCCTCTCCAGCTCCTAGATCATTTCTGCCTGGATACTCCAAAATAATGCAGAAACCCCACTCCACCTGCTTTAGGGAAATCCTCTTGCCAAGCCATGAAACCTTCAGTCACCCAGCTGACCTTCCTTAATCCTCCTCAGCTGAATTGATACAGGTCCAAAAAGCACGACTAGGGCTACAGGTATGAGAGAAACCAAAGGTGACCCACCCCCTTTGCGGGTCCCTCCCTTCCCCTCTTTCTACCTTGCCCCTTCCTGGGCCTCCTACTTTAGCCTGGGTGCTTGGTTTTTCTCTTCCCTCCAGTCAGGACTCTTACTGGGAAAGATGAAATACCAACCAGGCTGTCTCTTGTTTATTAGCACTTTCACAGCAGCTGGAGGTTTCTTTTCCTTCCAAACTGAGAAAAACTGGGACCTACTCTCTCTATGCTCCTCTTTTCTGACTTGCCTTCCTTTCCAAGTCTGTAAATTTGCGAGCATCTAGCACTATCTCTGCCATTCACTCACTTTGTGACTTTGGGCAGACAAATTAAAGTTAAAGGGGGTGGGAGAGTGGGCTCGAGCAGGAAAGGGCCTGTCAAATGTTGAACAGGGAGTGGCTGAGTTGGGAAATGGAACCCAGTCTCCTGCCTCCCAGTGCTCTTTCCACTACATTGGCTCTTTGGGACTCGTTTTCCCCATCTCTAAAAGGAAGAGATTGAACTAGATGACTAAGATTCCTTTTAGCTCAAATTCTGTCATTTTAATATAATCCTTTGACTAGATGATTTCTCAGGACCCTTTCACAGCTAACCTCTTTGGGGGTCTAGAATTCTGCGCTCCACTCCTCTATGGACCTATAGTGTTACCCAGGCTATGCCTGGGTCCTAGAGGGAAGATGGGGGCACTCAAGCACTTTGCAAGGGGAGTACCATGGAAAGGGGCCAAGGATGTGATCCATGGCCCCAGATCTTGATCTGAATCCTGCACCTCCTTTCAGGTAGCACTCCTGTGTGTGTGAATGGTGTGTTATGTGTGTGTGTGTGAAAGGTGTATATGCATGTAGGTGAATCAGTGTGTATACTAAAGGCTATAGCGAGCCAGTGATGCAAGGTTTTGAAAAAAAAATTGAAATAAAAAATTTTGAAATAAAAAAAGGTTATGTAGCATCTTTATTTGGCCTCCAGCTTTATCATGGGGGAGTGGTGGGGAGGAGTAGAATGGGAGTGGCCTGCTACTACAGGGTCAAGGTGAATAGTGGGGGGGGTCAGCTCCTGAGTTTTGTTCCCTAGAGATTGGTTGAGGCCCTGATGAAATTAGATATTTGCTAGCCTAGGAGGCACTAATGGGGGAGGGGGGGGGAGGAATGGTTCCAGTTAGAAGGCTGGGGAATTTAGGGCCTGAGGCAGGGTTTGGAAGGTTGGGGGTTGGGAGCCTGGGTGCAGTGGCTAGAGTCAAGGTTACCTACAACAAGCCTAGATGAAGGAAATTGGAGACCATACTACTGGAGGAAAGGTAATCTATCATCTGAATACAGGAGTAGTTGAATGTGGCCACCTACTTTTGTATATATCACTTACTCTCCAGGTACCCTGAGGTCAGGGCTCTGCAGTAAAAGAGGGAGTTTAATGGTCACTAGCATTGCCTGTTGAAATCAGGATCCGTGAAGGCTGAGAACTCGAATTCGGATGCTGGCTGTCGAGGTACCCTGAAGGTTTGTGGCTCGGCAGGTATAGATGCCTTGATCCTTGGCCCGGGCCTCCTCTATGTACAAGACGCTCTCCTGTTCTTGCTCTACCTGGCCAGCTCTGCGCACCACAGTAGAGCATTCACTGACATAGGGTGGCCGACCCACCTGTGTGTGGGGGAGAGGGTATAGCATCGAATCCACCAACATCATCCCCAACAGCTGCCTTTAAATCCATCCCTTTCATCTCCAGAGGCCTTCTGCCATCGTGGATGTCACATTGAAGAAATCATTTAGTGGAAAGATCCCTGATTTCTAGTGGCTCTCCTGGTCCAGATTCTGTTGCTACCTGACTATGCAACCTTGGGGAAATTACCTAACTACTCTGGGTCCCGCACGCTTGTAAAATGGAGGATTAAAGATATTAATATTAACCCTACATCTAGAGGGGTATTTTGAGATTATGGATATGAAAGTTCTGGTCAAAGTTAAGGGAACTACTAGTGAAAACTCAAGAGACCTGAATTCAAATCTAGCCTTAGATACTTACTGGGTAAGTCACTTAAACCTGTCTGCCTCCATTTTCTCATATGTAAAATGAGCTAGAGAAGGAAATGGCAAACTGTTCCCGTATCTTTAAATCCCAAAAAAGGGTCAAGAAGAGTCAGGCATGACTGAAATGACAAAACAACAACAAAGCTGTCTTTAACTTAGTTTAAGTTTTAAGGAGTTGCCTGAGGCATATCAAGGTTAAGTGACTAATCCAGGGTTAAACAGTAAGTAGAAATTGGAATCCAGTTCTTTACTTCAACCACTGCACCATGCTGCTTCTACAGCTTAGAATCAGAATACTAATCCCATTTAGTCATTTCATTAGAAGTTTGTATTTTTCATAGTTGGTCTCATTTCTGAAGTTCAGTGGTCTCCTAACCCATTTTCTGACTTCTTCCCCTCTGGTCCAACCTGCATGAACTGCCCAAGTCATCTACTATAATGCACAGATCTGAACACATCCCTTCTCTGTTCAAAAATCTCCATAGGTTCCTCATTGCTCACAGGATAGAATACAAGTTCCTCCACCTAGAATTTAAGGTTCTCCACCATATCTTAAGCTGTACCCTAGATTTCCAAACTTGCCACCAATATTCTTCCTGCATGATTCCTTCATTTGAGTAAAGATGATCTCTCTGACGTCTTCCACATACCCCCTACTTATTGCCACCTTCCTGCCTTTGCTCAGCTTGCCTCATTTATTTCTACTTTGTCCAAATCTTGCCCAGATTAAGTCCTTCCTTCTCTAGGCAACTCTCCCCGGACTCTCCAGTCTACCTTATTATCTCTTCTCCCTCTTTCTGATCACCTATAACATTACTAGTTAGTAGCACTGAGTTAGTTCTTCCTTTCCCTCTCCCCCTTTCTCCTCCTTTCCCTTCCCTCCATTCCCTTGCTCCATCCTCCTACTTTCCTCCCCATCTTCCACCTCTCTTTATCCCTTCCCTCTCTTTCCCCACTTTCCTTTTTCCCTTCTCTCCCCCTCTCCCATCCCCCTCTTCCTTTCTCTTACTTGTGGTAGCTCTGTTTCCTTAGCCAGAGAATAAGCTTCTCTTTCTCTCCTCTTTCCCTTTCCCCTCCCATTTTTTCTTATGGGTGTTAAGATAGATTTCCTCAGCTAGAGTAAACTTCTCTATCCTCTCCTTTTTCCCTTTCTCCCCTCCTCTTGCTATATTTCTTCTGCTAGAGAGAGTAACCACTCTCCCTCTCCTCCTCTCATGAGGACAGGGACTGTATCTTCCCCCACCAATGCCTAGTAGAAGGTGCTAGGAGCACGTAGCAGTACACACCTGTTGATTGGCTAATTTCTTCCTCAGAGCACCCCTCTGAGATAGCTGGGGCAGGAGATGTTATCCCTATTTCCTAGATAAGGAAACTAATGTTCAGTGTAGAGAAGGTCATTCTGTGAATTAGTGGCAGAACCAGGACTGTGATCTGTCTCCTAGCAAACCCCTACTGCCCCTCCTTTCCTCCTTACCCTGATCTCATACTGCCTACTCCATTCTTCACCATATTGAAGGCACAAAGCTTTTCCTCAGCTTCTCTGCCTGCGCTGGTTTCTGAAGATTGCCCCCTTGCATTCTTTCACTTACCAGCTGCCCTGGATACTCCCACGTGAGGTCCACAGTGATCTCAGGTTCTCCCAGAGAAGGGCAGGTGACATTGAAATTTTTGCCCATCGAAACAGAAGTTACTGAGGCTTTGATGGTGGGTTTGGGAGAGGATGATGGGTCTGTAGGGGGCAGCAAAAGGGAGAAAAGGAGACTATTGTTCAAGTCTCAGTTCTAGATATATCATATAATGAACACAATGTGTATGGTTGACTGGTTAAGATCAATGGACAGGCAGGGCAGAGAAACCAGCAGACTGACAGGTATCCATGCCTGAGGACTCCAGAGTGAATCAAGACTGCCACTGTAGATGAGCAAGAAGAGGAAAGGGATCCAAGTATTTGGGAAGGTCTAGAGACAAAGCTTGGACTAAATGACTCTGAAGCTTCCTCTCTAGCTCTAGTTGTCCAGAACTGCCCCCTCTGTGCCTTACCTCCTTGACAGGCCAGTATATGTAGTGGGCATGGCGTCAGGACCCCTGAGTTCAAGTCTTAGCTTTTACCACCAACTATGCGATCTAACTAAACTACTTAGCCTCGATGCCTCAGAGATCCCCAAACTATCTGCCTCTCTGGATCATGATGGGTAAAGTATTGTGCAAATTGTAAAATGCCATTGAAATGGAAGCAGTTATTCTTATCAGGCCTGGCTACCTGGCCTTCAGTAAGACCCACTTGCAAGTTTCAATTCAGACTCCCTGAGCAGCTGCTGTGGGAACTCTTTGGAAGCTAGAATAGCAAACTATTTCAGCTGCCAGTCAAGTGAGTCTAGTTTTCTGTTACTGCCAACATGTCTCAAGTGTCCTTTTTGATTCCTGACTCTATGCTTAATTCCTGGATTCCTTCCCCTTTCGACTTTCAGTTTGCTCTCTGCCTCTCCCCTATCTGAGAGCCTGCTGCTGCCATCTCCCTCCCCTCCACTCCAGGGCTCCATCCTGGCTCTGTCACAGCTTGAAGTTGGGAACTCTCTCCCTTCTATGTCTTCCTTGCAGGATCACTAATTGTAGTGATCACCAGCCCGGGACAACACCACACTCCTATGAATGGAGTAAAATATCAAAGGATGTGCAAAATAAGGGGAAAAAAAGATAGGACCGTTGAGTTTGGGGAATGAACGAGAAAAAGTGGGCAATGTGAGTTCTATATTGCCGTCCCTAAGATATTAAAAGGATCAGGAAAAGCTTCTGGTGTGCTAAATTTGAATCTGTTCTCAGACACTGTGTAACCCTGGGCAAGTCCTTTAATCTCTGCTTGTCTCAATTACCTGGACTGTAAAATGGGGATAGTAACATCACCTATCTCCCAGGGTCATGGTGAGGAACAAATGAGACAATAAGTGTATGTTATTGTTTGTTGAGTCATTTTCAGTTGTTTCTGGCTCTGTGACCCCATTTGGGGTTTTTTCTTAGCCAAGATACTGGAGTGGTAAGTGCTATATAAGCTGAGAGAAATTACTGTAATAGCCAATATCTTGGGGAGCTCTCTCCTTTTCCAAATCCCTGATTTTAAAGTCAGTCTCTTGAAGGACAGGAGTGATAATGAGATTAAATTAACTCTCCAGATCCTGGTCAGACTCCACCCAACTTTTTGGAGGAATTTAATCTAGGTGGGGAAGTCCATTGTGTTTTACTCAAGGTTGGGTGGAGACAGATTCTTGTATCTAGATAGCCCAAGGCTGCAAGGGGTCTGAGTAGAGAGATAGATGTCACTCTCAGTTGCTCATTGAACACCTACTCTTTAAAAGGTATATAAACTATGAGCTCACCACTATGATTGTTTTTAGTCTAGGAGAGATGGCCAAATGGCCATCCTTTTACTAATAATGTACTGGCCTTATTAATAAATTATTAAATTATCCAGAAACTATGTCTCAAACCTTTTTAATAATCACAAAATGTTAGCTATCATCATCATTATGGATTGATAGAAGGACATGGATGAGAATTATAGAGGAAGAAAATATGGAAGAATTGTAATCTGTACCAATGAAGAAGACAAATCCATTTAAGTAGAGTGTGGAACTTGGGAGTCAGAGAATCTGAATTCAAATCCTGGCTCTGTGACCTTAATCTTTGTGACCTAATCTCAGTGGTCCTCAGTTGCCTCATCTGTAAAATGTATGAGTTGGACTAGGAGTAGGTAATATTGAAGACCTTTTCCAACTTAAGAGGCAGCTATGTGACCCAGGGGATCAAACACTAGTCCGGGAGTCAGGAAAATCTGAGTACAAAGCAGGTGGTTTTCTTCCTTCTAGATCTATGATCTAGGTGTGATCATACTAGTTTTTTTTGTTTCTATATCGTATTCTTGACTTATATTGAGCTTACAGACTGTGAAAAGTTCCAAGTCTTTTCCACATGACTTGCAACTCTCTAGTCCCATCCTGAACTTGTGTCTAGCCTGTATTTTTTTTTTACTCAAATGTAAGTCTTTATATTTGCTCCTATTCAGTTACATCTTACTAGAAAAACCCCGAAAATCCACCATGCCCAACCTCTTCTTCTCCTAGGGTCCCTTAGTCCAGTATAAACCTTAAAGACAGCAAATTACATAAATGAGTTGTTTTCATCAGAGTTAATATCATCTCCCAAGTTGTCTCTTAGTTCAGGATGAACTCACTCTCCCTTGGGGCCCCCAAATCCTCTCTCCTTTCTAGTCACAACCTTCTTTCTCAACTAAAACTGTCCTTTCTGTGATTCTCCTCTTGTTTCTTTCATCCCAAAAGCCTGGGTCCTCTTTTCTATGAGAGATAGAGAGTTCTCCTTCCTTTATATACAGAGAGTTGACTGCCATAGTCATTTATTATATATGCAAATAGATTCAACATATAGCCAGTATTTCCATATAACTCAAAAAAATTCAGTTATAGATCAAACTCAGATGTAGCCAGAATTGGAGGGTTGAGGAAGGGAGGAAGTATAGCTTAATTATATAACAATGTATGTAATAATATACAGATTAATAATACAAAATTTTACTCATATGACCCATAATTACAGCCTATAAGAGGCTCCCATTTGCTGTCGAGATGTTTTTCAGTCGTGTCCAACTCTCTGTGACCTCATTTGGGGTTTTCTTGGCAAAGATTCTGGAGTGGTTTGTCATTCCCTTTTTCAGCTCATTTTACAGATGAAGAAACAAGGTCAACAGGGGTAAGTGACTTGCTCATACATCTACTAAGTGTCTGAGACCAGATCTGAACTCACAAAGAAGAGTCTTCCTGACTCCAGGACCAGAACTTTGGCCATTGTACCACCTAGCTACCCTAGAGTCTCACATGGAATGAGCCAATATGCAACAGGCTGACCAGAGGACATGACAAGTGTTGAACCTTCATTAGCTGTTAGTCAGGGATTTGTTGGTGAATGTTTAACAAATAGCTTTCCTGGGGTGGACAAGGAGAGGGGGAGATATGCCAGACATACTTTCAAGTTTATTCTGCATCATTAACATTTTGTCTATTACTTTCTTAAGGAGAGACAATTAACAAAACAGTAAATCAAAACCTGAATGGTAGCCTTTGTGGATTTCCTGGCTAGGTCCCATGACAGAAGTCTTACTTATTGAGCTGGGATTAAAAAAATCCAAAATTGAGGCCCTGCCCTAATCTACTATACCATCTCAGTCCTAGTCCTCAACTCTGTCTTACTCAATCCATGGCTCTAACCAGCTCCTTTGCCGAGTGATCTTCCCTATCACTTTTCAGCCCCATATACCATCTCTGCCCTATCCCCTTACCCTCAGATGCACATACTCACAGTTGATATAGATCAGTATGTACTTGGTGGAGATCTGCTGAATGCCCCCCAGACAGGCCATGCAGAAGAGGGAGCCGGCAAATGAGGCTCTGGGCCTGTGTATAGTGAAACCCTTCTTTGCATCAAAGGAGATATCCACTCCATCCACAGACATCTCTTCAGGGGGGAACTCCCTGTGCAGTGTAACCTGGGCCGGGGGCTGGTCACCTGGCACGACAGCAGAGTTGGCTGGTTGGTCCGAAGCTGTATCACTTCATAGTAATCTTCAGTGGGGACGAAGAGCTCCTGTGGATCTGGGGTGGGAGGGTGGCAAGAGAGAGAATGGAAAACCACTGAGAAGAGCATTCTCAGGACACTCATTTCCAGCAAGGCTCTGCTGGCTATTACTGCTAAACCTGAGATCCTGCAAGATTCCTTCCGAAATATAGCCCTACCTTCCCATTTCCTGTGCTCATCTTCAAGAATATGACAGTCTTGTATGTTATCTTTAATTAAAGTCAATAAATATTTACAAAAATATGTTGGAAAGAATGCTGGGTTCTGGCTCTAGCCCTGCCACTTAATACCCCATATGTCTTGGGACAAGTTGTTTCCCCTCTATAGGCTGTCTATATACCTGTCAAGTGAGGAGACAACTTGCTGGGAGAGTCAGCTAGCCATGCAGAATACAACATAAATTTAAGACAAAGTCAATGTGAGGATTTGTTTTATTTGGATTTACTTATGTGTTATAACAAATGATTATATTCTACGGGAAGCAGCTAAGTGATACATACAGTGGATAGAATGCAGGACCTGAAATCAGAAGCTATGAGTTCAAATCCAGCTTCAAACACTTACTAGCTGTCTGACCCTGGACAAGTCCTATGACTCAGTTTCTTCATCTGTAAGATGGGGTCAGTAATAGCACCTACCTTCCAGGATTGTTATGAGGGTTGAAACAAGATAATATTCATAAAGTGTTTTGCAAAACTTACTGAGCTATATAAATGCTAATTGTTGTTACAACGAGGGCTTTTATTTTCTTTGGCAGTAATGGGAACAGAGTTATGGGGAACAATAGGTGAGGTAGTGATAACACCAACAAAGAGAGAAAAAGACATCAATGAAACATGTAAAAAACACTAGAAGAAAGTAGAAAGAAGCTCTGAAGAGGACAAGCAGGGAAGGGCGGCCACTACTCTTTTTAATATAGAGTTGTTTTTCATTCTTAAGCAAACTATGCATTATAGAGATTCACGGTATTGTATGAAGTCCACTTATCCTATTCTTTTTTTAATATTAATTTTATTTATTTTTAGTAGTGTTCTACAATCACTACCATATAACTTAGATTTTTTTTCCCCTACCTACACCATGCCTCCCCCCTCCCTCCCTGAGATGGCATACAATTCTATATAAGATCTACACATACATTCCTATTAAATACATTTTCGCTATAGCCATACTGTGTAGAACTAAAATGAGTGGGAGATATCACATAACAAACCAAAACATAATACACACAAAAAAAAAATGATCTGCTACATTCTGCAATTGACTTCCATAGTTCTTTCTCTGGATGTGGAGGGCATTTTGCCTTAGAAGACCATTGGGAATTTTTTTTTTATGTCCTTGCATTGCTATGAAGATCCAAGTGTACCAGAAAAAACTCACAGACTGTGGGCGTTTGCTGTGCACAAAGTTCTCCTGGTTCTGCTCCTTTCACTCAGCATCAGATCATATATGTCTTTCCAGGCCTCTCTGAAGTTTTCTTGTTCATCATTTCTTTTAGCACAATAGTATTCCATTACATTCATATACCATAATTTATTCAGCCATTCCCCAATTGATGGGCATCCCCTTGATTTCCAGTTTTGGGCAACTACAAAGAGAGCTGCTATAAATATTTTTGTACATGTAGGACCCTTTCCCATTTTTATGATCTCTTTGGGATAGAGTACCAGAAGCAATATTGCTGGGTCAAAGAGCATGCACATTTTTGTAGCCTTTGGTCATAGTTCCAAATTGCCCTCCAAAATAGTTAGATCAACTCACAGCTCAACCAACAACGAATTAGTGTTCCAATTCTCCCACATCCTCTCCAACATTTATCATTTTCCTGTTCTGTTGTGTTTGCCAATCTGATAGGTGTGATGTGGTCACTTATCCTATTCTTTATATAAACAATGCTTATGTTTGCTGATGGTTATCAAGTTCATCATGACAAAATAGAAAAAATATTGTAAAAAGTAAAGAATTATCTATCCAGACATATTTATAGCACATTATTTATAATAACACAAAATTTATATCAGCTGAAATGTCCAGTGGTGGAACAAATCATGGCACTAAGAGTAGTGGGATACAGGAGAATCATTAAAAATACAAATATGAAAAATACAAATAAATATGTAAAGGCACACAAAAATACAAAGTAAAGAAAACAGGACTTGAACAATGTGTTAACTAGAATTATTAGAAAAATATTATTGATGTAAAAATTCAAATGAAAGGGACTCAAGGAGCAAGGATTGTTACTAATCTGTTAGAGTTTTTATTTTTTACTCTAAGTACTTTTGAAGATAATGTGCACAAAAGAATATATAAAGCAAAGTATATTCAAGGATGTGTCTAACTAGAAGTTGGTGAGGAACAAAAGAAGAAGTGGGGTTTACAGATGAACAACCTGAAGGTTTTATTCTTAGCCATAAAATATTAAATGGCTTAAAAAAAGATATCAGCCTTTAGAGTGGGGCCTCTAGGGAGTATTTATGAAAGGTTCTAGATAAGAGTCACATGGGAATATAAGGCTTGTAATTTGTATAAATAAAGGGAGAAGCTTTATTGATGAGATCCAGACTCATCAAAATATCAAAGTACAATTAATTTTAAATGTATGTTCATATTTGGGGTTCGGTTATACCAAATTCATAATAATCTTTTAATTAAAAAAATAAAGTGAGGCAGTTGAACAAACAGAACTCCAAGAGCAGCTCTGATATTCTACGTTCTATGTTCTAAGTTCCCTTCTGGCTCTGACATTCTGTGTTCTTGTTTTAAGGCCCTTCCAGCTCTGATTCTGTGTTCTTGTTCTCAGGCCCCCTTCCAGCTTTGACATTCTATATGCCATACATACCTGTAAAGAAGACAAACATTTTCCCCGTGTGGTCCTCAACATCCCGACACTCATTATCCTGGCAGTGCCAGGACCAGCAGTTGTATTCTCCTGTGTCTGCAATGGTTGAATTCATACCCAGCAATTGACTATACGGGGTAAAGTGCCTGATTCTGAAAAAACAACAACAAAACAGTGAAGGAAGGATTTAGGGAGGACATGAGGCAGCTTGTATGCAGTTCCTTTGCCCAGTTATGTGAGGTTCACAATGCTAGCAGCTTTACCCATCATGCCACTGCAGGCACCCCTTGCTAAATGCTAAGCTAAGGGGGAGAGAACAAGGACCCAGTAATTTGGGTATCAAACCAGACAGGCATTTGGCCTTGTTCAAGCAGCAGTCCACACCTTTTCCTCTGTACTGTGCCACTTAGAGACAGCTGCCTTACACCCAACTCCAGGATTCTGCCTTATAGCCTGACCTCCTGGGGAGAACCTGAACAGGTGTCCCTTTTCTCCCTACCCCATGCCGAATGCTGTACTTGAGCCTGCCCTCTCCTTCTTCTTCCAAATAAACTGGGAACCTCCAGTGGACAGACTTGCCCTGGCATCGAAGCTCCAGGGCATTTCCTGCTCGCAGGTTCAGGGAGTCACCCACTTTCTGGAATTGTCCCTTCCCCAACACCTGTATCAAGATGGAAGGAGGTGAGGGTGCCAGGGCCCCAGGGGTCTGGGTCTCCACTTGGGGTTTGGACTTTCTGGCTCTTGGTGCCTCTGGGACTTTTTGGCTGTCAGATTGTTTGGACTTCTTGTGACCAAGACCTTTAATGGGCTTCACTTCACTGGGGTCTGCTGGTTTAGTAGTGTTCTTCCCCACATCCTTGATAGGTCTGGTGGGTACTCGGCTTTTTGCTGAGACACAGACAGACACACATAAAGAGAAGAAGAAGAAGAGGAAGAAGGAGAAGAATAAGGAGAAGGGGAAAAGGAGAAGAAGAAGAAAGAGAAAAGGAAGAGGAAGAAGAAGGAGGAGAAGAAGAAAAAAGAGGAAGAAAGAGGAAGAGGGGGAACATTAGTTTTTAAATTTTTTTATATTTACCAAAATCTATTTTCTTCCCCTCCTACCTTCCTTACCCTTCACTAAGAAAAAACAAAAACAAAATCTTTGGGACAAATATGCTTAGTCAAGTGAAATAAATTCCTGCATCGGTCTTGTCCATAAGAAAATGTATGTCTCATTCTGCACCCTGTGTGTATCACCAAGAAAGGTCAGATTATCAGAAGCGGAAAATGACTTCAAAATTACTTTCTCAAAATCCTTCCCTTCTTCACAGTATCTTTGGGATCAAAGAGCTAAGAGCCGAAAGGAATAGTAAACCCTACCTAGTTCAATTCCCTCCCTTTGCTGCTGGGGAAACTGAGGCCCAGAAAGGTTAAGGGACTTGACCAAAGTCACATAAGCAGATCACTTGTTGGATCCTGAATTTGCATCAGTAACTCTTTCCTCTCTCCTGCAGTCTTCAACTTGGCCCTGGCTGCCATAGTATTCATTCCTCAGATTCTGTCCATTTTTCTTCCTCTGAGTTTCAGATTACCTGTTTATAGTGGGGTGGGGGTGCAGTGGGGAGAAAGATTCCTGATTTCCATCCTCCTCTTTAAACACCTTCCCAAATTTTCTAGTACCTATTTAGTAATTGTGTTCCATGAGTCTGGACCTAGGAAACATCTCTAACCTCTTCCTTTCTAATCTCTGAAAGGAGGTATATAGAGGCCACAATAGGAAAAGTGGCCTTTCAAGGTGTACTGTTTTTCATGTTATATCTCCAGCATCTAGCATAGTGTCTTGAATATAGTGGGTGCTTATCTGCATGTTGGATTGGATTGGCTATTCTAACATGATGTTTTGAGTCTTAAAAAGCATTTTATACTCATTATCTAATTTATTTCTCGGAACAAATCAGCTTGCCTGGAGAAAGCTAATGAGTGCCTCAGCACTCATTAATGCATGATAGGCAACATCTAAATATTGTTAAATCTGTATTACAGTTGAAGAAATTAAGGCTCGGATAAAGCACTTTATCCAGGATGGTATACATAGTGAAGGTTATTACCAGAATTCAAACTCTGGTCTTCTGACTCTAAATCCAGACCTCTTTCTACCACAGAACACATATCGTTCAAATGAGGTGAAGAACGGTACCCGGAAAACAAAATATCCTAGAAGGAATCGGTCAGCAAGAGCAGCATTGAAAGACAATCTACTCTGAGGCATTCAACCAGAGGCTGTATGGGTGGACTGCCTAAAAGGGATGTGGTAAAGGGGATGTTAGTGAGATCCTTGATACTTAAAGGACTCCGAGGTAAAAGATAATTACAAGTTGTTGCCTACCTACTGTTATTCATGAAATCCAACCTGGAGGAAACTGCCTTCTTCCCTGACCCTGGCAGAGATTACCTAGTAATGTCCATGGAGGGGCTGTCTAGGTAGAATCACAGGGTAGATTACAGCCTCCAGCTATCAGAAGGCAATAAGATAAATCTCTTCCGAACTAAGTCTCATTCAACACTGCTAAACTGAACCAAAGCAGCATCATGGGGTAGATGGAGGTTGAATTTGGCACCCTCTTCACCTTTCCATGTCTGCCATCTTTATAATACCCATTCCTCTAGGATTCCCTTTGCCCTTCTCCATCCTTTACCAAAAGCCATTATATGGTTAGCATGTCTTCCCCCTTGTCCTTTCTAATTAGGGGAAACCCAGGAATTAATCTAGCAGAGCAAAGTAGGAGTCCATCAAAAGAATTTAGAGTGGCTCTCATGGCAGCCATAAAATGAAATTGGAATGAATTACTAGACATGTTCACTAAATCACTCAGATCCAGACCAAAGACCAATATTCTTATTGGGAGAGCCAAAATACTAAAAACTTTTTCTAGGATAGTAATACTAATGATAGCTCACACATCTATAGTGTTTCAAGGTATACAAAGTATTTTTATGACAATGAACCTACAAATAGGTACTACAAGAATTATTATACATATTTTATTGATAAAACAACTGAGCCTCAGAATGTTAAATCATTTGCCCAAGTTCAAACAGCTAGTGAATGTCAAAACTCACTTTCCTAATTCCAGAGTCAAAGGTTTTTACAACATACCACCCCACACCCAAGGACAGACTTGATGACTCCCCAAGATCTCTTCCTATACAAAGTCAGTGATGGAGTCTGGGCTGAGAACATGTTCCAGGTTTAAAAGATCCAAGGCTCAATCCCTGTTTAGACCCCAGTATTGATGGCTCTGTGCTCTGCCCTCAAAGAACTCACAAAGTATCTTGGAGAGAGGAGTGAGAATTCTAGGTCTAGCCCAATCATGCATCAGGGAAGGACAATAAGAAGGGATAGAGATGAGAAGGTGGAATAGACATATCCATACCTGAAATCACATAGAAGAACAGGACATAGACCAAGAAGCAGATACCTCTGGGGTTCATGGTGAGAGGGGGACAGTAGGAGATGAGGTGCTGATGTGGCAAAGGCTGCCCTATTCTGGAGAAAGATTCCCTACTCTCCCCTTTCTGGCCTCTATGTAGGAAAAGGGGAGGGAAGTAGTGAGAGGCCCCCAATGGCCAAGGGGGATTTGGGAGATGAGAGTGCCCCATTTCAAAGGCAAATCAAATCTTGACTCTGGGCCTTTCCAAACAAAATTTTCCTCTTTTGAGGGGGTCAGGTTCCTCCCACTGACATGAAAGAAGCTATTCAGAACTGGGCTCAAGAAAACAAGGTTGCACAGTCAATGGAGGGGAGGGGTGTTATAAAGATGGAGAGGTAGAGATGGGAGGATGAGTGTAGGGGATGCCCCTCCATGGGTGGGCAGAATTCTTTCATAAAGGCAGAATTAGCTATAGAGTTATAGGATTCTAGGGCTAGAAATTATTTCAGAGCTAATCTGGCCCAATTCCTGCTTAAATCCCATGTAGCATCTGTCTTGGTGACAGGGACATCTCTAGCCTCTGAAGATTTGTATCCTAGGAGCCTAAGATCACAGATACAGGCCAGAAAAGGCCTCAGAAGACATCCAACACCCTTCATTTTACAGATGAGGAAACTGAGATTTGAATCCATGTCCTCTGACCACAGACTAATATATTTTCTAGTAAATCACACTGCATTTCCTACTCCGCCTTTGGACAACAATTAATTCAGAGGCTTTTCTTTATATTGAGCCAAAATCTACCTCTCTTGAACTCCATGTTCTTTCCCCACCTCTACCCTCATTGCTCCTAGTGCGGTCCTCTAGGGCCAAACAAAAAAAATCTGATCCTTGTTTCTCAAGATCAGCCTTCAGATATTTGAAGACAGCTTTCAACTCTTTTCAATCTCACCTATAGGGCAACATTCAAGGTGGATGAATTCAGGATGTTGCTCAGCAAGGATGGAAGGTAGAGTAGGAAGAAGACTTAAAGTAGCCATTTCCCACTGTCTAAAAGTGACCATTGCCATGGGGAGAAGTGAGGGGCTGTGATGTTCTCCCTTTTTGCTCAGTGGTCAGACTGTCCACCTAGACTGAATTCAGAGGAAACTAGAGGAGTGGAGCAAAGCATTCTGGTGGCCACAGAACATGTGATGGAGCAAATGGACATAACTCTGTGCCAAGTTGAACCATCTATCTCACCACTGAACTCTTGCAGCCTGGCTCTGGATCTCAATTCTTGCTTGCCTTCTCACACAGTAAGACATTAATAGATGTTTGTTGATTGATTGATTGACCTTGATTTAATTTTACCTCTTCTAGCAATACTACTTCCTGCCTCTGTTCCTTCAGCTCTAGGACACATCTCCTGATTAACAACTCTGCCTTTTTTCAAAGGATGTTTCTAACTCTTACCTACACTCAAGAGCTCTCCAACTGTAGCCTTCCTTCCTTCTTCCCAAACTAGAAAGCTTCAACTAGCTTCATGGAAACCATTCAGTCAAGGCCCACAATGTTCCTAGCCTAGATCTCCTAGAAGGCTGATGATGAATGCTTGGACAAAGGAAAGGGCAGAAAGAATAGAAAGGACAGAGGGGAGGCATTTCAAAAAGTGAAACAAGAGGATTAGATGGCCAACTTGATATAGGGGAAGACATAATAGAGAATGGAGTAAACTAAATGTGGCCCCAAAATTCCGAGGCTACTTTGCCAGGAGAAGAGAAGACATAAAACACTGCTTCCTACTGACACTTTCAGATATTATCTTTGCCAAACCATTCAGCAATCTTTCCTCCTGTGGTCCACACCAACCAATTAGATCACCCTGTTTGAATCTTTCTTGCTTTTCTCTATCAACCTTCAAGTTATTTCTTTGCTCAATGAAGTCATGACTCCTATAATTGAAAAATCTTCCCACTGTCTCCTCATTTTATCGTTGTCTATCTCTCAGCTTTCATTGATAAACCCCTAGAAAGAATATTGACACTTACTCCCTCTCCTGTCCTCACCATTCATTCACTCCTCAATCCCTTTGCAATCCAGCCCCTCTCTACCAAAATTCCTCTCTGAATAATCTCTCTTTTTTTAAAATAGCAAAATTATACTCTTGTTGAAAAACTAGGCATTTGATCCAGAGAGGAGATTGTCATCATTACAATGCACAATTTCCAAAAGACAAATCACATCACTTTTCTTTCTTACTCTTCAAATCTATGTCCAGTTCATTCTCCATCCAATATCTGTCCAAGATATAAGTGCTAATGGATATACTGGATGTTATTTTTATCTGTCCAGTTGTATAGTTTAAGTCTGAACAACAAATATTCACCTACTGGATTTTTCCTGTGGATAATTAATCCAAAATCTTGAGTAAACAAGAGTTACATTTAGGCGGCTCAGAAATGTTTTGGGGCTTGATGTAATGACCTCAATGTCTTTCGGAAAAAGGTGAATCTGAAGGATCTTATAAGAAAATACCTTTTCCGTTTAGAATCTCTGTTGGATGACCTCCAAGACAGTGGCAAACACTGGAGAAACATTCATCTGTTTTATATGTTGACTAATATGAAAGACTCACCATAGAAATTTATTTTTGTTGTCATATCTATCAATAAGTCTTGTATTATAATAACATATACAAGAAAGATTCCTTGTTGGATCAGTTTTCATAGCTTCAGTATTCTTTACTGAGTCAATTATTTTTTTTCAATAAAGTATCACTATGACTTCTATTCTTCTTTCATTCGTGTGATAAAAAAATGAGATCTGTAATTGGATATATTTTCAAAATGACCCATTTCCTTCCCATACCATTACCAAGGATAGCTTCAATGTATGTAGATTACTTTCATAAATGTTTTGTTAAGATGAGGGAAAAAAGTAGGTCAGCAGTAGTTGATATATTCTTGGCAACCTGTTTTCAGGAATAATAAAGTCCATAATTATTTTTTTGGGTATTTGGTATTTTTTACTCTTTCAGATATTTAGAATATCAATGCCTCATTGTGTTTAAACTGTGTCACTCTAGGATGAATGCATCTGAAGTTCTTCCCAATCATGATGGAGAAATATGTTTTCTTCTTGTTTTAGAGTCACAGATGAATTGCTGGCCAACTCATCCTTATTTCCTTCACGACCACCTCTGGATCTTGAATTCCATACTTTAGTTATTTCTACATCATCACTTCCACTTGAGCTTGTATTTTTAGAATAATCATCTGAACTCAAATTCATTGAGGTTTCATCAGAAACTGATGGTATGAATTCATCCATGCTGTCTTCATCAAACTACCCCAAGGGCAGAGGATGACTGGCTTCCCCTACCTTGCTACCTTAGCCATGCTAAGTGCTGCCAAAGGCACCTGAACCTCCCAGGCAACGGCTGGGCCAGACCTGCTTTAGGCTGGCCGTGCCTTGGAGACACACTGACTGGGCTTTGGAGGAGGGCTGGGGGTGGGAGAGGGCACTGCCTAGGGGCTGGGTGGCTGATGCCAGGACCTTCCCATTGGTGGTAGTTCCTGGTTGTAGGGCTCAGAGAATGCTGGTCAAGGGGCCCAATACTGCCTTCTCCCTTCCAACTCCAGTTGCTTCTGGGGTTGGGGTCACTTGTTGCTACTGGGGCAGAGTGGGCAGGATGTACTGCACCTGGGTGATACCCCTAGGCTTGCCTAGAGGAGCAGATGGAGTGGGCTGCAGGATGTCCAGGGCCACAAGGCCATTGAGGCTACTGCCAGTGGGGTCCCAATGTGGCTGCTGCACCTCCCCCTCCTACACTAGGTGGGGAAGTTGAATAACCTCTTAAATATTAAATCCAACAACTTCTTCTCACTCCATTATCTTTGTTTTTTCCATAGCAGTTGACTATAGAACTGATAACCTCTTCTCTTGGATACTCTCTCTTCCTTTGGTTTCTCAGCTGCACTTTTCTAGTTCTCCTTTGTTCCACTCATTTTCAATTTCCCTCCCTGGTCCATTTTCTTTTTCCTCTCCCCAAACCATGGCTGTCCACCAAGACTTTATCCTGGACATTTTCTGCTCCCTTGTTGAGAGAATTACATGCACTTCAGTTCATATAATGAGCAGATTTACATATCCAATTTTAGTCTCTCCCCTGACCTCAAGTCCCAGATTTTCAATCTGGCTCAGTTTCTACACCTACATGTCTTACCGGCCCCTCAAATTAAACAAGTAAATCCCAAACTTACAGGATCACCAATTTGTAACTGAAATGAGAGTCCATTCCTCTCATTTTACAGATAAGGAAACTGAGGTACCTCTGGAGGAATTAAGTGCTTTACTCGAGGTCATACAGCTATTTGGTATCAGAGGCAGTATTAAATCCAGTTGTATAGAGGCTTTAATCCAGAGGCTTTAAGTCAAGTCTTCCTGACAGAAATCTCAGTGACCTATCCACCACACCATGCTCTCTTAGATTGCCCTGCCTCTCTTCCCAACTTTCCTCTTTTTATTGAAGGTGCCACCATTTTCCAAGTCATCTAAGCTCAAAACCTCTGAGTGAGCTCTGACTCTTCCCTTTCCCATTCTAATTATATTCAATCATTGCCAGTTCATGTAAATTCTATCTATACAATGTCTCTGGAATGTGTCCCCTTATTGACATTCATTTTATTACCTGCTAATTCAGGTCCACATTACATCTCACCTGAAATAATTAAATAACCTAACTGGTTTTTCCATATCCAGTCTCTTCTCTTTCATACTTCACACAAAACCATCTTCCTAAAGCACAGATCTGATCATAGTCTTCTCCTCTGCCATCAACATTTACTAGTGTCTCTTCCTGTTAAGTCCACACCATCCAATTATATCACACCTCAGTTGATTTCCCTTCTTTCCCCGCCCCATATCAGTTATGTTGTGAAAGAAGACACAGACCAAAAAAAATCACACATATACACACAAATGTGCTTCAATCTGCATTCAGACTCATCATGAGTCCTTCAGAATTTTCTTGGATCATCGTATTGCTGAGAAGAACTGAGTTGATCATTGTACAATATTGATGTTACTGTGTACAACGTGTTCTCCAAGTTCTGTTCACTTCACTTTACACTTGATTGAATTTTTCTTGCTTTCCTCTATCACTTTTTTCAGTGCCTTTCAGTGGATCTCTATTGCTTATAGGCTAAAAGGCAAACCCCTTAGTTTGGCATCAGGACTCTCTACAATTTGTCTCCTTTTTATCTTTCTAGCTTCATTTCGTACTACTGTCTTTCATGTGCTGTACAATGAATGCTACAAAAAGAGGTCTGAACTTGGTAAGCAATAGTCCCTGGAAATTCTTAAGCAGAAGGCATATGTGACCTGACTGATATATAAGAAAAAATTAATGTTGCAACTGTACAAAGGATGAATTGATGGAATAAGACAATCTTAAAGGAGACTATTGCAATTGTTTAGGCAAGGGGTAATAAGAGCCGATATTGAGTAATGGCAGTGAGGAGAGATTCAAATGATATTGCTGAATTGGAATTGATGGGATCTAGTAGCAAACCAGATATGAGAAATGAAGGTAAGGGTAAATTCAAAGATAACCATAAGGTGATGAACAAGACAGGGTACATGGTGGTGCCACAGTCACAAATATTGAAGGAAAAAATTGTGAAGTCAGAAGGAAGGGGAGGGTTTGGAAGAAAAAGAAAGGTAAGTTTGGACATGCTGAGTTTGAAGTAGAGGTGGAACTTCCAGGTGGAGATGCCCTTTGCTTATTCAAACCTGAAGCACTGAAGGGATGTTAGGATTGCTGTTTTCATTCTGTCCTGTCCAACAACCCCATTTGGGTATGTTTTTCTTTTTTTTGTGCCAAAGATATTGGAGTTGTTTACCATTTCCTTCTCCAGCTCATTTTACAGATGAGGAAACTGAAACAAACAGGGTTAAATGACTTACCCAAGGTCTCACTGCTACTAAGTGTCCAAGACCAGATTTGAACTCATGAGGATGAGTCTTCCTGACTCCAGACCCTATACTTTATTCACTATGCCATCTAGCTACCCTGTATTTTAGAGTCACCTACATAGAGGCAGTACTTGAAGTTTTGGAAATGAATGCGATTACCAAGTGAGAAAATATAAAATGAGAAGAGGTGGACCTTTGAGGAAGAGCTACAGTAAAAAGTTGAAAAGGGGATTAAGAACTAGTGAAAAAGACAGAAAAGAAATTGTTAGAGATGAAAATAAATGTGGTGAGGCCAAGGGAGATGAGAGTGGTCAGTAATAAAAATCTGTTGAGAGCTTAAAAGATGGAGAGGAATGAAAAAAGAAAATTGGATTTGATGATTTGAAAGTCACAGTGTGTGTGTTTGTCCTTCATTGCCGAAGAAGACCATGCTATCAGAGAAATGATGACATGACTTGCACTTGACTTTGTTTTGAGTGAGGGAGAGCTGTGCAGGTCTCACTTCTCCTCCAGAGCCATCTGGGTCCAGTGACTATATATTCGTCAGGATGACTGGAGATGACCAGGATGAGGCAACTGGGGTTAAGTGACTTGCCCAAGGTCACACAGCTAGTGAGTGTCATGTCTGAGGTGAGATTTGAACTCAGATCCTCCTGACTCCCGCTCTCCTCCTGACTTACTGCACCACCTAGCTGCCCCTTGAAAGTCACTGATGACATTTGAGAAAGAAGATTAGGAGGTTTGGTGGGAAATAGAAGCCTTATTCCTTATTGCTAATTCCTGAAGATTCCATCTCCACAATGGTTGAGGAGAAAATAGTAGGGAAATGGAAACATCAATTAGATAACTTCTCCCAAGAAATTTAGTAGCAAAGGAGAAGAGAGAAATGAGATGGGAGCTAGATGGCCAAAAAGGTCAAAGGAAAGTCTTTTTTTTGGATTGGGGCGATCAGAAAATGTTTCTAGGCAGATTGGTAAGAACCAATGGAGAGGGAAATATTAAAGATGAATGAGAAAGAGAAGAGATGGCTACTGGAACAAGGTTCAAAAGAAGGAAGGAAGGAATGGAATAAAGATGCAGGATTAGCTTTGGTGAGTAATTGGAACATCTCTGCTGTGAGCAGAAAGTAGGAGGAGAGAGAGGGTGATAATGAAAAGAAGGTTTGAGGAATGAATGAAGGGAAAAAAAGAGTGTCCTCTTCACATGGTCTCATCTTCCAATGAAGTAGGAAGCTAGCTTATCTACTGTAGGGGTAGGAGTTTGGGGCATGGTTGGTGACAAAAAGAAAGAACAAAAGGTTTGAAACAATCACTGCTGGAAATGAGATAAAGACTTGGCACAAAGAACTGTTGAACAGCAGCAAGGATGTCCCTGAGATAGTATGGAAATTATATACCATGAACCCATAGTAGATAAAAACAGTCTGATTTCATGATTTCCCCCAGCAACACTCAACAGCATGTGAGCAAGGGTAGAAGTTAAGAAATCATGCTTTCTGCTGATTAGGATGACAGTCAGTCAATATTGAAGTCCCCAAGTTCAGTGCTTGGCATATAACTAAGGGTTTAATAAATGCCTGTTGTTACCTGTCCAAGGTACTAATCCAGGTACTAGAGTTATTAAAAAAATTGGCAGAATGATCTGGTCCATAAATAACAATATGTGGATTGTGTGTACCTTCAAAGAGGAAAAGGTCATTGTAGGATTATAACAGAAAAATAGTCTTAGAAGAGTTGTAAGAAGCAAAAATATTGCTCTCCCCTTCTCCAGACTCTGAGAACTGGAGAAAAAGTATTCAGTCGTGGAAAGGCTTGCAAGGGATTTATTCTCTTCTAGGAAGAGGCAGGTTTCCATTAAAGTAAAGAGGTAGAAGGAATTTTGAATGAAAATTTCAAGGATGTGGAAAAGTTTGTGGATACTAGATCGAAAATTCCAAAGGAGCCTTGTTCCAGATGAATGAAAAGTCATTGAGTAAAGTAGGTTGCAATGAGTCTGGAGAAATTATGATCAGGGATGTTTAGAATAGGGATATGAAATTTGGGAAGGAGGCAATCTGGAGCACCATTTGCCTCTAAAGCAATGAGACTGCCTGAATTGAACTGGGGAGCCAGTTTAATGGGAGGAAGATAGGTATGAATCTCCTTCAGTGGAGAATTTAGAGAATTAATCTGCCTCAAAGTTCCAAACAGAATTTTGAATGTTGGTATTTTGATGTGTGCTTCCGTGAGCTTTCTACCCTTTTGTCTTTGAGGGAGCAGGGCTTTCAGGTGATGAGAACTGCCTCTGCAAGACCACTCCTTCAGATGTCCTAGGTGTCTCAGTTTTGCTAAATTCTACCACTGTCACCTTGGGAAGTTTACTGAACCTTTGTAAGCAGCCAATTCTCCATTTGTAAAAGGAAGGGGCTTGGGATGGGAAAGGTGTGAGGAGAGGGGGAGAAGTAAGAGGGTGGACCAGATGTCTCTTCCAGCTCTCATATTTTGTGCTCTCACATCTAATAGTTTAAAGTTCTCTTGTTGTAAGTGGCAGATTACTAGACTGGGTATCATAGGTAGAGGGCAGGTAGATACCAGGGTAGTATGGTTCTGAACATTCTTTGGAGTTAGAAGGTATTGACTATGAGTCCAGCAGCCCTGGGTGAGTATCCAGTTGTCTTGAAGCTTGGCAGGTCAGTACTAAGGGCTAGGGCTCTAGCTGACCATCCCCCCAGGGGACAGTGACTGCTAAGAAGTATTCATGTGCTCCAGATAAGCAGGGCCCCAAAGAATGCCCCATTGTGCCCTGGGAGGGCCCAACTCAGGGAAACTTGAAGCCTCCTGTTGATATAATGGAAGGAGAGATGATCTACAGTGGTCCCTATGGGGATGGTTTGAATAGTTTGGATGTAACCCAGTCCCTCTGCTCTGCTACAAGGGTAGCAGAAAGCTTGCAGCAGAAAGAAGATTCATTGCTCTGGAAGTGGGGGTAGGAGATAGTTTTAGATCTTGGCAAAGTAATGGAACAGACAAAACTTATCTTTGGCTCATCCTCTTCCCTTCCTCATTGGGTGTCTGTCCCCTAACTATCAGTTAAGAAATATCTCAGGCCATAAGGAGACAGCAAAATACAGTTTAATCTCTAAACTGTTCTTGTACGCAGGCTTTAATTGATAAGAGCCACACACGTCCTTGGGCTTGGAGTGGTGGGGGATTCCCTGTTAGCTATTACTGGCTCCTTGCTGTCTTTAAATGTTTCCTAGACTTTCTAGTTTAAAAATAGCTTCTATTTCTGTATTACTTTGCATTTTACAAAGTACTTTCATCACAAAAATCTTGTGGGAGTGTGTGGTAAAATTATTTCAGTTTTATGGATGAAAAAACTTGAGACCCAAATCGTTAATTTACCCATTGTCACACAGCTGGTAAGTGTCAGAGCCAGATGTCAAAGCAATGACTGCCAACCCGTTGCTTGCTGAGGACATCTGCTGGAGTGTTCTCTCCACCAAAAGCAAGCAGTTTATAGATTCTTGCCTTGCTTTCATTTTTCAAAAAGTTGAGGTCCTACTAGGTGGACCAACTCTTCTAGGCCAGTTTCTAACCAAAGACAAGGAGTGAGTCACAGAAGTAAAAATGATGAAAACCTTGGTGGAGCGGGAGGGGAGTCACCTCTCCATCTGAGAGCTCATGATAGAGAAAGAGGAACCCAGTCCTCTAAAATTGTGCAGGGGACATAGGCCAGCAGTGATGGGAAGCTCACAAGAATGAAATCCTCAAGCCACAAAGAGGAACAATCTCTTCTATCACCTGACACTCAAAGAGATCTAGTTCTCCTGGCTATGTTCTCTTATGTAAGGTACCACTTGTTTCATGGCTTCTGGTTACTCTGCATTGATCATTTCAGACCTTTCCTCTGCCACTATGGCTCAGTAACCTCTTCTTTAAGGCTCACTCTTTCCAAAAATATCATTCCATCCAGATCCTGTCAACCATTATCTATTGTCCCTATACCCCCTTCCCCCAATAGATCATTCTCCCTTCTTTCTCAAGGAGTTCAGTATCTGGTTTCACAATTTTCCTTTCTACTGTCACCCTTTACCTGAAGACTTAATGTTAGCCTTGGAGTGAGGAAGACCTGTGTTCAAATCCTGCTGTGCTACCCTGGGTAAATTATTTAACTTCTCTCTGATTCAGTTTCCTCATCTGTAAAAAGAGTATAATAATATTTGTTCTGAGGTTCAAATGAAGTAACAGATGTAAAATGCTCTGTAAACCTGAAAAACGCCATATGAATTCTACTGCTACTATATTTATACTAATATTTCTTTTAAATATTATATGTATACTATTATTTATTAAAATATTGTATTTATATTAATATTCATCATAAATGTTATATTTATATTATAAAGGACTTCAACATATGCATTTAGGTTCCCTCAAACACCCTGACCTCCTAGTTCCTTAATTTTCTCAACTGTTTTAACCTACTTCTTCATTCCATTTCAGCCACATACAAGAAAAGGCAGTGCCCTAGATCTCCTAATTATTCCATGTCCATGACGAAACATTCTTAAATTCTTCTATCCAACAATAACATTTTGTCATTCCATCTTGCCTTCATTCCTTCTAACCCTATTTTTCATTCTCACTGTGACCTCCAATCCCTCTAGAGCAGAGGTGGAGACCCTCTAGGTCCTCAAGTGCAGCCCTTTGGTTGAATCCAAACTTCACAGAACAAATCCCCTTAATAAAAGGATTTGTTCTGTAAAAGTTGGACTTAGTTAAAAGGCTGCAGCCAATGTCCTTAAGGCCACAGGTTCCCCACCCTGTTCTAGACCCTCAATGACTTACCTAGCCCTTTTCAGGGCTGCTCATTCATGTCTGTTGTCCAATTGATTCACTCAACTCTGACCTGTGGCTTCAAGAAGCTATAGCATGCACAGCAGCCATACCATCTTAGCAAATGGGCTAAACCAGGTTAAGGGTAACTGACAAGGTTGCAAACCTGTCTGTGAGTTAGAGTGATGTCTAGCCCAAGCATGTAAAGACTTTCCCTGGCAGAATGGGCAGGGAATAATTTGTTCCAATGGCCATGAAGGTGGCTGAAGGAGGCACTATGGAGCACTTAGAGTTTGGTCAGACATCAAAGATCCTAAAGTCATCCACTATATCCCCAGCCATCACCAGTTGTCTTGACTTGTGTCTTGCCACTAGACATCCATGACTCAGGAAGAGAGAGGGAGGCTGATGACTTTGTGCACCTCTGCCTCACTTAAATCTAATTCCTAGACAAATCAAGACCACCCTCATGATGTCTTTGGTCCTCTTGGAAAACAAAGGACAAGCAACAGACCTTCAGTGAATTCTTAGGCCATAACCACTGTTCTGGCTTCACTTCCCTTTCTTGCTAATCTTGTCCCTATAGTTAACTACTTCAACATTGCACTGTCCTCTACTTTTCCATTTCCTTGCCCACTAGTCCTGTTGCTGCTCAGGCTCTGCCAAACAAACTCCACCCATCCACCCCTCAACTTCTACCTATCATGCTGCTGAACCATGTTGAAAAAAGTCACTTACACAAGTGAACTGTTATCAGGTACATATTTATTATCCATTCTCAACTGGGTCCTCACTGCAGCAAGATTGTCTTTTCATTCAAATCAACAAGTATTTATTAAGTTCTAACTACATGCTCAGTACTGTGCTCAGTCCTGGAGATACAAAGAAAGCAAAAAATAGTCCCAACTCTCAAGGATCTCACATTCTAATGTGAGAGACAACATGCAAATAACTGTGTACAAACAAAATCTAGACAGAAAAATTTGAGAAAATCTCAGAGTGCAGGCATTAAAGTTAAGGAGAATTGGTAAAGTTTAATTTAATTTCATTTAATTTATTTGCAAAAGGTAGGACTTTAGCTCATACTTGAGGAAAATCAGGCAGTAGAAATGAAGAGCAAGGTAGTCCCAGTCATGCGGGACAACCAATGAAAATGCACAGTTTGGAGATCGAGTAGTAGGGGAAATGATTTATTATATTGTCCAGGGCAAAAATAATTATACTATTTAAATCCAACCTCATATGATTAAAAGTTGTCCCCACCCAGAACATCCTTGACTCCTATAACTCTCTAGGAATGCTGGAGATGCCTACAAGATTTTTGGGTTTCTCCAGGTTCTGGATCCACCCAAAGCATTTCTGTTTTGGGTTACCACACTCAAAACTTGTAAAGAGTTCACCCAAGCTCATATTTTAGGTGCCCTCATGTTTTGGCTTCACCCAAATTTTATTGAATGTTTACTCATGTCTATTTCAATCTCCATTGTCTTAAATCCTGTATAACAAACTTTCCAGAGCCTAGACAAGAGGGAGTCACACCTCCTTTCCAGCTCACTCTCCTGTACCAAATGACATATTAAATTTATTCCTAAAACTATTTCAGATTTTAGGGACTATTCTTGCAAACATCAGTATCTTGTCCAAGGGACAAAGGTCAGTGTCATTAGACCACAGAGTATATGGAGGAGAATAAAGTGCAAGAAGACTGGAAAGGTTGGAAAGAGCCAGGCTACGAAGGGCTTTAAAAGCAAACTCTTCCCTAATTCATACCTCTCTCAGGATACTCCAAACCTTCTCTTCTCTCTTTAAGCCTCCTACACTATGGCTATACTATGTTATTTGCTGAGCAGAGGTCCTCATAGAATCATAGATATGAGCTGAAACGGACTTTAAAGACCAGCTAATCTCATTTTATAGGTAAGGAAACAGGTCCAGGTGTTTTAAGTGAGTTGACTAAGGTCACACAGGTGATAATCTTAAGGGGTGGGATTTGAATAGCCAGCTCATGTGACTCTCCAGAATCAGTTCTATTCCCACTGCACCATGGTGCCTCTCTTGCACTTTACTGAGAGAATAGAGATCATTTGGGTGATCTCCCTCTTCTCTCCCTATGATGGCCCCTTTCGTAAGGGTTCCTCTGGACCCTCCTAGCTTTAGAGTGATTATCAATAGTAAATGTTGCTGTTTCTCACCTGGCCTGATGTCTTTCTTTTCTTGGCATCATTAAAGAGACCATACCCTGGCTACTTCTTAAACAGGCCTATTCAATGAATGGATGTTGCCTCACCCTACGTGAGTATCTGCAAAGACCTTGGCCTAAAGGGTTCAAGGTCTCCCAGTGCATCCTGGATCATCTCCAGTTATCCTGATGAATATCTGGTAACTGAATTCAGATGACTGTGGAGAAGAAGTGAGGCTGGTGACCTACACAGCCCTCCATCACTCAAAACAAAGTCAAGTGCAAGTCATGTCATCATTTCTCTGATGGCATGGTTTTCTTCTGCAATGAAGGATGAACACAACACACAATCCCTATGCTTCAAAACTATTTGAGAACATTCCCTATTTTCTCCTTTAATTGATTCTCAGAGATGTGTCTCTTCTCACCCAGACTGATTCTGTACCTTTGATTCCACCCTCTATGCTCCAGTATATCATTCCCCAAATCATTTCCTAGATTTCTCTAATCTCCAATTTCACCCTATATATTGGTCCCTTTCATACTCCTTCCAAACATGTCTCCTTAATCCTTAAACACATTTTCTTTGTATGCATACTCTTTACTCATAGATCTCAAAGAGACAAAAGAAAGGGGAAAAGGACCCATATACAAAAATATTGTATATGGGTTTTTGTTGCTATAGTAACAAATTAGAAATAAAAGAGGATGCCCAGCAATTGAGCTGAGGTATTACTAAACAAATTATGGTATATGAATATAGTAGAATGTGTTACTGCACAGTAAGAAATTACTCATGGGACAGTTTCAGAAACACCTGGAAAGACTTGTATGAACTGATGCATAGAGAAGTGATTGAGAATCAAAAAAATAGTTTATGTAATAACAACAAAGTTGTAAAGAAAATCAATTTTGAAAGACTTAAGAACAATGCCAAAGAACTCATGATGAAACAAATTACTCACCTCCTGACAGAGAGGTAATAAGACTCAGTGCAGAATGAGACATACTCTTTCAGATATATGTGGATATGTTTTGCTTGTATATGACAATGACTTTTTCTTTTTTTTCAATCAACAAGTAGTGAGGATTTGGTGGGGGAGGGTAGCTAGTATTGCTATTGTTCAGTTCTTAACAACTTTTCCTGATCCCATCTGGGGTTTTCTTGGCAAAGACACTAGAGTGGTTTGCCATTTCTTCTTTTACAGATGCGGAAACTGAGGTAAACAGGGTTAAGTGACTTGCCCAGGGTCACACAGCTAGTAAGCGTCTGAAACTGGATTCCTGATCCAGGTCCAATGTTCCACCTACTGTGCCACCTAGCTGCCAGTGGTAGCATTGCCAAAAACAAAGGAAAAAAGAGAAAAAGGGCCACTGATAAAAATACATACAGAAGAGAAACGAAGGAAACACAGGAAAGGACAGCTTTGAAAGTAACATGCTGAATTTATTTTATAATTTTTTTAAAAGCAAGCTATACATAATAGAGATTCAGGTGTCACACATGGTCCTCTTTTCCTGTTCTACTTTGTGTATGAAAATCTCTGTCTCTGTCTCTCTCTCTCTCATATATTTGTTAAGTTCAGAACTGGAGGTACAAAACAAAACAAAAATCAAACTCATTACTTTTCCCTCCAAAAGCCACTCCTCTTCTGTATTTTCCTCTTTCTAGCTAAATTACCACCATTCTTCTAGTCACCCAAAATGAAAATTTCCAAGTCCCTCTCCCTCTGTTTGCCATATCCAGACAGTTGCATCCTCTTTTCTCTAATCACACAGCCCTAGTTTAGGCCCTTATCACCTCGCACCCAAATACAGCAACATCATCCTAACTGGTCTCCCTGCTCCCAATATCTCCCACTTCAATTCACCTTCTAATCATCTGTCAAACTGATATTCCTAAGGCATAATTGGCCATGTCACTCCCTTGCTCAGAACAAAATACAAACGTCTCTGTTTGGCATTTAAAGTTGGATTCCAGCTTACCTTTCCATACTTATTAAATATTAAACTCCTTCATGAACTCCCCACTTCAAGCAAATGTTGGGTGCCACTTGTGACCTCTGTTATAGAGGGCTTTCTTTATCAGGTATGGGTTAGACTAGATGGTCTTTGAGTGTCTAATTCTTTCCTTCAATTTAATTCAATCCAATTTAATAAGCATTTACTTAACACCTAATAGGTGTGGGTATTATGAGGATGCAAATAAAACAGAATGGCCCCTGCCCTAAGGAAGTTTACATTCTACTAAGAGGAATCATGTATAGAAATAACGAAATTAAAACAACATACCAAGTAAGTATAATGCAAATTTGTGAAGGGAGGATCATACAAAATGAAGGAATCAGGAAAGGCCTATTACCTGAAAAAAAAGTAAGCACTTAAGTTGAGCCTTTAAGAGAATCAAAGACTGAAAGAACTTCAAGTCTTGGGGATAATGGGTGTAAAGGTGAGAGACATTATGTCTGGGAGAGCAGAATGGAGGAGGGTTCAGATAGAAGGGGGGCAAAGGGAAATCAATCTGAAGCTAGAGATTTGAACCATCCTTTGAAGGGCTTTAAATGCCAAATGGAGAGGAAAGAGGGAGACACTGAAGCTTTTTGAGCAAGGGAGAGACGACGTAAGCCCTGTACTTACTCATTCCCATGACCACATTCTCTGTAGGTCTGTTGACTTCATCATAACCTAAGTACCTAGTTTTGTGATGTCAAGAACTATATCTGGAGCTCAGGTATGGTTTTGTGTAGCCAATCCAGGTAACTGCCAAGGCCACAAAGAGACAGAGAGACATAATCAAATTACTACTGTGTATCACCTCAAAATGCTAAGTAATGCAATAAGTAATAAGAGTTCAGTTTTATATAAAACTCTTAAAAGTTCCAAAAATACTTTCTTCACAACAGCCCTCTAGAGGCAAGTAATATGAGTATCATTATCCCTGCTTTACAGGCGACATTCCTTTACACAACTCACCGCCTTTCTATAGGAGGAAAAGCCCTTCTGTTCCTCTTGAATCCAGGGGGAAAAAGAGAGGGTTAAAAGAAAACATCATATCACAGGTCATAAAATTAAAATTCAGTTCAAAGATTAGGTACAAGTTACAAATACCATGATGTTCCTAGCTCCAATTTAAAAACAATTTTGATCCTATTATCAAATAGCTGCAATGGTCAAAGTTCTGTGCTGGGTGCTAAATTTAAAAAAAAGTCAGTTTCTAACATTTTCTACACTGTCATAATCCTGTTTCCTGAATGGGGGTTCAAGCCCTCATTTTAACCTAATATTCTTCACTTTTCTTTTTGTTGTTCAATCTTTTTAGTTGTATCTGACTCTTCGTGACTCCATGTGGATTGTTTTGTTTTGTTTTTTTGGTAGAAATACCAAAGTGGTTTGCCATTTCCTTCTCCAGCTTCTTTTACAGATGAGGAAACTGAGGCAAACAGAGTTAAGTGGTTTGCCCAGGGTCACACAGCTAGTGTCTGAGGCCAGATTTGAACTCAGGTCTTCCTCTATCCCTTGTTCCACCTCTTCTCTTTACCTTCCTGATTTAGGAGGGAGGAATATGTTGAAGCAATATTAATACTTCATACTTCTATAGTACTTTCAATGTATTATTTTAATTTTCACTTTAACAGTCTTATAAGATAGTGCAAGTATGATTAGCCTCAGTTTTACAGATAAGGATACTGAGTCTCTACTGAGTCTGAAGGATACTTCACTTTGGTGAAGTATTTGAAGGGCCAGTCACACCAACAGCACATTGTAGAACTAGGCAGGAGCCCACCCTTTTCCCCTACAATACACTTAAGGCTAAGAATTTTATGGATGCAGCATAAATCTAAATCCTCTAGGGGGAAACGAATACACACCAAATGGCTGACAGACACAGCCACTACAGAACCTGATCCCTTCTGTCAGGAACCAACCTCTTCTGTCAGTCCCTTTTTCCCTTCCCTCCCTTCCTAAAGGGCTTGTTAGAAAGTTTACCTAAACTGAATTCATGTGTTAATAGTAGAAGAATAGAGTTTTTTTTCTACCCAACTAACACATGCATTTTTTTAAATAGGGACTTTCTGGGGACAGTGTTACCTGGCTTAGAACTCTTATCTTTTTAAAAAAATTTTTTTGAGACTGACTAGGGTTAAGGGACTTAGGGTCACTCAGCTACTAAGTGTCTAGTGCCTGAGGCTGGATTTGAACCTGAGTTCTTCCTTTTCCTTCTCTGCAAAGAAGAGAGGTAGGTTTATCCTTAGATCTCTTATTGAGGGTGAATCTTGGTCCTAACAATTACACTGAATTCTGTTTTAATTTCTGTGGGTTTTGTTCATTTTATTTACATTGTTACACTCATTGTGTATGCTGTTTCCTTAGTTCTGGTTACTTCAGTTTTCATTTATTCTCATGTCTTTGCATGCCTTCTTGTTTTCTTCTTGTGCATCCTTTTTTTCTAATGGCACAACAATAACACACTACAGTCATATATTACTGTTAATGAAGCAATTTCCTGGTCAATGGACGGCTACTTTGTTTCCTATGTTTTATTATTCCAAAAGGTGCTCCTATGAATATTTTGGTGTATACTAGACCTTTCACCTTCTTTGAAACCAAGGATTTTATAGCTGACTCTTTTCTTGGATTTTTGTCTCCCATCAATTTCTGGTCCCTTCTGCTTCTGCACTGCAACTACTCTCAATAATATCTTATTCCATCAATATATTCAGGCAGTTTTCTCTCTTAATTCAGCTAATATTTATTGAGTGGCTTTGTATTCTATTTTTGTACTGTGTTCAGTTTGATTTGTGTCTGACTCTTCATAACCCCATTTGGGGTTTTCTTGGCAGAGCTACTGGATTGGTTTGCCCTTTCCTCCTCCAGCTCATTTTTACAGATGAGCAGCTAAGACAAACAGGACTTGCCTAAGGTCACACAGCTAATAAGCGTCTGAGGTCAAATTTGAACTCATGATGAGTCTTCCTGATTCCAAACCCTGTGCTCTATTCACTGTATCACTTTGCCGCCCATATTCAGTGACAATGCCAGACACTGGGAATGCAAAGACAAAGAAACCAAAAAATTTCATGCTGTCAAGGAGCTTAAATTCAACTTTGGTAATCAAAAAATAATCTTTGGTTCTTCTGTGATGAGTATTTTAGCAATTTGCTGGAAAGGGATCCCTTCTGTTCTTTTGATTTAGATTAGCAAGACTCCATGCAAATACATTTTTACCTGTCCTTGTTAGGTGCCTTCCATCTCTAGCCAAGAGATCATCACTCTGATAATCTAGGCTACGATCCAGAAATTCAAATCCCGTTATCAAACGCCATCTTCTGAACTAGTCGTTCCCATTGAGAGAGTGATTAATGGACATCAGGCAGAATGAAGGAGCTGGTACTAGAAACAACAATATGAAGGAAGAGAGAGAGCAAAGGAAGTCAGGTTTTTTTTTTTTTTAATTCATAGCTTTTAAGAATTAAGGACCTTTTGGTATTAAAAGTATTGAGGAGTGGAAAAAATTTGCCAGATACTGGGAGTTGGGAAATGCTGAACTAGATTCTTGGACCAAAGCAAGAATGATCTAAAAGAAGTCTCTTCAAGCTCTAAAATGCTATGATTCCTAATTGGAATGTGGAAAAATAGGTTATCATTATCTATTTTCACCCTCAATACGTGGTGTTTGAAGAGATTCTTGGTGTATGGATTCAAGTGGCTGGAGCAAGCATGCAGCAAAAGAAGAAACAAGGTGTGACAGAGAAGGGGGATAATGGAGAGTCTTGGGCTTTATAGGCATGGTGACAAGAAGGAACCTGAAAGTCTTAAGAAGGTAAAATTGAAATTTCCAATCTATTGACAAGTCCTTTGGATTCAATCTTTGGAATAAACTACCCCTCCTCTCCTCTGCCGTTGTCACCACTCTGGTGTAGGCCCCCATTACCTCACTCCTGGATTCTTGCAATAGTTTTCTGGATTATCTTTCTGCCTTAAGTCTTCCCCAACCCCAGCACATCATCCGTTCAGTTATCTTCCTACAGTTCAGGTCTAACCATATCATCCCCTATTCAATAAACTCCAGTGACTCTCTGTTACCTCTGGGATCAAATGCAAAATCATGTTTGGCTTTTAAAGCCCTTCATAATCCCTACCTTTCCAGCTTCTTACACCTTACTCCCCTTAGATACTCCATGATCCACTGACATTAGCCTTCCTTCCACAAGACACCCCAACATCTCCCAGTTCTCTGGAATTCTCTCCCTCCTCATCTCTGTCTTCTAGTTTCCTCAGCTTCCTTCAAGTCTTAACTAAAATTCCACTTTCTGCAAGAAGCCTTTCCTGGTGCCTAATAACGCTAGGGCCCTCCCTTTCTGATCACCTTCAGTCTGTTCCGTCTGAATTATGTTTGTACACAGTTGTTTGCATATTGTCTGCCGTTAGACTGCGAACTCCTTGAGGACAGGAACTGTTTCTTTTCCTTTCTTTGTATTTCCGGCTTAGCATAGTAGGTGCTCTGGAATGCACATAAGTACATTTGACTTTCGTCTTAGAATGAGAGGTTTGGAATAAATAATAATGAATGTATCGCCAAGTCTTAAAACACTATTAATGGACTAACTCAAAACACCTCCTGCTCAAAACGTATGCCTTAATCTGGGCAATATGTTTGTTTTGTTTTTCATCCACCTTGTTTGCCAGTGTGTGTGGTTGGGTTAATGAAGTCCCTGGAAAACCTTGTAGTTTTCCTGAGTTCATCGCAATTAACAGCATCCGCCCCCCCCCCCCCCACGAGGAGAATCTGGGGAACCTTGCCACCATCAGGTAATCCTTTCCTGTGGGACGGCCTCCGTGACGCCAGGGAGCAACCACCTCTAGGTCCTTAGGCTTGGTGATGCAATACCATCAGAAGGTGAAGGAGCGAATAACGGAAGCCCTGGAGCACGGGAGCCAAAGGGAGCAGGGCCTCTAGTGCCAGCCCCTGCCTGGCGCTAGACCCCTGGCAGCGAGAGGTTGGGGGAGGGCCGAGGGTCCCAGCTGCGATTGGCTGATCCTGGAACACGTGGCAGCTGCTGGAGGCGGAGGCGCCGGAGGAGCCTGCGGAGGGACAGGACAGCGGAGCCGCAGTCCCGGGTGGCCTCGTCCGCTGTGCGCTGCCAAGCGCAGGCTCGCCCTAGCAGGGGCCCTCCTCACACGCGCAGCCCAGCCGCCTGAGCGCTCCCTGGGCCCAGCAGGACAGGCAGGTGTTCTCGGTGAGTGGGGGTGGTCAGCCGGCCGGTCCGGATCGGGGGCTGGAGGAACAGAAGGGAGCGGGGAAGAAAGGGCGACCCGATCAGAGGGAGTCCGGCCACAGCCACAGCTGGCATGGGATACACCCAGCCTGGAGGAGCCCACACCCGCCGCGCAGGGTCGGGGGCACAGATGCATCCTCGAACGTTGCTCTGCTTTCTAGAGCCGGGTGTGCTCGGGCTGAGGCTGGGGGGCGTGGGGGAGGGGCGTCAGAGCAGATGGAAGGAGGCGGGGGCCAGGCGGTCCGAGGCCGCAGTCACTGGAGCTGGACGGGGCCGGGGCTGGGTGTGGCACCGCCGACTCTCTACCCGCGCATTGGCGCAAACCCGCTGCTGCTGCAGGCGATACTAGCTGTTCCAGAAGGTGAGGGTGGGGTGGGGGTGGGTTGAAGACAGGCGCTGGGGCTTGGGTGATTGGCGTTGAAGGAGGTATTTGCTGATGCAGAGTGTAGCAAAGATTCCGGAACGGGAGTTGGGAAACATGGGTACCCTCTCCGCGCCAGTGATTGGCTTTGTGACCTTGAGCAAGTCATTTCCCCCTCTGCGTCCAGCTGTAGTAACTCACGTTTACCTAGCGCTTTGAGAAGTGTGTTTCAGCTAAATGCATTCTGATCATCCTTCTGAGGTAAGGAGCATAAGTATTATATTCCCATTTACAGCCAAAGAGATCGGTAACTTGCCCAGGGTCACCCAGGTAACTTGCAGTGGGAGAGCATGGGTTTAGCATTGCCATGCTAGATTGAATTTTGCTTAATTGAAAGCATCTGTGAAGGGTAAGGGGAAAGGGATGGGAAGGAAGGCTCTGGCTAAATGCCAGACAGGGGGTTGGGAGGGACTGGAACTGTGTGAGTATGGGGCATTGATTCTCAGTACTCTGTAAGGAGTGCAGGGTCACAACCTTCTCTAAACTCCGAAGCATTAGGGATGTTCCTCTGTCCATCACATCTTGGTCTCTGCCCTTCTGGAGACTTCCCGCATTTGCCCTGCAATGTGTTTGGGGATAAGGGGCTGCCTTGGTAATAGGGAAGAAGAAAAAATTGCATTGTGCTGTAGGTGGAATTGGATTGGGGGGGGGGAATCCCCCAGATTGAACTTCCAGGGCACTTTTGCTGAAAAGAAACAAGATATCTATAGGGGTGGGGCAGGAGCTAGGGGGGACTGCCGAGGCCCCGGATTCTTTAGAAGCAACTGTTTCTCCTATCCTTGCTTCTAAAAGCCCCGTGGCTTCCTCAAGGGCAGTTCCAAATTTGGACATATGTCTCAGTGATTTATAAAAGCTGGAGACTGGCTGGGGCTTGGTTTAGTCTAGAAGAGTCTCCCCACCCTTCAGCTGCTTGATTCAGGGATCTAGACTTTTCCTGTTAGCTCAGTATATTATGATAGCCTAATTTGTTCACTCTTTCAGATGAACACCACCTTGGTAGGGAGCCCTGTATCTTACCTGCAGCAGGGAAAACAGCCCAGCTGTCTTGGTCTTGCCACTATCCCCCACTCCCACTGCAAACCCCAATAATTCATTTGACTTCTTCCATTTGTGCAGAGGCCCTTTGGCAGCTGGGAGACACTTGGGAAGTATTTGTTGTTTCCTAGGAAAGAGACAGCTGTGTGGTGATGGGAGGGTGGTTTGGATCCGGGAGGAAAGCAGGACTGAAAGGGGAAATCCCATGCCCCTTGTCTTCAGGTTGATTCCTGAGTCTCCTTGTAACTCGAGGTGGGGCATATTGCAGGGCCAAGCTGCAGTAGTCTGGGACAGGTGTTAGTAAAATATAAACTCCTTAGGGGCAGGAATTATTTTCATTTTGTTTTTGTATTCCTTGACGCATAGGGGCAGCCTGGCATAGCAGATAAAGAACTGGCTTTGGAGGCAAGAAGATCTGAGTTCAAATCCTGCCTCTGAAACTTTCTGATTCTGTGACCCTGAACAAAATGTTTAACCTCTCAATGCTATAACTATATAGCTTAGTTTCTTGGACAAGTAGGCACCTAATATTAAATGTTAATTTGGATGTCCCAGAAGAAGTCAAGGGATCTCATCTACCAAGTCAAGTCAATAAATAATTCTTAAATCTTCTGTGTGTCAGGTTTAATGCTAAGTGTTGGAGATACAAAGGAAGTTGACTGCTAAGATGGCATTTCTTGGGTGTGGCTGCAGCCTAGGGTGTGACTTGCACCCTTTTTTGCCCAGACCCTTTCCTCAATTCTCAACTAGGTAGCAAATTCAATTAAACAAACTTCTATTAATCACCTTCTAGTTACAAGGTACTCCAATCAGGAATAGTAATATAGAGCTGAGAACTAATGATCTCTAACTCTTAAAAAAAATTGATACAATTTATTTAATGTTGTCATTATTGTCCCTACATATCCCTCCCTAACTTCTATCTATTAACCATCTCTAGTAACAAAATAAAAAAAGAAAAAGGGGAAGGGAGGAGAATATGGCACAGGAAAAACTAATAAAGACATCAACCAAATCTGACATTATATGCAATATTTCACACTGACAGTCCCCCACATCTGCAAAGAAGGAGGTTTATTTTCTGGTCCCCTCAAAGACCCTCAGATAAAATATAGTGAAGGTAAGCGAGAAATCCAGACACAGCATTTAGAAAAAATTAGGAGGAACACAGTGCTCAGAGGAATCTGGGAATGCTGCATGGAGGAAATAATACCTGAGCTGGACCTCGAAGGAAGGTTTTCTATTGAAGTGTGGTTTGGCTTGCTTCCGAATTCATGAAGGCTGGAGTGTAGAATGCATTAAGAAGAACAGGACAATGAAATAAGCTTAGAAAGGTAGATTGGGCCAAGATGTCAGATGACCTTAAGGGCCAGATAAAGAAATTTGTATTTTATTCTTCTCAGTGGTAGAGTGACCCATCAAAGCTTTGCTTTAGGAAGATGATTTTGACAGCTATGTAAAGGATGTATTGGAACAGAAAAGCCTGGAGGCATGGAGCCTAGTTAGGAATTTATTAAAAGTATAATGGAATCAGTTAACAAGCATTTATTAAACCTTTACAGTGTATTAGGCACCATTTGAAGTCCTGGGAGGTACAAAGAAAGGCAAATATGGTCCCTGCTGCCAAGAAACTTATGTTCTAATGGGGAATACAATGAATAAAAAAATAGGTAGCTAGATGGTGTAATGGATAGCACAGAAAACTAAAGTTAGAAAATCCTGCCTCTGATGATGAATATATGACCTTGGTTAAATCATTTCACCACTCTGTGCCTAAATTTCCTCATCCGTAAAGAGGTTAAGCTCGATGACCTTTGAAATCTTTTCCAATCTAAATCTTTGATCCTATGAGAGGTAATCAGGGAATTATAGGAAGGGCCTGTATTGGCATGGTTGCTTCATTAAATGGAAAAGGGAGTGGGATGGACTTGAAATATGCATTAGCAGAATCTGTAGGAGGTATCAGTTGGATATAAGAGTAGAATGAAGGAGAGAGAAGACTCAAAATGATGTTTGGAGCCTGGATAACTAGAAGACCAGTGCTGCCAGTAAAATTGGGAGAGGCATGTTATGGGGTGATGTAACAGCAAGGACGCTGGCATAGACAGGAGGGCCTGCTGTATAGGTTCTTAGATCTGCTTTTCTAAAAGGAAAGCAACTTTTGAGGGGTCAACAATCACTTTAATCAAGCACATATGTCATTCACTTAGTTCAGGGGGAAAAGCACTGTTAACGTCAGGGAAAATACAAACAGAAATTACAAATGGAAAGACCAACAGACAGGGCTTCCAACTGTTTGATCATAAGTAACACATACATCATAGATAAACAGACAGATCCAACTGTCTGACTATACATATGGAGTTACCAGAGAGAGAAACATCAACATCTGGGTTTTCAAAGGGGGAGTGGCTCCTTGACTGGCCAAATAAACACTTCCAGTGAGTAAGCCCCAAAACAAAAGCCTTAACTCCCAGCATATATACAATTTTCAGAGCCAGAGGGCATCCAGACTCTTGAGAAATTAAGAAGTTAGAAATTAACAAAAAGTGTGGGCCTGCCTACAAAATATCTCTTCTAATCAAACTTCCCTTAGTGGGTAGGCCCATTAATGGATGAGGAAGATATTTAACTCTCTTTAACATAATTAACACAGGTAAATACTCAGTTTTGGACAAACTGAGTTTGAGATGTCGCTGGTGCGTCTTCTGGTGGAGATGCCCAACTGCAGTGGAATATTTAGGATCTGGGGTTAAGAGGAGAGATTTGGGGTTTTATATGTAGATCTGGGATTCATCCCTTTCTTGGGAGTCCTCTACCAATCCTGTGAGACTTCTCCCATTCCCCAGGAACCCAGGATGGTGTAGAATGGAGAGGAGTTTAAGTTTTGCATCTTCCCATAAAGGTCTTTCTATATCTTTTAAGGAATTCAGGTGAGGAAGCAGACCCTAATAGTGTGGAGCTGTATTAACTTTCTGGCTTGGGTATAGCTGGATTTTCCATGTTCCTAATTCCTTGGTTAATTTTCAAGTGGATAGCCACAAGCATACCTATTTTGGATTTCAGTGCACTATAGAGGAGAGAGGTTGGGTAGAACTATTGGCATTTTGGGGGCCCTCCCCCCAACCCCAGCCTTAAGTACTTAGCTGCCAACTTTCCCCAAAGCTAACCATACCGATGACTCGAATCTGGGTAAGAAAGGCTATTCAGGGATGATTTGTATCCTGACTTCTCTACTCCCAGCACTGGGGTCCAGTCTGACTTGAGTTATTTGACCACTCATCACTAGCCATCTTCTCTAAATTAAGGACTCTGTGAAGGCATGGGCAGGGTACTAACAGAACAGAACTAGGGGGCCTTTTCTCCCAATTCTTCAGATTCACATGAGGGTTATAACTCATTTCTTAATTTCCTATTTGCCCCTGATATCTATAACTGAGGGAGATATTAATAATTTATAGAAACTGAGGCCCAGGAAAGGGAAAGGTTTGCTCACACAGAGGACCCTATTTAGCTCTAACCTATGACAACAAGCAGCCAACTGCTCTCTAAGAAACCAGAGTGAGACCTCCTCTGAAGGCCCTGAGCCCTGAGCCAAGAGTAGCATTGATCTGGATTTTTCAAGTGAGACATTCCCAAAGCATTTTTTTTTTTTAATGCAGAGACTGTTCTGATTGTTCTTCAGTTACTGAAGGAGATGGGGGAGGGAAAAATAAACTGGTTATGAATCCTCAAGCACTTCTAGCTGGCTCTAAGTTTCTTTCCCTTAAAAACAATTAACTGGAATTTTCATAACACTTTAAGTTTTGCAAAATGCCTTATATGCATTCTCATTGAATCCTCAAAACCACTCTCTGAGGTCTATCAATTTGTAAGTATTTAATTCCTACACTCTACCAGGGATACAAATACTAAAGCAAAATAGTTTTTGCCCTCGAGGGGCTTACACCCTACTTGAAGAGGGGACAGTACTCCTGATTCTACTGTCCCATTTCACAGATGGGGACAACTGGACTTGGAGCAAGGAAAATGCACGTCTTTCCTGTCAGCAAATTATATATCATCTCTGAGCCACTAGGACTTATTCTGCTAACTCAAGTTCTGAAAATGTGGTTTGGGCTCAATCAAAACCATTTCCCCAAAGCTAAGATTTTAATTTCTGAATACAATAAATATAGATGTCATCCACATAAACTATGCTCTTAAAACTATTGTTAAATAGTTTTAAGAGCATAGTTTTTAAGAGGATAAAAGGGTCCCGAGACCAAAAAGTTTGAGAACGGTTATACTAAGTTATTAGTTTTGTCTATATTGAGACAGTCATAGATCTTTAGTGTACTGATTTATTTTTCAAATGGGGAAACTGAGGCTCAAAAAGGTTAAGTCACTTGTGTGTGGTCTTTCCTAATTTCAGAGCTAGTCACTATTGTAGTCAGTCACTAGTGACTATAGTTAATTCACTATTACCAGGATATGAGGAAGTTGAACCAGATCATCTCTAAAGTCTCTTCCTGCCCTTGACATTCTGGGTGGTAGATTTTGAGGTCCTTTCCAGGATCTTGGGTTCTTAGAAGGCTCTTTAAAGAAAATACATATACATATACAGAGAGAGAGAGAGTGTTATACCTCTCTAGGGTTGAGGAAAGTTTTTGTTGTTTTCCTTCTTGCCTTGCCATGGCTCTGGCTGATGCTTACCCCTCCTACACCTTTCAGGATAAACTTTCTCCTGCACCTCAATCCCTTGGTATCCCCTGGGCCAGCATCATTGGTAGAAAATCCCCTTAGGCCTCTTCATCTCTCCTCCTGCTCCTTCACTCATATAAATATCCATACACAATACTACCACAGGATATGTGGGTCAGTGTGGGGATGGGCTGTAGGGACCAGGGTAAAACACAGATCTTTGTCTTTCAGAAAATACAATAGCAGCTGGGGACAGGGAGACAGAGAGGTCCTGCAAATCCTATGTGAGTAATCTAGAAATGAGGCCCAGCCCTCCTACATTTCTTTTAAATGTGGGGAAGGAAATAGCTGTAAGGAGATACGTAGTGGAAAAGAGGACAAAATCAAAGAGTTTGGGTCCTAGCAACAAAGCATGTAAATTCAAGGCCTGGGCCACCAGTAGTTCTGATGGACATTGGCCTTTAATAGCTAGGAGCACAAATAATAGCTTTTCAGATGTGGATGGGAATTTAGAGATCATCTTGTCCATTAAAGCTCCCTTCCTCCATTCTACAGGTGAAGAAACTGAGACCCAGAAAAGAATGATTTGTCAAAAGTCACAAATCAGTGACTGTCTTGTCCAAGAGCAGTGTGCAGGAAAATTCCTATTGAGGAAGAAAGTGATGGGGGAAAGGAAAGGAAAAAAAAGGAGGTCCCCAGACAAGATGGAGGGAATGGGACTGTGTTGTTGGAGACTTGAGCAGTCTGCTGTAAATCCATGGAGAGAAGGGGGCCAGTACTGCCTTTCAGCTTTCCCCTGGTCAAGGTTGTCCTGGGTTTTCCCAGTTTGGAGGAGTATGTCCTTTCTGCTCAACTCTTAAGTTTACAAGTTTAGCTCACTGAGATGAGAGAGCCTATCTCTGAACTCGCTTTCCTCTAGAAAGGGGCTTTTACCCAGATGGCTTCATTTACTCACTCTGGACCAGGGCCATTGCTGAATTTTCCAGCAATGTGGCCAAGGGAAAGCTGTCTAGTGCTGGGTAGGGTGGGAGCGCTCAGCCCCTTGAAGGATCAGATGATGTCTAAGGGCTAATTCATTCTTGAGTCTTGATCTGTGCCCCTCCTGTTCCCTCCTCGTATGTACCAGAGCTAATTTATGCCTACCTCCTTCTCCCCATCCCCCACTACTCCTGGGCCTCTGTGTGGGGGAGGAGTTGAAGATTTGGAACATAAAAACCCTAGTGTTTTCAGTTCCTCCTGAGTGTTACTAGGGAAACAGAGCAGGGTTTCCTGGGGCTTTGGCTGCTTGGGTTCTCCCTCCCCCATCTAACTAGCACCCTCTGATTTCTGGTTTCAGCAGAGCTGAGGCCCCTGATTGGGGTAATCCAGACAATGAGGGAAATGGAAAGAGTTAAGGGGCCAGCAGGGAGGGTGTAATGTGCAGAGAGAGCTCTTGTACAATCTGTACCACTAGAATTGAAATAGAATTACTCTTGGTTTCAGTGTAGATCCAGGACTAAATTCATCGCAGGCAATTGAACATGGGTCATGGCTGGGATGCCTGGAAGCAATATGGAACTGTGGAAAGAACTTCAGTCTAGAAATAAAGAAATTTGGTTTTGAGTTCCAATTCTGCTACCAACTTACTGATCAGTGGTACTGAATGATGTATAATGAACAAGCTTGGCCCTAGAAAAGAAATGAGAGAACTCACCTTACTCTTTTCTTTGCAGACATGGGGAACTACAGGTATAGTTCCTATAACAGGGTTTCTTAACCTTTTCTATGTCATGAATCCCTTAGGCAGTCTGATTAAATTCAGTGACCTCTTCTTGGAATTAAAAAAAAATCATAATTACAGGAAATACTCAACTTCAGCTAGAGGTTAGTGAAAAAGTATAATTTTTTTCCCTATTCAAATTCATGGATACCCCTACCCTACTCCTAAAACTATCAGTGAACTCTTTGGGCATCTGTGGACTATAGTTAAGAACTCTGGTCTCTTATGTTTTACTCATTTTATGGGTTAGTTTTATTATAACTGGCTTTTCTCCTTTTATCTTTTATGAGGACTAACTCACTGTGTACAAAAGGGAAGAGATTAAGCATTTATTAAGAGCCTATTACGTGCTAGACACTGCTAAGTATCATATAAATATTTTCTTGCTTAATCCTCACCACAAACCTTCAAGGTCATTGATGTTATTATTCCCACTTTACAAGTTGAGGAAACTGAGGTAAATAGGTTACATGACTTCTCCAGGGTTATACAGCTAGTGTCTGAGCCTGGATTTCAGCTCAAGTTCTTACTCTAGGCTTAGTGCTCTATCTACTGTGCCACTTAGCTGCACTGTGTAGGGAAAAGTTGTTTAAAAGAAAAATCAAGTTTTTTTTTTAATGTTTAAACATTGATGTAGGATGACCTTGGTCAAGTCACTTCTTTCTATAACTCAGTTTCTATCTCTACAAAATGAAGAAGTCAGACTGGATGATCTTGAAGGTCCTTTCTAGCTGTGACATTTGATAGTGTCGGGTTTTCACACTCCTCACATTGATAGGGAGGAGCCTCCCCTCCAGGAAATGGGGCACCATGTTCCCCATGGCCAGGTAGTAGAGGATGGAAATGAGATTGGATCCCCGAAGAAAACTATCAAGAGGAGAATTCCTGAGAGTCAGTTTCCTCCTCTCCAATTCAACAAGCACATAAAAAGCCCCTGGAAAGGGGTAGGGGAAGCATAGTAGTGGCCCAGTCATTCAGGTTTCTATCATTGCAGGTAAGTCTTGCTAAGCTCACTGCTCTGGCTCTGTGCTCTCCTCTCCTCTCTTCCTCTTTTCAGTGAATGGGTAGAGACGAGAGGCAGTGGATGGAAAGTGGTTTTAATTTCTATATTTTTCTTTTCTTTTTGCAGCTTGTGTGCACCACCAGAAACCATGGCTAACACGGTAAGGCTCCCTTCCTTCTCCCATTATTGCAGTGTTTGCCTCTGCCAAGTCCTTACAAAGCCCTCCAGACTTAAGACAGTTCTTATATTCTGAGAAGTTTTTCCTGCCATCCTTTCCTCCCCACACCTGCATCCCACTGCCCTCCTAGGGTTTGGTCCTCTTACAGTTCTCATTTTAGAGGTCTCATAGGTCCCCCATTCATTCACCCTCAACAACATCCCTTATGTGACAGTCGTGTCACTGGGCATATGTCTCCATCTGGCCACCACCCTAGATTAAGCCCTCATCACTGCTTACTTCGACCACTATAGAATGCTCCTAATTGATATTTTTCCTCTCCAGTCTATATTTCACAAAACTGCCAAAGTGATCTTCCCAAAGTATGGATATGAGTCATGAACTTTCAATGGCTCCCTATCACCCATGAGATAAAATACAGGCTCCTCTAGCTGAAACTTGAAACCTCTCTTAGAGGTTTCAATTAGAACCTGTCTTTCTGGATTTGTTTCACATTGCTCCCCTGCATACATTCTGTTTTCTTGCCAAATCAGCCTATTTGCTGTGCTCTGAACTTGACATAGCCATTTCTTTCCCCCATGACTTGCATGGGCTACTCCTAAGACCTGGAGTACACCTCCACCTCTTAAAATCCTTAGCAGTCTTTCCTCATTTTCACCTGGTACCTACCTAAATGTTGTATCTCTCAGGAGACTATAAGCTTCTTGAGGTCAGGTTCAGATTTTCTCTTTTGTCTTTGTATCTTGGATGCCTGATACGTGATTCCTGGTGCATAGTCAATAAATGCAAGTGAAATTGAATTGAAATACTGCCTGGAAGGTTTGCTGAACAACATAACTCAGGGATATACTAAGATCTCTTTTTGTTTAGTATGAAAAAAGAAAAGGCAGCCAACATTGGAGAGAGAGTGCTGGGCTGAGGATTTAAGGGACCTGAGTCTTTACCCCACATCTACTTTTAGTTTTCTGAATGGACTTGAGGCAAAGTCATTTAATCTCTCTAGCTCCTTCTTACTTTCTTTATAAAATGTTTTGGTTGGGGTCATCCATGTTCCTGGCTCTAATTTATTCATTTGGATGTTTTCTTAGTGTTTTGAACAGGAGTGGGCAACCTGCAGCCTCAAGGTCACATGTGGCCTTCTAGATCCTCAGATATGGCCTTTTGACTGAGTCCAAGTTGTAGAGAATAAATCCTTTTATTAAGGGGATTTGTTCTGTGAAGTTTGGATTCAGCCAAAGGGCCTCACTTAAAGACCTAAAGGGCCACATGCGACCTTGAGGCCACAGGTTCCCCACCCCTAACCTAGAATGTACACGTACTGTGGGAGAGCAGATGCATGACGCGGTCTGTCCCTTGGTTAGTCAGTAGGGGAGATAAGAGGGACATATATATCAGTTATTAGCTTTAAATACTAGTTAAATACTCAACAAGTTGTGCAGAAATTAAGTGTGATGGGAGATGATAGGAGGGAAGAAGTCAGCACGGGCTGGGGTGGCCAGTTTTATCTCCATCGTCATCATCGCTACGATAATGATGAGCATTACATAGTATTTCTTAAAGTTTACAAAGTACTTTGAAGATATTTTATCCTCACAACAATACTGAGAGGTAAGTACAATTATTGTCTCCATTTTGCAGATAAGGAAACTAAGGTTAAGTGACCTGCCCAGGGTCACACAGCTGGCCAGCGGCTGAGGATGGATTTGCACTTAGGTCTTTTTGCTTGTAGGGTCCATTCTCTACTGTACTAGCCAGCTGCCATTTCATAGAGGAGGTAGGGTCATTTATCTACTACTGGAGGATGCTGGTGGTAACACCGGACCATCTTTCATATTTAGAGTTGGCTCCTGTCATTCCCCTGGTCAGAGATTCTGCTCTTTGCAGAATATCAGGATGTGCTCTTTGATCTGTATCCCCAGCAGTGGGAATGGAATTTAGTCCTCATAATAAGCAAGGACATATATTACCATGCTAACATTTGGGCTTTTCTTGTGGCTGGGGCTAGGTGGTTGAGGTTGATTTGGGATAGGAGTGGAAAAATAGGTCAGATTGTGGTGAGGGGTGGGAATTTGAAACAGAACAGAGATGAGAGTTCTTAAGTAACTGAAGCAACAATGTCATCTTCATCATCCCTGTTTTCTAAACAAATGAGATCCTCTCACTGTCTCATCTTTTAGTGGGGGGCACAAGGAAGGCAGAGAGGCATCTCTTGGGGCTGCTTGCCTGGTTTCTAGCAATAATGAAGAACTTCATCTGCCAACAGTAGCCTGGGTACAGCCCAAGTCTTCACCCTCCTGGGCACAAGTACTGTTTACCATCTGGCCACAGAACCTGTTGAATATTTTAGGGTGGAAAGTTGGTTTGTCTTCTCCTTATCCCATTGCCTCTAGTAGCATGGGTCCAGCTACTAGAGAAAAGGTGGGTTTGGAAAGGAAGCGGGGAGGAGAGGAAAAGAATATTACTAAGTAGCTTGCTTATTTTGTTTTAATTCAGGTTGTTATTTTGTTGATATGAGGAACTCTGGGAAAGGAAACTCCCTTTCCTGATACAGATATGTACGTAACTGTTCTGAAACCCATCACTTAAGTTTGGGGTAAAGACTGTATATGGAATTTATTTTGAGGTTAAGTGATTTGCCCACAATCAGCCAAGATGTGTCAGAGGTGGGCTTTTTTGAAGAAAGTATTCAGGTCATTATATAGCCCGCAGAACAGACTGGCTGAGGACAAGATAGCGACCACAGAAAACCCTATAACAGAGATTCTTGGCCGCCTTTTGTGTTACAGACCCCTTTGACAGTCAGGTGAAGCCTTTTCAGAATAATATTTTTACATGCACCAAATCACAAAAAATATAGGATTACCAAGGAAACCAATTACATTAAATACAATTATCAAAAAAATTTTTGAAGTTCATGGGCTCCAAGTTAAGAACCTTTATCCTAAAGTATCTTCAGTCCTAAGGTAAAGTAAACTGGTCCTGGGTTCCAGTTACTTTGGTTAAAGCATCTCCATTGAGGTGACTAGAAGCTTGAGGATATCAAGTCACTTGTCTAGGCTCATTCAGTATTTAAGTAGAAGAGTGGAATTAGAACTCATGATTTCTAATGTTTCCAGGCTGTCATGGAGTCTCTTGATTCATAGTGCCTTTCATCTTTGTTGGTAGGTCACTCTGGCCAATCTCCCAGTTGCAGTGAGTACATCAGAGTCCCTGGGGGTGCTTCAGCTACACCAGTATCTCCCACCACTTGGGGAGGGTTTAGTTAGGGCAAGTCCCTCAATGCCTGAGGGAAAAAACCATAGGGCTTAGAGTCAGAAGACTGAAATTAAAATCCCAATTTTGTGATTGACTGGCTTTGTGATCATAAGAAAGTCCCTTTGGTTTGAGTTTTAAGTTTCTTCATCTGTAAAATACTTGAATTACCTATCTAGTAGGGTTATTGAAAGGAAAGAGCCCTCCAAAGTTTGAAGTGATGGAGATGCCACTCGGTATAGTGGAAAGAGTGTTAGATTTGGGATCAGAGGCCCTGGGTTCCAATCCAGCTCTACCATTTACTACTCAGGTAAATTCAGTGGTCTCAGCACTAATTTCAGATGGTTGGTTTAAATGATCCTTAATGTGTCTCCTAGTTCTTAATTCTCTGATCCTAAATGTGAGATGATGATGATGATGGTATACCACTGTATACCCTACCCAATTCTCTCTCTTGCCTGTTGACAGCCTCAGGCCCTCCAGCTCTTTTTGCAAGACCCAGGGAAGTAGTATAGAAGTTGATCTTTGCCTTCAGGCAAGTGGGACTGGGTCAGATCAGGAGGTTGCCAAGTCCTGCCTCCTCTTCCCTCACCCTAGAAGTCGACTTTTCATTTGGACATGGTGGAACAACCCTATAATCCTTGCTCCATCAAGGCTGAGTCTAATAAATCTCTTGAATTTAGGAGTTCTTATCTACTGGGGCCTGTGCAGATCAGAGGTCTACACTATGTTCAGCATTGATATAGTTGAGCCCCTGAGAGCAGGGGGGTTGGGGGTACCTGGTTGCCTAAGGAGGGTGAACAGGCAAGAATTGGAAGTAGAATAAGTTAAAGCCCAGTAGGGGGATTGGGCTCTGTGAGTAGCTCCTGCACCTCTAGATTAGGCAAGAGAGGAAGGTCTCACGAAATTAAAAATAAATTTTTTAAAAAATCCTTCCTTTGGCTCCCTGTCTTTCATCTGGTGCTTAGAATATACTACAAAGGACTGTAGATGATATATATATGTAAATATTTATTCATTCCATATATATTATGTATGGGCTATGTGCAAGACAGTGCTAGGCACTGGTAGAATTTGGAGGGCCTTTAGGGATTGTTCTAATCCAGGGGACCTTAAACTTATTTATGTTGTAGGCTCCTTCAGTGGTCTGATGAAGCCTATGGACCCTTTCTCAGAATAATGTTTGTTGTCTACATTCATGAGCAATCATTTTTTTCTATTCTACTATGTTATGGAAATGCTTATTTTATTTAAGTTCAAAATAAAATAAATAAAATTTAAAAATAAAAAAGAATGAAGTGCTAAATTTCAGTTAGAAGCTAGTGAAAATAAAGATGTAATTTCACCCCCCATCCAATTTCACATAGACTTTCTGTCAGCTGTGGAGCCCAAGAAAGGATTCTCATCTCATCTAACTCCTTCAATTTATAGATAACAAAACTGAGGCCCAGGGAGGAAAAATAAAATTGCACAGGTAGAAAGTAACAGAGCTACAAGAGAGTCAAATTTAGTTCCTCTGGTTCCAAAGTCAATGCTGAAGAAGCGTATGTTTAGTAGAAGAAGTCCAAAGACTGGAATATGAGCACTGTCATTTACTGCCTGGGTCACCTGGAGTCCTTAATACACCTCAGGCAAATTATTGAAACTCTTGGCTTATCCTGATTCTTCATCTATAAAACAGGTTGGACTGGGTGATCTCTAGGGACCTTTGTAGCTCTAAATCCCATGACCTATAACCAGGTGACCTCTCAGGTCCTTTCTAATTCTTAAGATTCTATGACCTTCAGCTTGACTGTGAACTCAGTGAGGATAGACATATCTGAATCAGTTGCATCCTGAGCAAGTATTAAGCGTTGGTAAGCATCTCTCACTTACCCCACTAGATAATCAGTGCCTTAAAGGCAGCATCTACCTCAGACCTTATCTATCTATATTTATTTCTTTTTTTTCATAAGCTGTGTCTATTAAATTGAGTTCCTGGTGTCTCCTCTACCTTTCCACTCTACGCTATTGCCAGGCTTAAGGAAAGAGTACAGGCAGCCAGTGTCTTCTAGAACGCTCCTTGGCAAAGACAGTAGCTCCCTCCCTTGAGAAGCTTAAGGAAGTTACCACCATCCAGAAATCCTTCATATCTCTTCAGTTCCAGCCCTGGACTGTAAGTCACAGATAGATTCAGTGGATTCCAAGATGTAGGCTGCACAAAGAGAAAGTAGAAGCAAGGCTAGGGAGATGGTTAAACAAATTGTGATATGTGAATGGAGTAGAATATTACTGTGTTGTTAAAAATAGAATCATGGAAAGACTTACATGAACGGATGTAGAGCAAAGTAAGCAAACCCAGAAAATGGCATACACAAGGACAACAACAATATAACTTGGAAGAACAACCATAAAACAGTCAAAATTGAATTTTGAAGGATTCAAAGGAGTAAGTTTGTTCCCAAAGGACAGATGCTGGAAGATGCTTCTTTCTCCCTCCAACCCCAGTTTAAAGCGATGGAGGTCCGTGGGTGTGGAATGTTGAATATACTGTCAAATTTTTTTTGATATGTTGACTCATTTTTTTTGCTGGATTTTTTTTCTTTTCTTTCTCTTTAAAAAAAATTTCCTTTTGAAAGATAGCTCTCAAGGTGGGGGAAGGAAACAAGGGGAAATGTCTATATAAGAACCAAAGATGTCAGTAAAAAGCTATTTTAAAAAATAAGGCAGGCCAAGGCAAGAATAATGGAGAAAGAGCCCAGGAGAGTGGCAGCTTGGGCCTCATTGGTCACTGGATGGGAACAAATCTTTCTGGAGTAGAAATGATACCTATGAGTGAGGCAGACTTAAGATTATGTGGGCCAGCATTCACTGTTCCAGGGCATTTAAGGAAAACGAAAGTCAGAGTGATATGGGCCAGAGAAGAGACATGCTGGGAATTTGTCTATTTATATATCAACCAGGACTGTGATCAAAGTGACTCAGAGAGAGAAAGGACCTTGCCTGAAAGGTGCCTAAAAGTTAAGGGAGTGAAAAAAATAGGAGGGAACCCCAGTTCTTTTCATTGGGAGCTAAAGGCTGTGATATAACTTGAATGGCATGTTTGGGGAGGTGGTGGTAGATTCCCTTTGGCTTTAGTAAATAGAGATGAGGGTAAACATTTGTTAGGAGGAGTGTAGGGTGCTGTCCAGCCATATGCTCCATTCTGATCTGGAAACCTGAAGCAGTCTGGCACAGTAGGAAGGGCATCATCTGGTCAAAAAAATCTGACTGTAGTCCCAGCTCTGCCGGGAAGGGAAATACTGAGACCTTGTGCAAGTGTTAAAGATGATTGTCATCTGTGTGCAGGAAGTTGGCACCTGCCCCGTGGGCTAAAAACCCAGCTCTTGTGCCCTTTTGACCCACTAGTGCTGGCCTTGGTCTTCTAACCAAGGTATCCAAGGGGACATAGAGGGTAGAAGATTTAGTTCTAGAGAAGCTGTTTAGATGTCCAAGGAAGACTGAGGCCAGCCTGTAGCAGAGACAAATTGGAATTAGGAAGATGGTTCTTTGGGAAACCAGGGGACCAAAGCCTTGGCCAAGAATAGACTTTGCAAAGATGTCCAATAACTGGGATCTCTGAGCAGGACAAAACTGAACTCTGTTTTTAGTCTATCCCTGCCATTACTGCCCTAAACAGAGATGGTATCCCTCCTGATACCTCATGCTGCCCACAGAAAATAACTTTGACTAAATATAGCTTAACTGTGTAGCTATTAGTATCTTAGAAGAGAGAAGCAAGAGGAAGTGCTTGTGTTCTTTCTGGGGGTGATGAAAAGTCAAGAGTTTAGCATGTCTTCACCCCCCCACCCCATACTCCTCCCCCCAATCCTACCCCCATCCTTGTGTCCAGAGACAATTCTAAGCTCTTTGCTCACAGGGCTCCAGGCCAGGATTTTGCCCTCTATGTGTATGTTTCTGTCTGTAGAGCTCCCTGAGTTATGTGCTTCTGTGGGTATGAGGCTGCTATTGAGGGTTAGAAGTTCCAAAAAGGGCAGTGGCACCATGAAGAAGAATTCATCCTCTTCCTTCCTTTTGAATTACATGTAATCTAACTACCTTTCTGGTCAGAGATGGATGGGAAGGTACATGCCCACTGTCAGGATACTTTTCAAGGAGCTCAGAAGGCATCGTTTCACTCGTCATTGTCCTGCCAACAACTGAGCATCTCCCTTTGCATATTCTGCTCTGCCTTGCCCTGTGCTAGACATGGAAAGCTTTTTATTGACTATGCCGCTAGTATTAGTGCCTAGAACCTTCTGCTTAAAGCGGGGGTGGGCAACCTGCATCCTCAAGGTCACATGTGGCCTTCTAGGGCCTCAGATGAGGTCTTTTGACTGAGTCCACATTTTAGAGAACAAATCCCTTTATTAAGGGGATTTGTTCTGTGAAATTTGGATTCAGTCAAAGGACCACACTTAAGGACCTAGTGGACCACATATGACCTTGAGGCCACAGGTTCTCCACCCTGGCTTAGAGATTCCTTGTAGGGCTATTAGGGCTCATAGTTCTCACTAAGCTGGGAAGGAAGGAAAAGATTTAAGTTCCAGGCACCGTGCTAAGCACTTTACAAACATTACAAACATATACCATTAAATTGTAAACTCCTTGAGGGCAGGGACTGTCTTTTGCCTCTTTTCATAGCCCCAGCGCTTAGCACAGGGCCTGACACATAATTGGCACTTGATAAATGTTTATTGAGAAATTCTCACTACAACCTTATGAGGTAGAGGTAGGTGCTATTATTCTCTCCGTAGGTAACAGAAGCAAACAAGAGGTTAAGGGATTAGCCCAGGATTGCACAGCTCGTAAGTGTCTAGGGCCAGATTTTAATTTAGATCTTCTTGCCTCAAGGTCCTGAGTTTTATTCACTATACACCACCTGCCTCTAAGAGAAATATGTTAAGGAGGAAGAAATGGGGGATGGAGTGTCATGTGTGAGGCATGACAAGAAGGCTGGTTTGGCTGGACCTCAGGGTGTGTGAAGGAGGTTGGTGTAGAATGAGGCTGGAAAGGTAGATTGGATCTAGAGTTTGAAGGGCTTTAAAGCCCAGAGTTTATATTTGACCCTAAGAGATAACAGGGAGTAGATGTAAAGAAAAAATGTTATTAACCTAAAAATGTATTAGATATACGTGTTTGTCATTACAATAAGTAAAATTTATGAAGCAGATTTATGAAGCGCTTTACAAATGTTACCCCATCTGATCCGTACTACAACCCTGGAAGGTAGATGCTTTTGTTATCTCCATTTTGTAACTGAGGCAGCTGAAGAATATAGAGGTTAAGGGACTTGCCCAGGGTCATACAACTAGTGTCCGAGGCAGGATTGGAACTTGGATATTCCTGAATCCAGGCCTAAAATCTTCATCATCATCAATACTTTCTCTGAAATATTCCTTCTCCAAGCATGCTGGCTGTGAATTGGCTCTCACAGGACACTATAGAGAGACCAGGGTTGGGAAAGAAACTTGCAATTACTGTGCCCAAGTTTTTGGCATGAGATATGACTGGATGTAGGATCAGACATAGAAAGCAGATTTAAAAATGCACCAGCCTCTCTTTTCTGGAAACAGACTTAGAACTAGATGGAATCTAGTCCAATCCTCATTTTAAAGAGGAAGAAACGGAGGCTCACAGAAAAGAGAATGATTTTCCTTTGTTCATGTGGTAAGGTAGTTACAGAGCCAGGACCAGAAGCTAAGCCTCCTATCACCCAGCTCATTCATTGTACTTTCCGTTGTCACTTGCTATCTAGACTCTAATCCCATTAAATGTAGTGGGGCAGTAGGTTTTTACCAGTGACCTTACTATGTGATGGTGTAATCATAGAAGGACCTTGGAAAAGGAGAAGAAAAAGATAAAGAGGGAAAAAAATTCCTTCCACCAGCTGTGATTGGGGGGAAATCCTCAATACAAATGACTGAAATTGTAGTATGTGGATGTGATGGTATACTATTATACTGTAAGAATGTATGGTATATAAGAGGCAGAGCCAAGATGGTAGAGTAGAGGCAAGAATTCACTTCAACTCTCCTAACTTCCCCTCCGAACAACTTTAACAAAATACCTCAAATCAATTTCTGGAGTGGCAGAACCAACCAAAGGTCAAGGTGAAATAATTTCCTAGCCCAAGACAACATAGGAGGTTAGCAGGAAAGGTTTGTTACCCTGATGTAACACAGTGCAGACTGTGATCCAGCAATGCTAGCAGCAGTCCTTGGAGGAGAAGAAAAGCAAGAATAGCAGTTATGATTGCAGATAAAGTAAAAGCAGAATTAGACCTAATTAAAAGAGATAAGTAGGGAAACGACCCTTTGATCCAACAATACCCTTACTCAGCATATTCCAAAGAGATCAAAGGAAAAGGATATATATGTACAAAAATATTTATAATAACTCTTTTTGTGGTAACAAATGATTGGACATTGAGGGATGCCCATCAGTTAAGGAGTGACTGAACACACTGTGATACATGATTGTGATGGAACACTATTGTGCTATAAGAAATGATGAGCAGAATGTTTTCGGAAAGATGTATATGGACTGATTCAAAGAGAAATAAGCAGAACCAGGAGATCATTGTACACAGTAACGGCAATATTGTAACTTTAGTCAACTGTGAGTTAGATATTCTCAGCAATACAAAGATGCAAGACAATTCCAAAGGACTTCAATGAAAAATTCTGTCCACCTTCAGAGAAATGAATGCAGATTGAAGCATAATTCATTTTTAAAAGTATTTTTCTTACTTTTGGTTTGTGCTTTCTTTTGTAACATGGTTAATATGGAAATATGTTTTGCATGACTGTACATGTACATATGAAATTACTTGCCTTCTCAAGGATGGAGGAGAAGAGAGAGAGAATTTGAACTCAAATTAAAAAAAATTATTTGTAATTGAGAAAGAATATATGATATACTATTGTGCTGAAAACAGTATAATGGTTTCAGAAAATTGCAGGGAGACTCCTGTGAACTAATGAAGAATGAAGTAAGTGAAACCAGGGGAACATTTTGTACAGTCGCAACAATATTGTAAAGACAACTTTGAAAGACTAAAGAATTCTGATCAACACAGTGACCAACCACAATTTTGGAACTGTGTTTAGTATGAAATATGCTACCTGTCTTCAGATAAGAGAAGTGATAGACTCAGAGTATAGATTGAAGAGTGTGTCTGTGTGGGTAGTTAGGAGGGAACAGTGGGAGCAAGAGAATGTGCATTTTAGTGAAAGTAAAATTGAATTTAAAATTTTTTTTAAAGAACATTACATACCCACTATATTAAGGATAGCATCACTGATGGTAGTAGAACACTGATGAATTATGATGAATAATCTCAGTTCTAGAGGACTTGGAAGGAAACACTTAATTCTCCATAAAGAGGTGAGAACTCTCTGTGTAGAATGCTTCATGTACTGTCAACCAGTGCTTGTGTGAATTGACTTTGAGTGTTCCTGGGATGGAACCAGAAGGGAAATGGATTGAAGGGAAATCACTACAGACAAAATGCAGTGACAAAGCTTAAAAAAACTCCACAGCCAACAAAAAAGAAAATCCTCTCCCGGGCATTTGCTTCTTGTGAAAATGCTGACATCAGATGAGAAAGAGTGGGATGAGAAAGCTTGGAAGGCTTCTGCACCCAGTGCAGAAACTGTTCTGGTATTAGTCTTCAGCATGCAGTTGGTCTCCTGGCTTTCCCTCACCAGCTGAAAGGATTTCTTTGTCTGTTGAAGCTTAAACAGAGAGAAGTAGCTTCCTTCAGCAGGACACACCATGGGCTGGGAATCAGACAGGGCAAGGTCTTCTTGGAGGAGGTACACCTAAAGGAGGGGCAGCTGGGTGGTACAGTGGATAGAGCACCAGTACAGGAGTCAGGAAGACTTGAGTTCAAATCTTGCCTCAGACACTCACTAGCTATGTGACCTTGGGCAAGTCACTTAACCCCAGTTGCCTGATCCTGGGTCATCTCCAGTTATCCTGATGAATATCTGGTCACTGGATTCAGATGGCTCTGGAGGAGAAGTGAGGCTGGTGACCTGCACAGCCCTCCCTGACTCAAAAACAAAGTCAAATGCAAATCATGTCATCATTTCTCTGATGGCATGGTTTTCTTCAGCAACAGATGAGCACACTCCTAAAGGATGAATGGTATTTTGACTACGGAAAGAAGCATGGATATGAGTGTTTGGGGGAGGAGGACCGTGAGAAAGGAGGGTATAAGGGATTCTTGAGAAATGTGAAAAATTTGCTTGAACTCTTCCTCAGACACTAACTGTGTAACCCTGGATAAGTCATTTAACCTCTCTTGGCTCTAGTTTCTTCCTCTGTAAAATGGAATTTTTGTGAGGATCAAATGAAATAATGAATTATAAAATTTGAAAGTGCTATGTAAATGTTATGGTACTACTTTTTTCCTCTTCCCTCTTTGCCCATTGCCACCCCTTTGCAGCCTTCCCATGGCATGGCCTCTGAACTCTGCTACATCAGGGAGATTTTTCCCCACTTTCTTGAACGCTTTCTTTCTCAGTTTGTTTTTCTTTTCCTTACCTCACAGCCATTCACTCTTCCAGTTTCCCTCCCTGCTCCTGGGACCCCATTGGGGATAGTTTAGGGTGTCTCAGTTTGGCTCTCTCCATTTCCCAGAGACCCCTAGAGATCCTCGGCTACAAACCTAGACATGGTACCTTTGGCCTTCCTTGCTCCACTCCCACACTCCTATCTGTTTCCTGGCATCCCCTACTTCCCATTACTCTCTGAGCCCTGATCCTTATCAGTGGTGTCAAGCTGGTGCACATCCAATTCCGTACTGAACCAGACCCATTGTGCTTTCAGACCTGGTCCATCTCAGAGGTTTCTTTGCCTTCCCTCCCCCTGTGGAACTAGCCAACTTGTCCTCAAATGTCCTAAAGTGGGCAGCACACCTTTGTGAGGCAGTCAGGCTGAGATAGTTACCAGTCATTCTTTGTGCTTCCTCTGGTCATTCTGTGGGTGTAGAGAATGGGAGTTCTAAGGGTTCCAAGTAATAACCTAATACCAGTGATCCAGAGGCTCACAGAGTGTTAGAGCAAGAAGAGGCCTCACAAGCTATCTCGTTCAGCCGGTACCTGAGCAGGAGTCTCTTCTGCAACATTCCAAACAATTGGTTATCCAGTCTCTGTTTGAAAATTTCTGGTGACTGTCGATTTGCTACCCAGCGAGGTAGCTTATCTTACTTTTGAACGACTCTACTTAGTAGAAAGTATTTCTTCCTGTTGTGCCAAAATCTCCCTTTGTGCACTGTCTCCCCATTGCTCCTTGTTCTGTTTTCTGGGCATATACGGAACAAGTCTTCCATGTGAGGAAATACTTCCAAAGCTAGAAGACAGCGATTCTGACTCCCCCAAGCCTTGCCTTCTCTAGACTAAACATCCCTAATTCTTGCAGCTGACACTCATATATAACATGGCTTCTATTTGTCCTTCTGTTGTTTTTGAGCTTATCAACAGGGAGAGGACCTAGGCTTGTATTTTCACTGATATAAGCAGCTCTCACATTAGAAACTCCCTCCAATTGACTAAAACACTAGATTAAATAACTTGCATAAGATCATGCAGCTTATGTGTCAGTGGCAGGATTTGAACCCAGGTCTTCCTGGCTCTGAGGCATTTCCTTTATCATGCCTCTAACTGGTCAGTGCTCTTTCTAATATGGGGACAGGAATGAAACAGTGGCTTCCACGTAGGCATGACAAGGACTGTGAGATGCCTCATTCTGGACTTAGGCCTCTTAAAGCTCCCTTTTACATCTTGAATCACATAAAATCCTCTATTTGGATGGAGTTCAAAGTCCTTCCTATCTCCACCACCACCACCAACCCTCCCCCCGCCCCCACACGCACACACTTCATTCCTTTTACACCTTTCAACATCTACCTCAGTCCCGTCATGTACTCTTCAAGGCCAGTGATACTGGCCTCCGTATTGTTCCTTGAACAAAACACTCCATCTTCCAGCTCCAGATATTTTCTTGGACTGTCCCCCCCAGGCCTGAATGCTCTACCACTTCATCTCCCCCTCTCTGCCTTCCCTGGCTTCCGTCAAGTCCCAACTAAAATCCTACCTTCCACAAGAAGCTTTTCCCAGTCAGCCTTAGGTCTGGTACCTTCCCTTTGTTGATTGCTTCCCATTCATCCTATCCTATATCTATATTATTAGTGGCTAGTTGTTTGCATCTTGTCTTCCCCCATTGAACTGTGAGCTCCTTCAGACCAGCGCATAAGCTTTTTTGAATGAAGTTCACTTCTCTCTGTTCAGGCCTCAACTAAGAAATCCTTTCAGCTTCCAGAGAAGGCCAGGAAGTTAGCTGCATGCTCTTTGCCTGTATTTGCATTTAGCACAATGCCTTGCACCTAGTAGGTGCTTAATAAATGTTTACTGACTGACTTAAGGAGCCTAAGATAGTTGCTTAATATTTTCAAATTATTTGAATTCTATATAATTATAATATTATATGTTATATATAAATTATGTCATATAGTTTATATAGATTAAAATATATAATAAATAATTGTTTATAAATATATGTAATATTAAATTAATATTTTCAGAATATTAATATTTTGAATTAAACAAGGTAGGTAAGACAATTCATAGCCTCTTTCTATAGATGAGGAATCAAAGGCGAGTAGTATCCAAAACCTACAAAGGTTAGCCTTTAGCTCAGGCTAAGACTCTACAGTAGGGTAGAACCTTTGTGAGGGTGTATGAATTGGACCCCTCTGGTAGTCTGTAGGTGAAACCTATAGACTCTTAGAATCCTCTTTTTAAATGCATAAAATACATCAAATTGCAGAGGCAGGAAATTATTATGAAGTACAGTTAATATGGTGTTGTTTTTAAAAGTTCATTAACTCCAAGTTAAGGTTCCCTGCTATGGGAAACATCTGGGCCTTAGTTTCCTTCTCTGTAAAATGAGGAGAGGAGGCTAGATAATAATTCATATTATCATGTTTTCTTTACGGCAAACCTATGAGGTTCAATGGCCTAGAGTGGAGTCTGAGCAATGGTTTCAGATGGGGATGATGGATCTAACATCCCTGGTGCTCGTGCTCTGCAAGAGTAGAAGTTGCCCTTTCTGAGTCCAGGCTATGAAAGATCCTAAACATTTAATTTAATATTTTATTTTTCCCCAATTACTTGTAAAAAAACAATTTTTAACGTTTTGAATTTAAAGTTTTGAGTCCAAATTCTTCCCCTCCCTCCTTGAAAGGCAAGCAGTTTAAGGTAGATGTGCAATCATGCAAAGCATTTATATTTGTCATATTGTGAAAGAAAACAGCCAAAAGAAACCAAGAAAAATAAAGTTTGAAAAAAGTATCCTTTGATCTTCATTTATATTCTATTAGTTCTTTGTCTGGAAATGGTTAGCATTTTCTACCATGAGTCTTTTGGAATTGTCTTGGATCATGGTGTTGCTGAGAATTGCTAAGTTTATCGTAGTTGATCATTGCACAATGTTACTGTTACTGTATACAATGTTTTCCAGATTCTGCTTATTTCACTTTGCATCAATTCATATAAGTCTATCTAGGTTTTTCTGAGAGCATTCTGCTCATCTTTCTTATAGCACAATAGTATTCCATCACAATCATATACCACCACTTGGTAAGCCCTTCCCCAACTGATGGGCATCCTCTATGAGAAATCTAAGGGACAGAATTACACATGGCCACAGACACTATACTAGGTCATGGTGGAACCTTGGCATTAACATCCTTAGGGCCATTCTTTGATCAAATAATAAAAGCTACCTCCTTCCCTTCTCAGAACTCTTCTCCTTACCCTTTCCTTGGTTCATGTGTATCCTGCTTGTGGGATATAAGCATCTGCGGTGATAGCATTTCTGACTTGCCCCAGGCATCACTCTTGGAGTTGGGTCATTAGCAGGGGAAATGGATGTGCCCTAAGTCATCCCTGTGCTCTGGCTTAGCACCCTGTGTAAACAACTTCACTTGTTTTCCCAAGAAGTCAGAGGGGATGGGGTGTGGCCAGAGTTGAGTAGTGAAGTAGTCAGCATGTGCCTATGTAAGATTTGTGTGAATTCTGATTTAGACTTCATTAACACTGAGGTGAATTACCTGAGCCAGTCATGAAACGTGTACTGATTACTGGCCATGTTCAGACACTCCCTTTCTCTTCTGTGGGTCCATAATAGCACCTGATGGTTAAGGCTCTCCCAGTCAGGATGCTGAACTCCTCACTGTGCTATGAGGGGATGATCTCCTCCTGGGATGTCTTTGTTTTGGTGTGACTGGGTCATGGTGCTGGGGAAAGCTTGCTGAAATTGAGAGGCACAGAAGCCCCTGCTATGTCCTTTCCTCTTTAATTTACCCTCTTTGTTCTCCTTTTGACAGGGAAATAGATACCGAGGCTCCATCACAGACTATGCTGACTTTGATTCCAACCGGGATGCTGAGGCCCTGTACACAGCCATGAAGGGCTTCGGTCAGTGTTGGGCCAAGGGGAGTAGAGGGGAGATTGTTAAGTGGCATAGAGGATTGAAGGGGAAACCTCAGACCTGGGCTTAGGCCAAAGTCATCAGTGGAGGTAGACCCAGGATTCTGGCTGCCTAGGTTCCCATCTTGTTTCTGTCATTGACGTGCTGTGTGACCGAACAAGTCCCTTCTCTTTGTACATTACTCTCTCCTGTAAAATGAGAAAGGGTTAACCAGAGGCTCTGTAAGCTTTTATCTGGTTCTGTTGCTCTGTGATATGATGATGTGTGTGTGTCTTTCTGTGGCAGACTCTGTATATGTGTTTAGCCTGCCTTCTCCACTCTTAGGGTTTGGGGTCTTGAAGGGGGGGAATGGGGGGAGCAGCTGAGACATGATCTTTGGCAGGTATTTGAAGGAAAGAATGTATGTAGGGTCATGGCCAAAGTGACAGGCTGTTCCCCCTGCAGGCAGTGACAAAGAAGCCATATTGGAGTTGATCACCTCTCGGAGCAACAAGCAGCGACAAGAAATCTGTCAGAGCTACAAATCCCTCTATGGCAAGGTACCCCATCCCACCAGGGCTCTGGGGGTGGGGATGAAGGGACTGTGAGATTCCCCTGCTGCCTCCATCCCCAACCACTTCTTGAAAAAGCTACCTTAACCCCCCCTTACCCAAGGGAGTCTGTCTTTCCCTTTCCAGCCCCAAACTTGGCCTATCTCTTTGTGTCCCTGCTCTGCTCACAGGACCTTATTGATGATCTGAAGTATGAGCTGACGGGAAAGTTTGAGCGACTGATCGTGGGCCTGATGAGGCCTCTTGCCTACTTTGATGCCAAGGAAATTAAAGATGCGATCTCAGTAAGAGGTTGGGGTTGGGGGTGGGGTGACTATGTGATTAGTGAACGCACATTTACCAAGCATTCCCCACAGGGCATTGAGCCCTGGTCCTTGAGGGCTCACAGGATAGTTTGAGAAAATAAGATGTTGAAATATAGAGAAAAAAAAGACATTTGAAGCAGGGATATGCAAAATAGCAAGGGAGTGGTACAGGAAAGGGAGATCACCAGATAAGGTGATTATAAAAGAATGATACAAGAAGGAAGGAAGTAGAATTTGACAGAGGCTTTTGGGAGGAAAAGATGAGAAAGCTGATGTGTATTTTAGCCAGGGGAAGCAGCAGAAGAAAAGGTCCAGAGGCAAGAATGCCTGAATGTCTCTGAGCCTCAGTTTTCTTGTCTGTGAGATGAGAAGCAGTGTAGAAAAGTAGATAAAATGTTGGAATTAGAAGACCTGTATTCTATTCTCTTCTTTCTACTAATTAACTGTCTGCCCTTGGATAATTTACATCTCTCTGGACTGCAATTTCCCCAAGTTAAGGGGTTTGTATTAATTGATCTCTAAAGTCCTTTCTCCTATCTCCATCATTACATGATGGTGAGGAGACTGATCTGGTTGGAGCAGAATAGTGGGAAATACTGTTATCAAGTTCTGCTTTAAAAAAAGGTCAACAAGCATTTATTAAGCATCAACTATATGCCTTTAGCAGAGGCATTGTGCTAAGCTCCAAGGATACAAGGAAAGACAAAGACAGAGCCAGCCTTTAAGGAGCTTATAATCTAATGGGCAAGAAGATAACATGTAAACAACCTTATATAAACAAGATTATAAAGAATAAGTTGGCAATAACTTCAGAAGGGGACTGAGAGAGACTTCTTATAAAAGGTAGGATTTTAGTTGAGATTTGAAAGAAGCCAGGAAAACTAAGGAGGAGATGAGGAGAAAGAGAATTCCAGGCATAGGGTTGGAAAATTCATGGAGCTAGGAGGTGGAGCGTTTTGAGAGAATCATGAAGGAGGCCAGCATCACCAAAATGAAGAATAACATAAGGGGAGGTGAAAGAAGATTGCAGACACCAGCAGGGTTGAATTATGAAGCCAAACAGAGGATTCTTCATTTGATCCTAGAATTAATGGGGACCTGCTGGAGTTTATTGAATAGAAAAAGGGGGTTGAAATGACATGGGATCCCTAAGTCTTGAAGCAGGGAGACCCAGGAAAGTCTGTGACCAGTGTATGACCCTTTGCTACCATTGAACTGGGACTCCCCATTGGGTTGAAAGATGGCACTCCCTGGTGACACTCTTCTCATAACCCCCAACCTCTGCCTCTTACTGGGGTTGTCCTTTCATCTAGGGCATTGGAACAGATGAGAAATGCCTGATTGAGATCCTGGCCTCCCGAAACAACCAGCAGATCCACCAACTAGTGGAAGCCTACAAGGATGGTGAGAAGGGCTGTTAGAATTGAGCAACACCTTTTTTTTGAGGACCTGTTCTAGGGGGCATTGGCCACAAGTCCATGCACCCATAGTACAAGTTCACCTGTGCATGCAGATGTTTCATATATTTCCCTTCCTTCCTACTTCTCAGGGTCCCCCATCTCTCTCCTCCCTCTGCCTGTCTCTTTCACTACTTGTAATAGCCAACTGAAGTACATTTATTACATAGGAGACAGAGACTGGACCTGTGATTTCACTGACTTAGGGAACCTCTGGAAAATACCTCTTCTGGTACAGGCCAGCACCTTTCCTTCCTTAGGAGTTTCCAAGAGCCCTGAAAGGTTTAGGGACCTGTCCAGGTCACACAGTCAGCATAACTTGAACTTAAGGCTCTCTATGCATTTGGCAACATTATCACTTATACTTCTTGTCTATCGTATTAAATATTCTCTGAAAAAAGTCCTTTTTTGATTCATCAAGAGGTAGTACACAGGTGACCTTTAGCTTCTAAAGCCTATGGCAGCAGAGGTCATGTACTAACAAGTCAGACCTAGCTGTAAAGGCTTAGTATCTGGTGACCAATGGTGTGTTTGAAGACACCACTCCTGTGGCCACCACCCTGGTTTCGGCCCTTATCTCTTCCTTGCTGGACTGTTCCTATAGCCTCTTAATCAGTCCCCTGACCTCAAGTCCTTCCCTTCTCTAATTCATCCTTTTTACAGAGCTGCCAAAATGATTTTCCTAAAGTACAGGTCTGACCCTGTCACTTTCTCAGCCAATAAACTTCATTGTTTTCCTATTGTTAGGATCAAAATTGTTTCCCTGTTGTTAGTATCAAGTATAAACTGTGTTTGGCCTTTAAAACCCCTTAATGACCTGGCTCCAACTGACTTTTCTAGGCTTCATTTACTCTGTAGTCCAGCCAAATTAGCCTTTTTGGGGTCATGTGACACTCAATCTCTTGTCTCTGTGCTTTTGTGCTGGCTGCCCCTACCCGTACCTGCAATGTTCTCCCTCCTCACTTATGCCTCTTGGAATCCCTTACTTCCTTCCAAACTCACCTAGAATGCCACCTTCTGCGACCTCCCCCCCAAATTACCTTTATGTATTCATACTGCATCCTCAAAGGGCTTTTATGAAGGAAGATTTTTCCTACATAAATATGAGCTGTTGCTATGAGCACAGAGAGTAAGAGTCATAGTGGTTCATTCAGAAGGGAGAGAACAGTGTGGACCTCAGGTGGGGTGGAGGTGGGGGAGAGATGGGGCACTTGAGTTGGGTTTTGATGAAGTATGGGTGGGGTTTAGTTGGACCCGAGAAAGGGAAAGGTGGGGGAACAATGTGAGTGAAGGGCCAGAGGATGGAATCCATTCTGGGGGACGCTAAGAAGACTGATCTTGCCAGTTCAGGCAGAGGATATACCTTAAGGAAGTGGTGGATAAGCAAGTAAAAGCTTAAAGTGTCCTCGGAGACACCTGTTTGCTGATGGGAGAAGCGGGTCACAACTTCTTAGGGGAATTTCCTGGAGGCTGGAAAAGCTAAAGCTATTACTCCTTCCTTCCAGCATATGAACGAAATCTGGAGGAAGATATTATTGGTGATACCTCTGGTCACTTCAAGAAGATGCTTGTGGTCTTGCTCCAGGTAATGGCAGGCTGATGATGGGTATTCATCTCTGGACTTAGCACCTGACTCCAGTTTGGAGAACTACTAGTTCCTTGGATTGGGGCTTTCTTCTTTTTCCTATGTCATCTCTCAGGGTGCAGTGAACAGAGCACTGGGTGTAGAGTTAGGAAACCCTGAGTTCTAGTCCTGACTTAGACATTTGTGGCAAGGCATTTAACCTCTGTTTGCCCCATATTCATCCATCTGTAAAATGGGAAAAACATGGCACCTGTCAGGGTTGTGAGGATCAAATGAGGTAGTATGCTTTGCAAACTTTAAAGCTGTCTGTGAATGTGATGTCATTGCTGATGCTATGCCTGCACGTTTCTGCTTTGTTTTTCAGGGAAAGTCATTCATGCCGTTTTATTGAGAAGCAGATTCTTGTTTCGTTCTTTCTCATCTTTCCCTCTTGCTTCCTGTTCTTTGCAGATGTGGGCACGTGCATATTGTCATGCACGCATTTCCTGCTGCTTGTTCTTTGACTTAGTGCCAGCAGGGCCTCTCACTGGAGTACATAGATGCACGTATACACTCACACACATACATACGTTCACATACGTTTGCCCACATTAACCAAAACATTTGCACACACTCATACATATTTATACACTCTCACATATACATACACACATTTACACACGCACAAACACACACCCATGCACAAACATACTCATGTATATTTTTACACACATGCACATTCACAAACACACATTTACACATACTTGTACATATTCACAATTTACATACAAATACATTCACATACATACAATCACATACTCATATACATTCATATACACTCATAAAAGCACACACATTCACACCCACACACACTCCTATGCACATTGACACACACTTGCACATTCTCAAAGACATTCACACACACTGCCCACTATGAATACAAGTCCTTGCTTGTATTCTCCTGTCGTTCTCTGGCTCCTGGGGCATCCCCACCCCTTCTCATTCTCCCCACAAGGAGAAGGGGATTCAAATTCAGTTTTCCCCACTTTTCTTCTCATTCATTCATTCCCAGCAGTTCTTGAGGACATCAGGGCTTTAACTAGACAGTTGATTGGTTGGAACTTTCTCTTTGATCCGAGCCATTGGTGCGTCTGTTCTGTCTTGAGTTGCTTCCTGATGATAATTGAAAAATAAGAGTTAGGAAGGCTAAGATACCAAATCCAGTGCTTCCACATGTGTGCTATTTTCCTTTGGCCTCATTCTGGGCCCTGGAGAAACAGGCATTTCTTAACATAGGGAAAGACCTTCTCCATGTCCATTCTCGAAAAGCTAATCTAAAACAGACAAATTTGAGACACTCACTTAATGGAAGGATTATAGTGCAAAGAATACTAGTTCTGGCATTTATTAGCTCATGTTGGGCAAATCTCTTTAAGTTTCAGTTTTCTCATCTGTAAAATGGAGATAAAAACCCTACAGTCACTTATGAGGAAAAGAGTTTGCAAAGAAAGCACAGTAGTATGTGGGCTCTTAGTAGAAATAGCAGAGACAGCCACATGAATCCTTGATCCCCTCTGAGAAACCACTTATGTATGGCCTTAGCCCCCAGTGAGGCCATGCTAAAACACCTACTTTGGAATTAAGATGATTGTTAAAATGTAGATCCTCCTGCAAGGGAGAGGTAAGCCCTTTAGTTCCTATGGATGAGTCTGATGATGATGGGATATGGAAAGGACCTGGAGCCTGCGATGATGCCTGCAGAAGATCCCTGATGGCTGCTGACACCCTGAGGGATATGAGAGTAGTAGCCCAAAACTGAGGACTGGAAGCTAAAATCATTTCACTCAGGGACTCAACTCTCAGAGTAGGAAAGGTAAAGGAAGATATAGCAAGCTAAATTTGCCCTGGAATGAGCATGGTTACTCCTCCCACTATCCAAGTCACTTTTCCAGCCTCTCTTGTGCCCTGACTTCCCTCTTGCCTCTAGGATGTGAGCAGGTTCCTGAAGAAGGTGTCTCTTGTGTCTCTCTGCTACAGGGGACCCGGGAGGAAGATGACGTAGTGAGTGAGGACCTTGTTGCACAAGACGTCAAGGTAAAGGAAAATCTGTGGTAGAGCTGGATCAAAGGCCATCCCTCGGCCTATATTGTGAACCATCCTTCTGCAAAGAAGAGAATTGTTCCCTCTCATTGAGGCTCAGTACCTCCTACTTGAGTTCCACCCACTCCACTTGTGTCCCTGAGACTTTACTTTCTGGTTGTGCAGGGGTTAACGGTTCACTGAAATAACTAGAGTAGATAGAGCAGTAGGTAAACTGCTGGGTCAGGAGTCAGGAAGACCTGAATTCAAATTTAACCTCAGACACTTACTAGCTGTGTTTCCCTAGACAAGTCACTTAATCTCTATTTGCCTCAGTTTCCTCAAATGTTAAATAGGGATAAGAATAGTATCTGTCTTATAGTTATGAGAATCAGTAAGATAATATTTGTAAACAGTGCTTGGCACATAGGTGCTATTTAAACGCTCATTCCTTTCTTTCCCCTTCTGTAATGGGAAGACAGTTGTGGTTTCTGAAAATTCCCCCCCCAGAATGTTTTCCAGCTAACCTTCCAGCTAGTCCATTCTCCCTGGTCAAGATGAGCTCTGTTCCCCTTTTGTGCTGGAAGCTTATACTGTTGGGGGACCCCTAGGTCTAGGAATCTCAGCCATCAGGAAATCCAGAATGCAAGGTGGGGCTGGGAAGGGTCCATGAGATAATTCCTGTGTCTCAGACACTCCCACATAGGAGAAATGCCTCCAATGTGCTTTGGAGAATGGTCAGGGCACAGAATCAGGCTTTCATTTTTGAGAACCTTGAAGCCCTTAACAAACCTACTTATTTATGGAGGGGTGGAGGGGGAGGTGAAGCGGGGTAGTTAATATGATTTCCTAATTTGCTGGCAGGGAAACAGCAGCAGTGATTTGGCTTAGGACTTCCCCAGCCACACAGTCCCCTTCCCTGGCCTTTCTCTGAGGTTGATCAATAGTCATATCCTGCCCATGAGGGATCAGTAAAGCATTTCCTGGCATGAATAAGTTTTCCCTGCTCCTACAGGACCTGTATGAAGCTGGGGAATTGAAGTGGGGAACTGACGAGGCCCAGTTCATCTACATCTTGGGAAACCGAAGTAAACAGCATCTGAGGCTGGGTGAGCCCAGGGTCCCAGGACCCTCTTAGCCAGCAACCCGGAGCAAGCACCACAGCTGCCCTGAGGAATATACGTCTTTGTTCTTTTATCTCTCACCAGTCCTTTGGGCTCAGTCTCTTTTTTGGTTACTACTTGATTGCGTGGTTCTTTTTTTTAATTTAATAGGTGGGGTATGTGTATAGATAATTATATATTCCCCACCAAAATACTAGCTAGCTTTATGTTCTTGTTGAGCAGCAATATAGCCCTTTCATCCCCTCTCTAGAACACTAGCCTTGACTTTCTTGTCTCTGTGCTCTATCAGCTTCACCATATGTCCCTGCCTGATAGCCTTATCTCCTATATTCAGTGTTTGATGAATATCTGAAGACTACAGGGATTCCTATTGAGGCCAGCATCCGAGGGGAGCTGTCTGGGGACTTTGAGAAGCTAATGTTAGCTGTCGGTAGGTCTTGACATCCCATCCTTTCCCCTCTTCCCATTGTCTTCCATGGGACTATTGAAGTGGTGGCTTACAGTTCTCTCAGCTAGAGAAGAGAAGGATGATAGGGATTCTTTGAGTTCCTGGGTCAGTGACTTCAAAGAAATAAGTCTTTTAAAACATTGCTGTTGGCCTTGTTCCCATTTCTCCCAATATATCCTCTTCCTTCTATCTATCCATACTTTCTCTTCCCAATGTTTGTGAGACTAAGTTCAGAGAACCATCATGTCCATAGCCTAGATTCAGAGAAAGCTCGTATCCACAGCCTTGATTCAAAAACCCCTAATATCTATAGTAAACAGTCTTTTTCCTGAAAACCAAAAGGGACCAGGAGGGAAGTATTTAGCTCATTGCATTTCTGTTTGGATTTGCTGTCTGATTTTCATTAGACCTGTCTTTTTGCTTTTTAGCAAAATCATTCTATACATAATTTTGGTGGGAGGGAATAGTGCTTGTTTTCCTGGTTAGGGAAGTGTTTCCCGAGACCAAGAGGACATTTGAGATGTGCATTTCTGGAGTTTGGGGCAGTTAGGTGGGGCCATGGATAGTGCACTGGCCCTGGAGTCAGAAAGATAAGTTCAAATCCAGCCTCATTCACTTGCTAGCTGTGTGACCCTGGGCAAGTCACTTAACCCTGTTTGCCTTAGGTTCTTCATCTGTATGATGAGCTGAAAGAGGAAATGACAGACCACTTCAGTATCTTTGCCATGAAAACCCCAAATGTGGTCATGAAGAGTAGGACGCAGTTGAAAAAATGACTGAACAACAATTAAATTCTTGAAGGGAGTGCCTGAGGGAAAGCTGTGGATAGCTGGTATGATTAAAAATGCCTAGGCTAGAACTCAGAAGACTTGATAGCTGTGCTGTTGATTTACTGAGTGACCCTGAGTAAGTCACTTCTCTCCAGCTAGGTCTCAGTCTCCTCTTCTGTAAAATGAAGAGATTGGTTCAGGGTCCCTTCTGATTCCATCATACTGTGATTTCTAAGTTTAGGTCTTGTGGGTTGGTTCAGTGCCTGTGTTTTAGCCTTACTCAATCCCTTTTCCCTTTTCCCAGTAAAGTGTATCCGGAGCACTGCAGAGTATTTTGCAGAAAGGCTTTTTAAAGCCATGAAGGTGAGTGATGGACCCAGGGGTGGGATGGAAGAATGGAAACTGAGGGCAGGATCCCATTGCCTGGACCGGTGGTTTTCAGCTTTGTATATCGTAGGCACTCAGAAAGGATGAATTGAATCAGATCCTGCTGTCCCTTGCCCCTGGGACTAAAGGGCTATATGGGGCATCTTCTCTCTGTAGATCCTGGCCAGATGAAGGATGACAAGTGTTTCCTTTCCCCTCCTCTCCCTCCCCGCGCCACCCCCCGCCTGCCCCGTGTCTTTTCCAGGGCCTGGGAACTCGGGACAACACCTTGATCCGCATCATGGTCTCCCGAAGTGAATTGGATATGCTTGACATAAGGGAGGTCTTCCGGACCAAATATGAGAAGTCCCTTTACAGCATGATTAAGGTGAGCAAAGACTTGGCATAGAGGGGATTAGGAAGGACTGATCATTTATTCCAAGCCTGAGAAGGCTGAATCAAGGGGTCATGAAGGGACCTAACCACAGTGGGTCCCATGACGTTGCAAATGTGAGAGACATCTTAAAAATAACCAGAGCCATAAGTCTCTTAGAGGTCTAAGGAGAATCCTGGTCAAGTCAGGGGACTTAAAGATAGGGACAGACATAAAGAAGATGGCATTTTGGTGACATGAAAGGGTCCTATTAGATTTCTAAAGATGCTTGTATCCCTCAGCTAGATTGTCCCATCCTCTACCAAGGATTAGTCCATCACAGAACTTTAGGGCTAGAAGTCAGCCAACAAGAATTTTTTTAAGCACCTACTATGTGCTAAGCGCCAAGGATACAAAGAAAGCCAAAAAAAACCAGTCTTTGCCCTCATGGAATTTATAGTCTATGAGGGAGAGACAGCTTGCAGTTGTGTATAAACAAGATATATACGGAATACTTTGAATATCATCAACAGGGAGAGGGCAATAGCTTTAAGAACAAACTTTACAGACTAGTTAATTATCTTATCCTTCAGAAGAGGAAACCAATACCCCAGAAAGGGGAAGTGCTATGTGACCTTGGGCATGTCTAGGGTTGATTGTCAAAGAGTACTGTGACTGAGAAGTGGGGAGAGGGGGGTTGGAGGTCAAGATCAAGGTGAAAGCAGGAATATTGGAAAGTGATTTATGAAGAGATTGGAGTGACTCTACTGGTTTATGTGCTCCCTGTTGCTCCCCCTTCCCACCCTCAGCACCCCACAATGAACAAGGGTATTCATTTCATTTTGCCCTACTCCTTTGGTGTTTTGAGGACCTCTCCACAGCAACTGAGAAGGGACTCATGATTGAGCCTAGACACCCATTGCTTGGAAAGGTGATGCCAGCAAGAGGAGCTGAAGGCTAATGTTCCGTACTCTTTCTCTCTTCCTAGAATGACACATCTGGAGAGTACAAAAAAGCCTTGCTGAAATTGTGTGGTGGGGATGATGAGTAAGTCACCATCTGTACCGTTCTTCTGGAGGGGAGAGAATGGCCCACTCCTTGTAGGATCAGAGCCAGGAGAAGAGGCCACAGCAGGTCCTGAAAGTGGGGAGGGTCGAGCCATCCTGGTCCCTCTTTTCTTTTACCTCACACCCCAAGTGGGGAGAGTGGAATATGAGAGAGTTCATTGGAAGAAAGTTCAAGGTCTATGTGACACTGATGGGGTGAAAAGGGGGAGAGGAGTTAAGGTTATTTTAGTGACCTGAGTTCTATCTCTCCATAATGTGTTATTTTTCTGTGTATGTTTGTACATTTGTGTACTGTTTTCCTAACTGTTCCCTAGGCTAGGACTCTTTAACAACTCAGGCTTTTGGACTGAGCTGAACTTTCTTTCCTTTTGTTCCCTATAGCCCATATTTTTGGGTGACCCCAACACTGTGGGGAAAATCTAGAACGATGTAATGAAGTTCAGTAGGCCAGTGAGAAGAGTCTTAAGTGCAAGAAAGAACCCACCAGTGTATATGGGAAGACCAAGCTAGCTATTTGAAGAAAAGCCAAGAGTCAAGCATTGTTGTCTCTGTATGGCTGCAGATACAGTCAATTAAACAAATACCTAAGTGCTTACTCTGTGTGTGGAGGAGAGAGGGAAGGAACATCTTGTGGTATAGGAAACAGTGCCGGACTTGGAGTCAGGAAGACCTGAATTCAAATCCTGTCTCTGACACTTGCTAGCCTTGTGACTTTGAACATGTCACCCCCCATGGGCCTTAGTCAACTCCGTAGAATCCACTTATCTGTGACTATATTGTCCTTTTTTGTGGAGGGAATTCCTGCACATAATTCTCAGCTGACCAAATGACAGGTAGTCAAATTATGAGTAAGTCATATGATGTGAGAGAGAGAGACGCACACACACACACACACACACACACACACACACACACACACACTACAGGTGCCAATGTGTGCGATTAGATTTTTATGACTGTATATGTGGATACCATGCTGAGTATGACTGTGGTGACCCTAGCTATGTGTCTGTGGATGTAAGAATGAATCCTCTCGTTCCCTAAAACTTAGCCCTGGAGTGTGTACTGGACTTGATATCAGTTTAGTTAGCAGACCTTCCCTGAGTGCATGTTGTATTCAGAGTCCAGTACTAACTCCCGAAGTAGATACTAAGATGGGTGAGAATCACCTGCCATGCTGGATCTGTGTGGGCTTGCCATGGACTGAGGAATCAGGCCTTGACCCAGCAAAGCAGGAAAGACTTTCCCAATGAGGATATCCTTAAACAAGGTTCTCTAACCCTGTTTAGAGCAGGGAAAAGTCTCCAGTGGTAGGCTATAGAGAGGGAAGGTGTTGTGGGGGTGGTGGGAATCTTCTTTCTCTCACAGTGTTGGAAATAGCCACCTGCTTCCTTCCCCGGGGTGAGTAAAGATGAATTCCTTATGGAATGAAACAGTGCCTAGGTAGCTGACTGTATATGTCAACCTCCCTTTATGCATTCACTTCCTAAGCTGACAGTTTTTAAATTGGCCTGTTGTAAACACGATGGAGGGTTATTGTCTAAAGTGTCCCCCCTCCCCTCAGTGAATTACTTTGTTAGAGGATAAACCTAAATTTCTCTCTCAGTTTAATCTGAATTTTTCTCTACTGGGTTTGTATAAAATGGGGTTCCTGTAAGTCTTTTGCGGGATGAAGTAGAGTATTTCAAGGCTGCTTAAGTGCCCTTGAAGGAAGGAGGCTGAAGCTGCTTGAAAAGGAAGCGAGAAGGCTCAACCTCCTGTGCGCACCTCGGGGTGGGGGGCTGGAGTGCGTTTGATTGATGAATTCCAGTCCTTCCTCACCACACCTGTCCTCTTCCCCCACCCCCCCATCCCCTCCATTCCAGTGCTGCAGGCCAGTTCTTCCCAGAGGCAGCGAAGGTGGCCTATCAGATGTGGGAACTTAGTGCAGTGGCCCGAGTGGAGGTCAGACCCGTGCCCCCACCCTCCCTTTCCTGCTTGCACCCTGGACCACACGGCTTTTCCTCTCTGACAACTAGCTTCCACCTTCTCCTTTCCTGGCTCCAGACTCCTCCTGGTGGCCAATGGGAGGCGCTGGGACAAACACTAAGACTTCCTTTTCTTCCACGTGATGGTGGCGCTGAAATTTCCTGCATCATCCCCTTAACTGAATGGGCTGGAAGGTTTTGGGGAAGCTATTAACTACTAACAGGGATTGCGGAAACAAGATGAACTAATTCTTCTAAAAAGCCTTTGTCAGCCCACTGCCGGTGGCTGGGGCTTTGATGCATGAGAGCAGAGATCAGACTGGCTTGGGCACGCTACCGTGGGTCCCTGAGAATCTGTGGCCCTATAATGAGGCTCCTTTATATACCCACGTAAGGAGGTGTGAGTAGGCTTGGGATGTTTCAACTAAATCATTACCCCAGTGCTGACTCCCCTTCTTTCCCTATCAGGTGGGGTTGGGGTCTAGAGATGCCTCTGAAAGGGAAAAAGGTAACTTGGGCAAAGAATCGGACTGAGGGAGACCAGGGAGAGGGAGTTGAAAGGCTGATCCCAGAGGAGCTTGCATTACCCTGACCTTAACAGCTAGAAGAGTTACTAGACAGGTAGTCAGGAGACCCAAGTTCCACTGTTGACTTTGACATTGACCAACTGTATGAACCTTGAGCAAATTTTCTCATCTGTAAAATGAGGGATTTGAATTGGGTATCTCCAATGTCCCTTTCTAGTGCATTCTCTGATGCCACATAATCCAAAACTTCAGACAGCCTCTATCACCTGGAATTCTTTGCTTTTTCAAGAACACCACTGAAAATGCACTGCTGCCCTGAGCCATGGTGGTCTCTTTCTCTGTCTGCCTGCCAGAAGAGCAGGGTCTGTTTGCTGTGCTCCTATTCCCTACTCCCTTCCTCCTGCCAGTTGCTTGGCCCAGCACTTGCTGGGAAACCCCCTTCTCCTACTCTAAGGCCCCGGGAGGGGGCCTTTCAACATCCCACTCAGCTCTCTCTTGCTTCTTCTAGCTCAAGGGAACAGTACGTCCAGCCCCAAATTTTGATGCAGAAGCAGATGCCAAGGCCCTGAGGAAGGCCATGAAAGGCCTAGGTAAGGAGAATGCTTGTGGGGCTTATGGGGGAGAGACTGGTAAAGAGAGGGGGGTTCTAGAACTAGCGGCTTTAGGAACAAGCAAGACTTTCTTCTGATTCTTAACCTGAGTGAAGACTCATAGAATATTGGGAAGAAAGAGCTTTGAGAGTCAATTGAGATAGGACTTCCAGTACTTCCTATGGCACCTGCTCTGTGGCCTTGGGCAAATTCAGATTTTGGCCTCTCTTTTTTTCCTCTTTAGAATTGGAACAAATAATTTTTGCCCTGCTGAAATCATGAGGTGATATGATAAAATATGTAGTAGGGCTGTGAAAAAAAATAGACCTCCTACAAATGTCGCATTGCTAATGATCTCAGTAGCAGCAAACAGAGGACTGTGTCCAGTGAGGAGTTAATAAACTAAGTGCCACCTGCTGCCATCTAGTGCCCAACTGCTACTTTGGCTTGGGAACTTAGCAGCGGAGGAAAGGAAGGTCTGGGATCCCTGAAACATTCCAGAGGGTCATGGGATCACAGAATCTGTGAGCTCGAAAGAGATCTCCTCCCCCTTCCCATGAAGCCATTTAAAAAAAAATTATATATATCTTAAATTAGCAAAAATCATCTTTCTCTCCCCCAAAGCATAGAATCTAAAAATTCTACCTCTGCTTGGAGACTTCCAGGGAAGCAGAAAATCCACTTCCTCCCCTTCCATCTTCGGCCAGTTTATTTTCCCTATATCCATATTAAATATGTTTCTCTGCTACTTCCACACTTTGCTCCACATTTTGCCATCTGGAGGTAAGCAGACCGAGACTAAGACACAGACCTCTTTTGTCATGACGGTCCTTCAGTTACCTGTAGATGGCTATCCTCTACCCCACAAGATCTTCTCTAGGCTATATATCCGCCATTCCTCCAACCAGTTTTTTAATAGCATCACCTCAAGGTCTTTCATCCTAGCTACTTTCCTTAGAATGGCCTCTCTTCAGTACCCTTCCTGAGATGTGGCTGAGCATGGGACTCCCAATGAGGCCTCATCGGGTCAGAGCACAGCAGGTCAATCACCTCTCTTCTCCTGGGCACTAAATGCCACTGTAGTGTAAGATTATTTGTCTGTTACTTAGGATTACTGAGTCCTGTTGTACTTGTAGCACACTAAAACCTTCAGTTTCTTTTCACATGAATAACAACCCCTACTAGATACCTTTGAAGTTGATTCCTTGAACTAAATGTAAGACTTTAGTTATCCCTATTACGTTTGATGTCCTAAGATCCCATCCACTGTTCTTCCCTATCAAGGTGTATTTGGAGTCTGACTGTCATCTATGTTAGCCACAGCCTTGTATCATCTTCAGATTTGATAAGCATGACATCATTTAAGTCATTGATTTACAAAAAAAAAATGTTGCAAGGCACTGAGACATTTCACATACCTTCCTCTACTTTGAAGTTATCTTTTTGATTACTACTCTTGGGATCTGATCATTTAGTTCCAAATCCTGCTATATGTCTGATTTCCCCTACCTTTCTTGATCTTCACGTCAACAAGCATTAAGTGCTTACGGTGTGCCAGGCATCATAATACTACGTCCTAAGGATACAAAGACAAAAATGAAATAAGTCTCTACCCTCAAGGAACTTATGTTCTTTGAAATTGTATGTTTACTAGCCTACAGTTTGCTGTAGAAGTACATAGATAAGTAAATATTAAATATACATCACATGTAGTATAAATGTATACATATGCATATATATATATCTGTACAGATTCATGCATTGTATATATGGATATATCAGACATAATAATAGGGGCACTAATCTGAGAAAGCAGAAAATGCCTCTTGAAATAAGCTTTGAAGGGACTAAGAAAGAGATAAGGAGGGAGCGAGTACTAGTCCATAGTGGGGAGAGGGGAGAGGACCTGCAGAAAGGAGCTTGAATGAAGAGAGAATTCTGTGTATGGGGAATAGTAAGTACATCAGGTTGAATATAGAATACATGAGAGGGAGAGATAGGTAAACAGACCAACAAGGGACTGAAACCAGGCTATAAAGAACTTTTAATGCCAAAACAGAGGAGTTTCTATTTTATACTCAAGTTCACAGGGAGTCATTAAAGGCTTTTGAGTAAGAGCTCAATTTGATCAGACCTATACCTTGTGGATATCCATTTTGCAAATCTGTGGAAAACAAATTAGAGAGGGACCTATTAGGAAGTAGTCCAGATGACAGGTGATAAGGGCCTGAGCTCAAGTGGTAGCTGTATAAGTAGAGAGAATGGGACAGATGTGTGAGTTTTTAGAGAGGATGAATCAGTAAGCTTTGGTAACTTATGGGATATGAGGATGTGAGAGGGTGAAGAGGTGAGGGTGACTTCTAGGTTGTGAGCCTAGGTGATAAGAGGAGTGGTGTTGCCTTAGATTGAAATAGGGTCATTAGAAAGAAGAGTGAATTTAGGAGAAAAGATGTTAATGAGTTCTGTTTTCAGTGTGTTGATTGGGAGCTGTCTACAGGATATCTTAGTGAAGATGTCCATCAAGCAACTGGAATTGTGGGACCAGATCTCAGAGGGAGATGAGGGACAAATATATAGACTTGAAGGTCTTCTGATTAGAGATTATAGTTGAATCTATGAAAACTGATGAGATCACTAAGAGAGAGAGAGGAGATGAGGGCTCAGGACACAATTCTGGAATAAACCCGCACATAGTGGGTTGATTTTACAAGAGGAACTGAGAAGAGATAACAAGTCAAACAGGTAGGAGCAGAACCTCAACAAAGCAATGTCATGAAAACATAGCAAGTAATGTCCAGAATGAGAGAGTGATTCACTAGGACAGTATGAGAGCCTTTGTCATATGCTGGCATCTATATATAATGCTTTGAGGTTTGCAAAGTATTTCACATATATTGATTCATTTGATCCTGACAACAAGTTTGTGAGGTAATTATTATTCATTGTTATCCCCATTTTATAGATGAGAAAACTGAGTCACATGCCTAGGGTCACACCGCTGTTAAGTGTCATAAGGTGCAATTTGGATTTGACTTCAAGTCCAGCTCTCCCTTGAGCTATCTAGCTGCCTACCACCAGGTGTCTAGATAAATTATCTCTGTGGCATAACATTTTGTGTAGAATTCTGGACTTTAGGTCCAGAAACACTGGACTCAAATATGACCTCAGATACTTATTAACTGTGTGACCCTGGGTAAGTCACTAACCTCTTTTGACCTCAGTTCCTTATCTGTAAAAGGAGAGATTTAGGCTCAGTGGTTCCTTTCAGCTCTCTAAATCTGTGGTCCTGTGATTTGCCCATCTAGTAACCTTGCCAGGAAAGGAAATTAGGTTACTCTGGCATAATCTGTTCTTGATGAAACCATGTGAGCACTTTATGATCACTGCTTCCTTATCTAAATGTTCCCAAACCATCCCTTTAATAACATATTCTAGCAAATTTACTAGCCTACAGTCTGCGGGCTCTACTTTATTCTTTTATTGGAAAACTATTAAAATATCTCCAATCCTGTGACATCTTTTTTATTCTTTTAGATTAAAAAAAACCCAGTAGATAAGCAATTACAATTCTTTCAGGTCCCTAGGAGGTGATGCGCCCAGACTTGGTGACTTGAATGAACTATTTAGGAGCAGCCAAGTGCTCTCATGTCTAGTTGTTTTGGACTTTAGGGCCTTATTGATTATGTTTGTTCTCTCCTTTTCAGTCTAATGCTTATTTACCTTAAAGAAAACCTAGAGTCAAACAGTTCTGTCTTTACTCTATCATGATGTCATCCTATCCCTTGTTTGATTTTCTTTTCCTCCAATATGGTGTTAAAGTTCTTTTTGTTTTCCTTAACATATGTCCCCAGTCTCAGTTTGTTGGGTTTAAGCTCTCCTAATACTGTTTTTATTTATGCAAGGGATAGGTGTATATTCATCATCTGTTATCTACTCTTGCTCCCATCTTCTACAAAGGGGCTCATAAAATCTGAGGTTGGTTACTTCATATGAGTCTCTTTAGGTAGACTTCCATTTTCCTCCTCATTAAAATAGTTAATGTTTTTGTCTTATGAATTTCATTCTTCTGTTCTTATCATCCATCTCAGATAGATCTCATCTGTATTTTAAGTTGGTGATCTTACCGCCCCTTCTCTGAACACTCTGAGACCTGCTTTCCTAAAATCAGACTATGCCCCACTTTGCTTTCATCCTTCATCACAGATTCTAAGAGAGGGTTGTTAATCCCTCCCCCTACCTCTAGGTTCTGTATTTCTACTTTACCAACCATTTGGTAAAATCCTTGTCAAAATCAGCTCTATTTCATCTCTGCCTTTTGGAAGATTACCTTTTCATTAAAACAAGCCAGGAATTTTTTCCCTACTCTTCCTTGTGGAAGGAGGAGCTCTAGTAAATGCCTGGATATTCAAAGCCCCCTATTTCTTCTCTATCATGTTTCCATGACAGTTCTGTTTGCTGAATTCATCTTTTCAGTCTTTTCTTCCTTTGGGTAGTCTCTAGTTATACCCATGCCAACATCACCTCTCCTATTTTACCAATATATTCTCTGTTACGCTTCATGCCCCTGCTTCAGGAGAGACAGCATGATACAATGGATAGAATGGTGGCTTTGGAGTCAGGAAAACCTCGATTTTTATCCTGAGTCTGACACTGCCTCGCAGCATGAGCATGGCCAAGTTATTTAACCTCTCTGGGCCTAAGTTTCCTCCACCTGTGAAATGTAGATAGTAATACCCAGGGTAGTTATGAAACTCAAATGAAACCATGTACACAAAACGCTTGGCAAACTTTAAAGGACTTCCCAGATGTTAGTTATTGTTTTGCAGTTATTTGGGCTCTCCAGGGATGGAGAACTCTTAACCTTGTGATGCATCCTGTTCCAGTTTTGAACAGCATTAGTAGTTAGGCACTGGTTTTTTATATTGCTCTAAAGAACTTTTCTCTTTCTAGTACCTACTAGAACTAGTATCTACTAGTTGTACTCTTTTAACGACATTAAACAAATCTACTTCCCTTTCCACTTAAGAGCCTTTCAGATATTTAAAGACAGATCTTGTTCTCCCCCTCCTTCCCAACCCTCCTCACCCCTTGACATGTCTTCCCTTCTTTGAGAAGAAGAAAAATTTCTTCAATGGATTCTCCTCCAATTCCTTTAGTAGATTCTCATGTGATGTAACCATCTTTGCTATCCACCTTCCAATTAACTGGTGTCCTTTTAAAACATAGTACCCAGATCTGTACCTAATATTGCAGACAATTGTGGTCTTCTTGGGTCATCCAGGACTGGTTGTTTGGCCCCTGTTATGCACCCTCTAGTGACACTGGTTTTTTTGACTATGAAGTCAGAACTATCCATTTCTGTTGACCTTGCAGTCTCCTAATATCCCTAGTGATATAATAAGGGAGGAATAGGAAGCCTCTGACTTAGAGGGCAACAGTCCTAGTTGGAACCTCGGAGTTAAGCAATAATTAGACACCCCTAGATCAGGGAAGACTCCAGGAAGCTGCAGATCATTAAAACTGGGCACCATATTACCAGGAACTTGCTCAGGATAAGAAGATGTGGGGTATTTCTCTAGCCTGTCCTGCTGGGTCCTTCTGAATCTTCTTTGGCCATTTCAGGTACAGATGAGGACACTATCATTGATATCATCACACACCGGAGCAACCAGCAGCGGCAGCAGATTCGACAGACCTTCAAGTCCCACTTTGGCCGGGTAAGGCTGGTTCCACACTTGGGTCCTCGGGTCCTGACTTTGACATCCCTTCACAAATGTGACCAATTTTCTCCTTTTCCTGGACCTTTTTTGGCTTACCCTTATTATTAATATAACTACTTACCCATAGTGCAGTAGTCTATAGGAGTGTCCCTTCTTCAATGTGACAGGGACATTTTTGTTCTCTCACCTCAAACAGTGGTTATGAGCTATACTGAGCCATTCATACTCTCCTCCTTTTCCTCCTTGTGACCATGTTATGAGTTTGGAGGTGATCGATTGGAGCCCAGTTGGTATTTAGGGTTAGTTGTGGGAATAGTTCAGAGAACATTACAAAGTTAGCTGACCTGCTCATGATTAAACCTGTGGCTTTATTCTCGGAATCACTTGTTTAACTCTAACCTCCTAAACTGTTCTATCTTAAAATACCCTAGGCTGTTGTCTTTAATCCTGTTCCCCTCACTGCAGGTGATAGCCTTCTCCCCTTTTAAGTAGGGGGAGAAACCTGTTTCTTCCTCTTTGGCTTTCCCCCCATATCCATTCTCTACTTTGTCTTTGAAAAGGACTTGATGGCTGATTTGAAGTCTGAGATCTCAGGCAGCCTGGCGAAGTTGATCTTGGGCCTCATGATGCCCCCTGCACACTATGATGCCAAGCAACTGAAGAAAGCCATGGAGGTGCCATGCTGGGGAGGGGGAGGGGAAGATTGGACAGCCTGGATGAGAGGGAGGGCAATCAGAGGACAATCTCTCTGACCATATTCCTTCCCCTGCCCCTCTGGTCCTGGGCACTCTGTAACAGTAGGCTCAGGAGGAGGTAGGTGAGCAGAAACAGTAGTAGAAGGTCAGAGCCTGCAAAGAAAAGGAGTAAGAGTGAAATTAAAATGGACCTGCCCTGAATTCGTAGCCTCTGTATGGTGACACAGAAGAGGCAGCGGGGGTAGCCCCTTCTGACTTTGAAGTGGAGAGTTGGTCTTTCTGGTAATGATAACAAAGCTGTGACTGAGCCTCACCTTTCTTCATGGGCCTCCAGGGAGCTGGCACTGATGAACAGGCTCTCATTGAAATCCTGGCCACTCGAAACAACCAAGAAATCCAGGCCATCAATGAAGCTTATCAAGAAGGTAAGAGGACAAGGAAGTAAAGGGAGGAAAAGCAGAACCAAGGAGACATGGCAAGTTCTGAGCTGGGCCAGAGGTGATGAGGATGGGAACTGGAGGAGAGATGATGTGGGAGTCCTTGGGAAGCCTCCAGGTGTACGCTATCTCCCTAAGGGCTTTACAAGTGATGGCCTGAACTTCTAAGTCCAGCTTGAGCTAAGCACTTTTGGTTTTCCTGTAGCAGTGCTGAGTTGTCCTGGGGTTGCTCAGCCCCTTGTCCTTCACCTTTCTCTCTTTTCAGACTACCGTAAATCATTGGAGGATGACTTGACCTCAGACACATCTGGCCACCTTAAGAGGATCCTTGTCTCCCTAGCCACGGTAAGAGCAGGAGGTAGTGTCCAGTATTCCTATGTGTGTGAATGAATGATAGATATTCGCTATTAAGCACTCAGTATATACCAACCACTGTGCTATTTACTGGAAATACAAATAAACTCAAGCAACATAGTCCATTCTAATAGGGGAGGAGAAGACATAAAAAGGAGAGTTGGAGGCATATGCACACAGGGAGTTGGCAGCCTGTTTCCAGGTAAAAGAAGGCACAAGTTCACCTCTTAGAACCCAGGGTCCCAGCGACAGAGTTTGATTTCTGTTAAAAGGAAGACAAAGAAGATGGCCAAGGGACAGCAAGATGGCCTGTACACTGCTAATGGGAGCTGGGCCCAGAGGGAGGATGGAAGACTCCCTCCCCGATGCCCAACACAGGAGAACCACTACAAAATCCTTTTTCAGTGAATACAAAGTGCTAAACTCTAGCCAGGCTAATCAGTTGGTCAGTCATTTCAGTTGTGTCTGACTCTTTATGATTCCATTTGGGGTTTTCTTGGCAAAGATACTGGTATGGTTGCCATTTCCTTCTCCAGGTCATTTCACAGATGAGGAAACTGGGTCAAATGAGTATAAGTGACTTACTTAGGGTCAGATACCTAGTAAGTATCAGAGATCGAATTTGAATTCAGGTCTTCATTACTTCAGGCCCAATCTACCCACTGTACCACCTGGCTGCCCTAGAGTTGGGGGATAGGTGAATTGTTTCAGGAGGGTACTCAGTGCGAGTGGCCTCTTCCTACTCACAAATTACTCCTTGGCTTCATGCAGTGCTTAACAGTTTACAAAGCCATTTTCTGTCCATTATCTCATTTGAGCTTCACAGAAGCTATGGGAGGGTTGACTAGGTGAAAATTACTCTTCACATTTATTACATTGGGAAATTGAAACTTGGAATAGGAACATGGCTTACTTAAGATCACCCTTGGTGAGTTGGTAGGAGAACTAAGATCCAGATTCGAGCTGCTGCTCTTTCCCCAACAACCCACCTCCAAAGTGTCTTAGGTAACTATCTTAGCCTACATAGGTTGGGAAGGAAAAGAGCCATTGTCTTAGATCATAGCTAAAAAGGACATTATATAGACAAGGCAAGTCATTCATGTTTCTAGAGCACTTTGAGGTGATAAATTTCAACCTTCTTATTTTCTTTTTTCTAATATTTATTGATATATTTTATTGTGATAAGACAGGTACTTCTCTTTACAATGTTGTTTTTGTATAATTTGGGCAACTAGGTAAGCAGTGGACAAAATGCCAGGATTGCAATCAGGAAGAGTCATCTTTGGGAGTTCAATTCTGGCCTCAGATGCTTACTAGTTGTGGGACCCTAGGCAAAGTTATTTAACCTATTTGCCTCAGTTTCCTCATCTATAAAATGACCTAGAGAAGGAAATGACAAACCACTCCAGTGTCTCTGCCAAGAAAACCCCAGATGGGGTCATAAAGAGTTGGACATAACAGAAAAAAGATTGAAGAACAATATTATATAAATCATTCTCTTGATTTTACTCATTTCGTTCTGGATCCATTCAAACAAGTGTTTCTAGGCTTCTGTGAAACCATTCCTTTCATCATTTCTTACAGCATAATAGTATTGCATTACATTTATACACAATGATTTATTCCACTGTTCCTGAGTACATAAGCAAATGCTTCTTTGCCATTACAAAAAGAGAACCTATAAAGATTTTTGTACCTTATTGGTCTTTCTTCTTTGATCTCGGAGTATTGGAAAGTCAAAGTATATGCACAATTTAGTAACTTTTGGGGCATAGTTCCAGATGATTCTCCAAAATAGTTGTACAAATTCACAGCTCCTCCAACTTTGCTTCAACATGCCTGTTTTCTCCTTTCCCACCAACATTTATCATTTTTTTAATTTTGCCAGTCTGATGGGTAGGAAGGAGTACCTTGATTTAATTTATATTTCTCTAGTTATTTGTGATTTAGAGCATTTTTTCATATGGCTGTGGATTTCTCTTTTTGAAAAATATGGCCAAACTGGTACCTCTCCACAAATACCTGATATAAGCCCCTTTACAAAATATATTCCTGAGAAGAGAATCTATCAGTTATTAAAAGGAAGGAGGAATGTATCCTTTAACTTTGATATTAGGGCACTAACCTTGGCTACTGGGATATTTTTAATCGCTATCTTTGGTTTTCATGCCATTTTTATTTCCTCATACATTCCTCCCTCCCCCTTGCTACTCACTGAGACCTCACATTAATACAGAATCAGAAAGGAAAAGGAAGAAAAGCTGTTTAGCAAAACTAATCCAAAACATCAGTCGAGTGTGACAGTACTGAATGCTGCACACTCGTAGTCTCCAACCTCGGCAAAAAAGGGAGGAGAGTACTTTTCTCATCTATTGTTCCATGTCAAGCATTTGGCTATGGCATTTGGCCTGAAATTTTTGTTGCCCTTCAGAGTAGTCTTTACAGCTTCATGGGGCAGTTAAGTGGTACTGGGCCTGAAGCCAGGAATTCTCCTTCTGAGTTCAAATCCCACCTCAGACACTTACTAAGTGACTTTTGGACAAATCACTCAACCTTGTTTGCCTCAGTTTCTTTATCTATAAAATCAGCTGGAGAAGGAAATTGCAAAGCACTCCAGTAACTTTGCCAAGAAAATGCTAAACAGGGTCACCAAGAGTTGGGCAGAACTGAACAACGTTCAGGAAGCTGCAGTCACTCTCTGTTACCTCCAGGATCAAATGAAAAGTACTTTGACACATCACAATCTGACCCTTCTGACTACCTTCTCTGTCTTCTTTTCCCCATCCCCTTCACACACTCTTTTGATCCAGCCATATTAGATTACTTAAGAGTTCCTCAAACAAGGCTTTCTTTTCAAACATGCAACTACAATTTTTGTGCCTTTGCGCACATTGGCTGTCCCTCTGTGCCTGGAATATTCTCCCTCCTCAACTTCGTATCTTAAGACTTGGCTCAAATACCATAGCAGGCTTTTTCAGTTCCCCCCAGCTGTTAAGCACCTTCCACTCTAAGGTACCTTCCACCTACTCTGGCTATATCATGTATGGCCCTAGTTATTTACATATATTTTCTCTCTCAGTAGACTGTGAGCCCCTTGAGGGCAGGGACTGTGTTTGCCTGGTTTTTTTTGTTTTTGTTTTTGTTTTTTTTGGTATCCCCAGCACTTAAACACTGTGGTAGGCACAAAGGGAAGGGTTGATGAATGATGTTGACTAACCGACTGTTATGAATGTTTTTGTATTGATGAGTCTTTTGCTTTCTTGGCTTTATAGTCCCAGTGATAAGGTCTCTGAATCAAAGTATGAACAAGTTGTCTTTTTCTTTTCTTTGAGCCAAAATGATTTGCCTAATAATAATCTGAAGCCAAATTTGAACTCAGATCCTCCTGACTCCAGAGCCAGGGCTCTACCACTGTGCCACCTGGCTGTTTCTCAAGGAAACTTTTCTTGCAAAATTCTAAATTATTTTCCAAAACAGCTAAATCAATTTATAACTCTACCAGTGTTGGATTAGCCTGTCTCTTATTTAGTCCTTCCAACAATGAAACTTCCTGTCCTTTAACATTTTTGCTAGCTTGATGATTGTGAAGTGATACTTCAGCAAACATCTCCTTTTGCAGACAAGGAAACAAGGTGACCTTGAGCAAGTCAGGCAAGAGTTGAACTCAGGTTCAAGTGTGACCCCACACTTGGTATTTCCCTTTCCTAACTGCCTTTATCAGTGTTCATTTGAAGTTATCAAAGATGGCTTCCTGGAGGAGATAGAAGTGATGGACCTTGTATTAAAAAGCATTTTGTCCCATTTCATGACCTCCCTCATACTTAAACTGTGAGCTGGGGTAGGGGTAGAAGGCAAAGACTGTACCTTTTTTATTTTTCTCTTGCTTCTCTTTTTTCTTGTTCAACACAGGGCTGGTTGCTGTTTACTCAGTACATTTGTGGTAATTGATCAATGTTCTTTCCTGTTTCCGCTACAGGGAAACCGTGATGAGGGACCTGAAAATTCAGAGCAGGCCCGAGAGGATGCCCAGGTGAGATTATGCGAAACCCCTTCTGGGATATTTTATGGGATTACTGGTTCGATGGAAAGTTCTGTCCCCGGAAAGAGGCCATCCTAGCCCTGGGGAAATGACATTTCCTTCTTAAGAAAATGCTTGATCCAGGGAACAAGTCCATTCCAAAGAGAAGAAGAAAGGGAAGGTCTAAAAGCCCCTGTGGTGTGGTTATGAGCTGGTAGCCAGATGGTGTCCTGAGGAGTACTGAGTTTGGACCCTCAGAAGCATTGGCTAGGCTGTGCAGATAGGGAGGTTAGATACCATCCCTAAGACAGTGGTGGGTTTGGGGGCACATTGGGATCTCCTAGCTGCTCTGTGTTGATAGCATTGCTTAGTTTGGCTGTCTCTGGAGCAGGAATGCTTCCTTCCCAAAGCTAGAACTACCTTTCCTTTGCTTAAGGACTTCCTTTTGCAGCAATAGGAGATCCTGGTGATAGGCAGGCCAGCCTGCTTATGCAAAGAGAGCCTGCCCTGTCATAACTGCCATACACACACACATACACACACACACACACACTCACACTCACACTCACTCACTCATTCTCACACACTCTCATACACTCCTGCCTCTCTATCTTGCAGATCCTTATGAAGCTAAGCATCAGTTATCTCCCACATTTCTTAAAAAAACACAAAAACAGGTTGAAAATGAGAATTGGAGGTACAAGGGATCAAGTTATCTGATCAAATTTCCAGAATTAGAAACATTTATAAATAATACCCTCATTTATAAACACAAAATGGAAAGAAAATTGGAGTCAGATCTGGGTTCCAGCCAGACTAGAATTACTAACACCAACTAGCTGTGTGACCTTAATAAATTTCCTTCCTCCCTCTGGGCTCCTTTTTCTTTATCTATAAAATCATTTTTTAATGTAGCAGGAAAGAATAAGATAGATTGATAATGTGTTCTAAGGTATCTTCAAGCCTTGTCATTCCATCTTCTAAGGGCCCCAGTCTGGCTCTGATTTTCTGTTCCTTAAAATAATGGCATTAAATTTAAACAAAAAATCCTACATAAGGGACCAGTAAACCATACATAAGGATCCCTGCAGGCCACATATTGACTTAGAAAACCCCATAGAAACATTATATATGTACTATTGTGTTTGTATTTATTTTGTTAAATGTTTCTCCCATTACATTTTAATCTGGTTCAGGCAACACTTGGGAATGTTGCATGTTTGACACTTCTGCCTCTGCTCTGTATTTAAAGACTAAAGGCCAGAGAGGTGGATAATCTCCTTTTTCCTCTGCTGCCTCAAAGACCTTATTATGTAGCCTCTTGTTCCCCATTGATCTGACTTAGGCAGTTTTTCAAACAGAGAAGTGCTGAAAAGTATATGGAAAAAACGAATTTAAACAAATAAAGAGTTAGCCATGCTTTGATTTTTCTTTCTTGGCCCTGGTTTCTTTGAGTAGAACCAGAGTAGGATTTTTTTTTTGAGCCACCGTTGTCTTTTAATTTTCTACTGTCATATTCTATCTTGGGTTAATAATTACCCTCTTTTAAAAAAAATTAGATATTTCTGGAAAGAGAAAAAAAACGTCAGTGGAGTATCAGAGCTGAACAGGACTTTAACAAATAATCTAACCCCTTCATTTCACCACTGGTGAAACTGAAGAGGGGAAATAATTTGCCCAAGGTCACACAGGGCATTAGGGGTGGCACTGGGACAGAAGCCCAGGTACTGACTTCCAGGCAAGGATTCTTTCGATTACACAAACTGCAAGTGATTAGGGTGACAGTTGGAGGGCGAGGGGTAATGGGGCCTGGGAATCAAAGAAAAATCAATTCACCTACCTGATGTTGCCTAGGGCTGGCCCCATTCGGAAAGAATAGACACTCTTCTGTATAGCACTTTTTAGGTTTGCAAAATGCTTTACAAATATTAGCTCTTTAGGGAGGTGCCCCCATTTTACAGTGGAGGAAAGGATCACACAGCCAGTAAGTGTCAGGCTGGATTTGATCTGAGGCTATACTTGAACTCAGGTCTTCCTGACTTCAAGGCCACCAGAACTCTGTCCACTGTATCACCTAGCTTCTTGGTAAAACAAGGTTGTGTATTTTTGCAAGTCTTTAAAAGTATGTCCCATGGAACGAGGATATGCTGCTAAATATTTAACAATGGCTCTCTGGTGGAAAAAGATGATGTATAGCATACTATTAAGTTTAATCTGCATTATTCCAGCCAACCAACAAAACAATAAATTAATCCCTTGCCAATTTCAAATTGTTCACACTGAAAATTTAACAATAAACTCCAGCAGTTAGCCTGTTTAAAAAATAAAACCAAGGTTGTGATTGTCTCATCCCTCCTACTTGACTTTATGTGTTGTCTGGCAACTTCCCCTGCCCCATTCCTACTGCAGGTTTCCTAAGCCTCTGGAAAGCCTTTGAATCCTGGCTGCATCTTCCCACTTTCATTCCATCGGGTCCCTCCGTGCCTTAAATGCAGCTTGCAATTCCTGCTTTTGTCAGGAGAGGGAGCTCAACTGATAAACTTTCCAGCCCACTGCTGCTTTTTAGACAAAAAGACAGGAGAGGAAAGAGAGAGACACCAGGGGTATTTATCATTCAAAGGATGTTGGACCCAGAGCTGTTCCTAATCCAGTCATCCTGCCTGATCCTTCTCACATAACTGTTTTGGGAGCATAGGGATTTATGTGGACCTCAAGACCCACCCACTGTTGTAGGGAGATTCTCTGGGTCTTAGGTAGACTCAGGAAATATTGTCAGAACTGGAAAGGACTTTAGAGAACATCTAACCCACCCCCTCATTTTTCAGAGGAGGATACTGAGGCCCAGAGCAAGTGACTTTGTCCCCACTCAAACAGGGAGTTAGTGACAGAGTTGGGATTGGAAACTTGTGTCTTTTAAATATGAAAAAATATTTCTGAACGTAGAAATTCTATAGTATTTTTAAGTTTGCGAAAAGAGATGCTTTCAAGTTGGAATGCTTCAAAATGGGAATGATAATTCCTGGAGGGGGGAACTTTGTGTCTAGAACAACCACCTGTAACAAAAGATTACAGCTAGTCTCGTTAGTACAGTTGCCATACATACCTGAAATACAGTAAGTACTATAAATCAAATGATTGTATTTTGGGCAACCCAACAGTAATTAACCTTGTAAACTTACTAACATCTGGCATTAACAGAGAAACTTTTGTATTTAAGATTGCTTTCCTACCTGCTGTCACATTTTACTCTTAGAACTAACCTGAAAAGGGCATTGGACTTGGAATCAGGAGGCTTAAATTCAAATCCCAGCTCTAACTTTTATAATCTGTGTAATCTTTCAGCTTCTTCATCTTTTAAATGAGCTCATTAATAATTACGCTACTGCCTTTCACAAGAAAGTATATCTTGGTATTTCCATTTTATTGATGGGAAAACTGGGGCTCATAGAGAAATGTGATTTGCCCAAAATAATCCAGTGAGTTAGTGGTAGAGCCAGGACTGGAAGTCACATCTATTGATTTCCTGTTCTTTCCATTGTATTTTCAGATGATCTCTAAGGTCTCTTCTAGCTTTAACATTTTATATCTGAACCAAAAAATCAGGGACCACTGGCCTCTTCATTTATGCAATTACAGTGTCCTTGCAAGACCCTCTTCCTCAAAACACTTTCTACCCCACCCCTCTATCCCAAATTGGGTCTTCTCAGACCTTACTCTCACTTTGCCTTCCCCTCTTTCCCTTCTCCCTGCTCTCAGGTGATTGCAGAAATCTTGGTGAGTCTTGAATTTTATTATGATTTTTAATACCCCATGTGAATGAATTTTGGCTAGCCTGCTTGCGTGTGCTGAACCCATTGGGGAGTGTCTTTTGGGGTTTGAGATTCCCCCTAAGGTGTTCTCTCTCCTTCTCTCTCAGTCTATCTCTCATTAGTCATTCTCCCATCACTTGTGCCCCCTTCCCCCAAAAAATACCTCTTGAAGGCTGTTTATCTGGGGATAAACAGAGGGGAAAACAGTGGGCAGAAAAGCCATCTTTTGAAGGCTGGTCATTAGGGACTCATGGCTAGAGCCAGGTCAACTGCCTGTCTGATGTCTGGGCCAGCTTGGCCACTCTCCCCAGGAATCTCCTCTTCCAGAATGGGAATAGAAAGCATTTGATGCCAAGTTTTCCTAGTCATTTCAAAGGGCAGAGAGCTGCCAAGGGCCACGAGCCATCCCTCCCAAACAGGCCATCCCTCCTAAATAGGCCATTTCCTGTAGAAACAAAACCCTTGGACAAGAAGATTTGAGTGTTGAACACTGACAATAAGAATTTCTTCCCCGTTCCCGCCCACCCCCCAATCTTACCTGTATTTTCCCTTGCCCCACCTTTGCAGGAGATAGCAGACACAACGACCAGTGGCGACAAACTTTCTCTGGAAACACGTTTCATGAGTATTTTGTGTTCTCGAAGTTACCAGCACCTCCGGAGAGGTTAGCACCCCACCTGCCCCATGCTCCTGCCTGCCTCATCCTCTCTGCTTGGCACTGTGGGGAAGGCAGAGGCACACATGGGAATAGATTAGAGAAGACATTTTTGCACCTTTGGTGACATTTTGATGTGGGCCAAAAAAACCCCTACTGATCTTAGGCCACATTAATAGAGTATTAGTGTCTAGGACAAGGGAGGAAATAATTCCACTATAAGCTGCCATGCTCACACCACATACTCAGAATTTTAGGAGGAACACTGACAGGTTGCGATTTTTTTCACTTAGATAGTATTGCTTTCTTGGCCAAAATACTTAGAAACTCATGTCGCTCATCGAAGTCCTGGGCTGGTGAGGGGGGGCATTCTGGCTGTTGGAGAGGAGGGACCTGGGAAGAAAAGGGTGGGAATTTCCCCTCTCTACTGACCTTGGGGTTTACTCCCTCTCCTGGGCTTTCCCTGGCTTCCAGTTTTCCAGGAGTTCATCAAGATGACTAATCATGATGTGGAGCACACCATTAAGAAAGAGATGTCTGGTGATGTGCGGGATGCATTGGTGGCTATTGGTAAGTGGCTGGGAGTGGGAGGGAACTGTGGGCTAGGGGACTTGGTACAGTTGCCCATGAGGGAACTCATAATAGCATAGATTTCGATCCATTTCCTCCAGCCTGTGAAGCTCTGCCCACTTGGTCTGAAGATTAATGAGAACTGCCGTTCTTAGTCTTTTGCACCTCAAGAGGAAATAGTCAATGCCCTGCTTGTCTGTAATGAATTAGCAAGAGAAACAAAGGAGGAAGGAATGTTATTTATAAGTCCCCAGTTCCACTCTGCACTCCCTTTCTCCCCTTCTCCTAGCTCTTGGATCACGTGCGCACTGTTCTATTTTGGTGACTGGGGAGAACAGAGTGAAGAGAGCTGAAAGGTTATTGTTAATGAATGCCAGTACCAGAAGAGTCAAAATGGAAACTCAGCTGTCCCTTCCTCTCCCTGTGCCCAGCCTCCCTTTCCTCTTTTCATTCCTTCTCTCTTCTTCTCTAACACAAATAGCAAGTGAGACCAATGAACTGATCAACAAGCGTTTACTAAGCACCTACTATGTGCCAGGCACTGTGTGAGGAGCTGGGGATGTAATACAGAGAATTTGTATTTATATCCTACTTGCCTTTTGTTTTCCTATGAATTGCATGGGACATTGAGCTGCCCAGTTTGGGACCTAGCCTAGGACCAGAATCAGTAATCCCCAAACTCAGGGAAGCTAGTAAACTGGGTGGGGCCCACACCTGGTTTCTGAGCTCCTTTTATTCTCTGCCTTCCTCATATTCAACCCATTCTTCCCTTTTTGCAGTCTGTGGGGGAAGATTTTGAAGCTATTTCCAGCAGAGCCATTATAAGCACCAGTGAAATGTTTGCAGACTCTACTTCGGCCAGCCCCACATATCTCTTACCCGGGACTAGCTGTCCTTATAAGTGAAGCAGGGGGTCACCTCCGTATCATGCTTTTAGGAGAAACAGAAATGCCCTCCTCACCCACCCCAACCCCATCCAAATATTTTCCCTTCTGTGTATCAGAGTGTCAAAATTTCTACCACTAGAATTTAATCCTTTTGCATCTTAAAGGATATATGGTATTCCTACCCCCCACTAGAAAGCAGATGTCCCTGGACTCGTGCCACTTTAATTATCAGCTAAGTACTTAGAAAAGATTAGTTGACAGTCAGCTGAGATCAAAGTCCCTGTGAATGGGAGGGGCAGGCATAGGACAGATGCCTGAAGTAGAGAGAAACACTGGAAGGATGATGTCAGTGCCAAAGACCAGTTATGCTGGCATACAGTCATTGTTAGGGCTGGCAGCGGGTAACAGCCCCAGATTTGTGTGCAGATAATAAGAGAAACTAGTTTCTAACTACATTTCCTTTATGCTCTCCTTAGTCCAAAGTGTCAAGAACAAGCCTCTCTTCTTTGCTGATAAACTGTACAAGTCCATGAAGGTAAACTCTTTCCTTCTTCTGGGACCATCTAGAGTCAGGGCCCAAAAGGCAGCCCAGACCTGTCTGATTCCCTTCTCCCTCACACGCTGAGGTTAATAACCTCCTGTTCATAAAGATGCTTAGAAACACTGGGAGGTATCAGCAAAGGTGTCTGTGTAGTACAGAGGACAAACCTCCTTCCAGAGGGGTTACAAACTCAAAATGTTTTCCCAAGGCCAGTGTGAGAACATTTATTGGGAAATTTTAGAGATGGGGGTAGAGACCTCAGGGAGAGCATGGGGAATAGTCTTAATGAAACCCTGCCAACATCTAATACCTGTAAAGTTACACTGCCTACCTGGTGTTCCCCAGGGCTGAGGCCTAGGGTAGGCCTACATATTACGCTGCTATCATCTTTTCCTCCCCCACTCATTCTATTTCTGTTATTAGACCTTTTTTTAATCCTATATTTATAGTCTGCATACACAGTTCTAAGGCTAGCCGTAGCCACATTTAACCTCATTCACCCTAAAAGTTTTCCAAGACTTCTGGGTATTCACTAGTAATTAGGCCAAGATCAAGTGGATAAACTTCTTGGACAAATGACTTCCCCTCTGAGTGTTCTCATCTATTAAAAATGAAGAGGTTGTGTTAGATGACCCCCCCCCCCCCCCCGCCAAGTTCTAATATCCTAAGATCCTTAAAGACAAGCGTCCAAGTCCGTTCTCTGTGGTTGCAGGAGGATTATCTAGTATTCCAGCTCCAAACAGCTCCATGTCCCCAAGTGCTCATGAAGCCAATTAATCTGTTCCATCTTGAGAAGGCCTGGGAGATTGAGACATAATTTCCTCCTGTGGGCTTGGTCGATGTTGGGGCTGGGGTGTGTGTGTGTGTGTGTCTCAGTCTCTCACATCCTCTCTGTACATCTCCACCCATATTTACTCTTATCAGGGAGCAGGCACAGATGAAAAAACTCTCACAAGAATCATGGTCTCCAGGAGTGAGACTGACCTGCTCAACATTAGGCGAGAGTTCATTGAGAAGTATGACAAATCACTTCACCATGTCATTGAGGTAAGGAGAAAGGAATGTCAGACCCTACCATAATCCAAGCATCTCTTACCAGGGGCTAGACCACATTAGACCTGAAGGGAAAGGAGGGTGTTTTGAGCTGGTCCAATGACTTTTTGTCCTCTCCCTCCATAGCTCTTATTTTCACAGGGGGCCACATATATTCTTCTTGCTCTCACGGAGGCGTCCCCTGCATCCTTATTAGAGCATGAAAGAATTCCTACTACAGGAATTGATGGGGGCCTTTTTGAGAGGATGGTTACCACTCCGGGAGGGGCCTGGGAAGGCTTTTCATTGTGAGCATGTCCTTTCTTTCTGCTCTTAGAGTGACAACTCCGGAGACTACCTCAAGGCTTTGCTGGCCCTCTGTGGAGGAGAGGACTAGCTGCAAAGGGGAGAGCTGGTCCCCAATTCAAAGCTGCCCTATTGGTTATAGAGGCTGCCACAGCTTTAGGGGGAAACTTCCTTTGCCATCCAGCCTCATACCCGAGGAGACCACAGCCAGCACTTACCCCTGCACAGCCAAGACAAGTGGGGAGGGGAAGGGGGAGTGGAGATGGGGAGGAAAGGGATTTGGGACTTGTCTTCTGTGAATGCCATAGGAGGAAAGGGTGACACTTCCTTGTAGGTGTTTTACCCAGTGAAGTTACTCCTGTTTATGTATTCTAAAAATGAATAAAATGTACACCGATCATAGCATCTGAGTTACAAGGTATCTCTGGAAGACATCTAACCCAAAGCTAAACAGGCATCTCTTCTATCCCTATCTGTACACCATCCTTTGCTTCAGTACTTCAGAGTTGAGGAACTCACTGCTTTTTGAAGGCAACCCATTCCTCTTTGGGGCAGCTTTAATTATCATAAAGTCCTTTTATATATTGGGCCAAAACTTGCTTCCCGTGATTGTTCTCAGTTCCACTCTCTGGAACCCAGAACTCTCCACAGTATTGGAGATGAAGTCAGATCTGGGGCAAAACACAAGCTTCCATTCACGGCTCCACCTGCATCCTTAGTTTTTACCTTCTGTCTAATCTTCCTGGTTTTTGCCTTCCTCACCACAGCCTCTCCCTACCTGATGCTGTTTAAAGCATTTCCTTGCATGGGTTTTGTTGAAGGCACTTTTACACAGTCTGTCACATCATAAGCACTCAATTAAATGCTGGTTGACTGACTGTCATACAGGGCCCCTGAAGTGTGTCCTGGGAAGTTTGGGTCCAGTTAAACAGGCTCCAGAAAGAATTACCATCTATGATGCTACCTCTTCTTCCTCTGTTTTTTTAATCTGCTGTCTGCTCACTGCCCCATTACCAATACTCTAACCTTAGATAGCGATGAATCAACTGGTTCCCAAGCATTTATTAATGGCCAGGTACTGTGCTGCGGGTGGGGAGGGTGCAATACAAAGAATGAAGCAACCACTATTCTGAAAAGGTTTCAATGGTAACTTCTACATTGTCTCGCATGTCAGAATGGGTTTGGGGTTAGGGAAGATACAACAAATAGACATGACATTCTTCTGATCTTTTGAGGAAGTCTTGGGAAGAGAACAGGACAAGAATTATGATTCTAATTTATAAATCAGCATGTTGATGCTGAGAGAAGTGATTTGCAACAACTCTAGCAAATCACATACTGTGCAAGGACCCAAGAATAAAAAGATGTATGGCTAGTAAATGCAGGAGCAAAGGACTTGTGCCTAACTAGCTCCGTTCTCTTGTATGTACTGTCTCCGCCTTTATCTGGACAAGTGCTAAAGGAATCCTCATACGCAAAGGAAGGGAGCAGAATAAACCAGGCGGTGTTCTCTAGATGGTATGAGCCCAAGAGTGGCAGACAGAATCCTGCATTCTGCATTTTTAGCCTTTTCCAATGGAGACCCAAATAAGCCTTTCACAGTGACATGGAGAGATGAATTAGATCCATAAGTATGTACTGAGTAGGTTCTATGTTCCTATGTTGGAAGGGGACCAAAAAACACAAGGCATGACTTCTGCGCTGAGTGGATAGGGGGTTCATGATGGAGAAATGAGTGAAATGGTAAACAAAGTAACCTGTACTGTGTACAAGTCACAAAGAACCAGAGTGAGTAATGGAGACCACAGTTCACTGAGAGATCTGCGTGAGCTAGGCCATTTTTATAGAACTTTATGTCTTAGGGATACATGACATTTTTCTCCAAAAGCAAGTCATTTAGGACAACATTATTATAATTAAGGAAATAGGTTCTGATAAGCTAATTTTGCCTATGGTCACAAGACTATTAAACATTGAAGTTAGGATTAAACCCAGATGTCCTGACTTCAGACCCCGCATTCTCTATGATATGTAATCAACAACATTTATTAGGTACTTCTTGTGTACTGTCAACTAAGGATAGTCAGCAAGCATTTATTAAGCTCCACCTAATACCAAGCAGTCTACTAAGTGATGTGGATGTAAAGAAAAGCAAAAACAGCCCCTGCCCTGGCATCTCAGTTCATGAAGTGAAGGAGTTACCATTCTACTGGGAGGTGGGGGCGGGGGTGCAGTATATTCATGGATATGTCAATACCAGATAGGTTTTTGTTTTTTTTTAATGGGGGGGAAGACATCAACTACCCAGGCAAAGAACAAAGACCTCATGGGAAAGAGTCTGTGCTTGAGCTAAACTTTGACAGGAGGTGTAGGGGGTTTCAAGTGATATGGATAAGAAAGAAGAACATTCCTGGCATGAGAGACACAGATGGAATGTTGTGTGCAAACAATGGCAAATAGGCCACTTGGATAGGAATGTAGAGTACGTGAGGAGAATCATTGTGTCATCGACTTGAAAAGACAAGCCGGAACTTATTGTGAAGGATCTCAGATGCTAAACAAAAGAGTTTGTATTTTATTTTATTAGAGGATCTTCTAAAACCTGAGCAAGGCAAGTGACATGGTCAGACCTGTGCTTTAGGAAAATCCCATTGGCAGCTGGATGGAGGATGGATTGGAGAGGAGAGAAACTGGATGCCATTACCACAGTCCAGGAAGGAGGTGATGAGGGCCTGAACTAGCACAGTAGTTGTGTGAGTAGAGGGAATGAAACATGTAGATTTGTAGAGCAAGTAGTCAACAGAGCTTGGCATCTAATTAGATATGGGAGAGGGAAAGATGAGAGGAGTTGAGGAAGGCTCCTTGAGTTAAAGGAACTTAACCTGTTTATTGAAAGGAGGGTGAATTTCTAATATATCCATCTTCCTGCCCTTTGGTATTCTTATGTTACCACTCACCTTAATTGTCAATAAGAATGGGGGAGACTATCATTAAACATGTTTTTTTCTTCTTTTCCCCCAACCTCTATCTTCCCACATCCTTAGGGTATTGAATGAATTTAAGTAAAAAACAAGTTCAAGGAGAAGCTGCAATCTAGTTAGGGGAGAGGAAACGAGAGTAGTTTAATTTTCTACCAGGAACTATGCTTTCCTTCCCTCCATTCTTCTAGCTCCTGTCCTCTTGGACATCCTCAGCCTTTTGTGGGGAGGTTATGGAGTCATAATATTACTCATAGAGTTGGAAGGAACTTCAGAAGTCATCAAGTTCAATTCCCATTTGAAGACAGAATTCCTTCTAAGACATCCCTGACAAAAGTCACATAGCTTCTTGAAGATGTCTAGTAAAAGGAAATGCAACTTTTTGAGGCAGTCCAATCCATGTTTAGATAGTTTTCAGTGCTGGAAAGTGTTTCTCATACTTAAGTGGATCAGTGATTTTATAGATGCTGATCTTCCTCCAGGGATACAGATTTCCACTCATCTCTACCTATATACATCTATGTCTATGCCCATTCTGTTTGTCTCTTGTATTCTCCATTAGATTTGTTGGAGGGGACCCAACCAGCCTATTTTCTCTCAACATGATGGCAATGCTGGTGAAACACATGTTATCCCTCTTTCTTGACATGTGACCAGCTCTCTCTCTCTCTCTCTCTCTCTCTCATTCATTCCTCTCTTGACATTCTTATCCTGGTTCATCAGAGTTCCTTGTTTGTTAAATGTGGAAACTTGCACACACTCTGTGCCTCTCCACTGCTCTCATTTTTAATTCTTTGAAGGCTGAAGCAACCACACAGCCATACAACACTTGTTGAATCCTTGTTTTTAAAAAATGAGACTTTATTGCTAGAAGAAGATTTGGGTCATTAAAGGACTTTCCCAATTTCCCAAAGGCAATCGATTCCACTCTTCTGTTTAACTTTGGATTCAACTCATTGTCCATTTGTACTGTTTACCTGAGAAATATATACTGATAGATGAGTTCTATAGATTTGTGAACTGAAAACCTCTCTCCTAAATTTGTGTATTAACTGCAAACTAGATGTAGTAATCTGTACTGATGTAGTTTTCATCAACTTGCTTTTTTTCCCATGTAGATGAGTAGGTGAAACTTTTATGAGTGGTTACAGGTCTCTTGTAGAAGATTATATAATGTTCTGGGACTTGATACGCCCAGCACACAATGTCTTCCCCAATACATAGGGAATTGCTCTTCAACTTAGATTCTGGGTTATACCTATTCCATGACAGTGGTTTACACCTTTGGTAAGAATATATATCCTTGTTTTATGCCTTACCTGATCTTTGTGATCAGAGAGTCTTTGAACAAAATTATCTCTTAGGTCTTTTTAAAAATCTTGAATAATACTGATATTTGGACACCTTGATGAAAAAGTCTTTAAGCAACCAAATCAAATGTTTTATTATAATCAATAAACAATAAGCGCAGTAGTCTTGTATTCTTTAAATCTTTCAGTTAGTTGTTTGATGGCAAAAACATAGTCTCCTATGCTAGTAACACTTGGAAAAGCTTGTATCTTCCGTACTAATATCCTCGGCAAGGAAGCCCTTGATGTTAATGTAGCTCTCTTAAAATTTTTATTTAGATGGGCAAGTAGGCATTAATATTGGTACTTCTTGATATTCTGTCATTTGGGGAAGTATAAATAAAGTCCAATATTTTTTTCCCCACGTCTTTAATATCTTCCTCTCTTTTAAATATCTTGTGAACTGATTCTTCCCCATTGTCTCCTCCAACATGTATACTTGGTCTGATCTATCTGCTTCTTCTATCTTTGGATGTTTTTGTTTTTTATTTTTTGTATGCATTTCTTCCTCCTTTACAAGCACAATTTGGTTATAAACATTTGTTGTAGATTACTTCCTTTTAACTTCTATTATCCTCCTTCCATATTTATTCTAAATTTCCTCTCATAGCTTTGCTTAGATGGGTCGCTTGCTCAGCTTTCTTTAAACTAGTTTTACCCCTGAAGCAGTTTTATTGCTTTGAGAGGTGATCCCACTAATAATCTCGCATCACGTTAAAAATTATTTTACAAGAGAGTTTATATTCTAAACTGGCATTGTATTTGGTTATCCTGAAGTAAACCAAGTATTTGCTCTTTGGAGTACTTTATAAGGTTATTTTAGCCTTTAAAAAAAAACCCAGCAACTTATTTATATCAGTTAAACTGCAAATTAAATTATTCTATGTCTTTTCTTCCATTCAGACTTCATTTTTCATAATTGGTATTTCATTTGAATGTCATAACTAAAATTTTCAACCCTATATCACATATTTTCTCATTTTTATTCTAACTTTAATATTTTTGGTCTTTGCTCTAGCGATATAACTCAAGAATAATTCCTACATCAATAATGAATCATTTGCTGTCAAAATATAATTAATTTCACTTTTTAAAATGGCATTATTCAGTGCTTGACATGTCTATAGCCTGGGACAGGGGTTTGGTGAGTTATATTCCATTGGCCAAATATGGCTCACTGCCTGTCTTTGTAAATGTAAAATGTAAAGATCATTCTTAGCTTTCAAGGCATTCAAAAATAGGTGATAGGCTGGATATAGCTTACAGGTCATAGCTTACTAGCCCCAGGCATAGCAATTCTTTTTTCAAAAAAAGTATTCGGGAATATTCCTCCAATTTTTACTGGCACAATCTGTTTGGGTCCCTATGGGGGTGCCTACTACCTTGGGTTCTACAAGTAATCCAATGAGTCAACATTCCAGAATCTGTTTCTAGCTCATGAGCCCTCACCAGTTTGTTTCCCATTAACAATCTTAGCAAAGTAAAAACAGTAGCTACCGCTGAACTTGGAATCACTTCTATTGGAATAGGACTTGGCGTAAGTCATCATATTGAGATAAAATCTGCTCTTCATTTCTACCCTTTGCTCTCACTTCTGTTTGCTGAGAATAAGCAGACAAAGTTTAAAATTAAACTCTTTCATGTGACAGCTTTTCAAATACTTGAAGATCACATGTGCCCTCAAATCTCTTCTTCAGACTAAATATCCTTTCCTTCAAGTGATCCTCATATTTAGATTCACCTCAGCATTCTGTCCTGTGAATGCTTTCAAGCTCTTTAGTGTTTTGCCTAAAATTCATTGCCTACAATTGAACATAGTACTACAGATGTGGTCTACTCAGAACTGAGTACAAGAGGACTATCACCTTCCTCGTTCTGTAAGAAAGACTGCCTTGTATTCCATCTGAAATTCCATTGGATTGTTATATCCCACTTCTGTCTCATTGATCTTACTCCTACTTTTGTTTTTCACGTGACCTGGTATCTAATCACATACCCTATCCTATAATTCCACAACTGGTTTCTTTTTTTCTAATTCAAATGAAGGATTTGTATAATAATCCCTCTTTAAAAAATCATTCATTGTGTTAATTATTCTCCCAACTTTGTGTTGTCTATGTATTTAATAAATGTGCATGTACATGTAGAGAGGCTAAATGGATAGGTACTCTGTCTACTGATAGAGTGCTGCACTCGGTGTCAAAAAGACATGAGTTTAAATTCTACCTTCAGACACTCACTAGCTATGTTATCCTGGGCAAATCACTTATCCTCTATCAGCCTCAATTTCCTTATTTGTAAAACAAGGATAAGAAAAGTACTTACCTGATGGGGTATTATGAGTATCAAACAAGATAATTTATGTAAAGTGCTTTGCAAAATTGAAAATGCTATATAAAAGTTATACAAATAATTCAAATACATATTATTACGTTACTTATTACATGGTACTTACTCCTTCATCTGGGTCACTGATAAAAATGTATCTCAAATGAAAGGCAGGCAGAGGGACTTGTGGCTACTACTAGAGTTGTTCAGTTTTGAACAGTTTTCAAAACAGTTAAGTTTTAAACAACAAACATTTAGTAAGGGTTGTCTATGATAGGCAGTATGGATACAAAAACAAATGAAACAATCCCTGCCTTCAAGGATCTAACATTCTAATAGGAAGATAATACGTATACATCTAAGTGTTTACCAAGTAAATACAAGATAATTTTAGGAGGGAGATACTAACAATGGTGGTAGAAAGGGGGTAATCAGGAGAAGCTTCTTGTGGGAGGTAGAGTTTGAGCTGATTTTGAAAAGAAGGATTCTCAGAAGCACAGATGAGGAGGGAATGTATGGGGCATGAGGCACAGCCTAAACAGGTGACATGGAGATGGCAGAGAAAATTGTGTGATAAGAACCTGCAAACAAGACTAACCACTGTCATACAGACTGCACCTGTCAATCTTGTTCACATGACTACAGTGCAAGATTGTTAAATAAATGCCATGCTGAAATTTAAGTATACCACGTACCTGGCATTTCCCGGATCTACCAGTCTAGTAACCTTGAAAGGAAATGAGGTTAGTCTGGCATAACCTGTTCATGATGAACCCATGCTATGTTCTAGCCTTTCTAAGGCCTTACTACCTGAGTTCAAACCTTTCCGGAATTTCCCAAATATTGTCATCAAGCTCATTGGGCTATAGTTTGAAGACCTTGAAATCAGAAAACTTGCTTCGTCTCTCATCTGGCATCACCTTTAGCATCCTCTCTCTGATTTCCAAAGATCACTGAGAGGTGCATAGAAATCTTATTGATAGCTCCAATTTTTTCTAATGCCATGGGATGTAGTTCAGAGGGTCATCTTATTTAGAGCTGGAAAAAACTATAGAGACCATCTAGTCTAACCCGTTTATTTTAAAGGTGAGGAACCAGAAGCCCAGAGAAGTTAGCTCTCCCAAGATCACTCAGGTCGTGTTGATTTGAATTTGATGAGGGCAGCTTAGTGCTTGTTCTTTTACCATTTCTTATCTTAGGTTTCAATTCCGTGAAGCATCTATACTTCTCCTCCTGAGAAGTGTACGTTCTCCTTGGTAAATAGAAGTAATATAATAGTTGAGTAGTATTGCCTTCCTCCCCTTGCCTGTTGTCGTTGATCATACATTCTCCCTCAGCTTAACTCAGTGAAGAAAGTTCTTTCCAACACTTTCCTCCTAAGACTATGCCAGTTTTAAAATCTGAGCTCTCTGATGCGTTCCCCTATGTACTAGACTTATCTCTTCAAGCCTGTCTTCCTTCCCTCCCTCATCAAAATCATAGCAATTGTAAAGACAAAACTCTTTTCCCCAGAGCATCCTATCCCTCTTGAGCATGTGATAGGGTCATAGAGTTAGAAGTGGAAAGGGTCTTAGAGGTCACCTAGTCTGATCTCCTTGTTTTACATATGAAGAAACAAAGGGCCAGAGAGATTTATTCAAGGTTACACGCCCAGTAGCTTACAAAAGCAGGATTCAGACCCAGAACCTCTGACTCCAAAGCTACTATTCTTTGCACTGTACTACACTGAATGTCCCCTTTAGAATCTTAGGCTTTGGGAAATAAGCTTTCCTTCCTCTAAACTCCTTAAAATCTTCCATTCCCCCTTACACATGGACAGACAGACAGACAGACAGACAGACACACACACACACACACACAGAGGCACACACCTGAAGTCTAGGCTAGCTTGCTTTTCTCTCTTTATCATGAATTCTGAAGATAGCAACTTTGAAGAAAACTAATTATACTTTCACCTCTAGTTCACTAACTCCTTCCTTCCTATTGGTCAAAAACAGGTCCAAATTCTAGTGTTCGTCTTCACCTCTTCTCCTTTCTTCACCTCTTCTCCTTTACCCAAAATGAAATGATCTAACCTTGTGTCTCCCCAAGAAAACTGAACAAGACACGCCACCACAACACTCACTGCCACTCCCTTTCCCATCTCCACCCCCTCTAACTGTAGACACTAAGCTAATGCCTAGAGAGGGTTTAGCAGCTCCAGCATGAAATGAAGGCCCGAGAGATCTGGGCTCTAAGGAAAAGGGAATAGAGCTTTTAATTAAAGGAAAGGGAACCAGCCGAATAATAATGGCTAAATTTGACCTAACACTTTAAGGTTTGCAATTCATATAGTAAATATTACCTCCTTTTAATCCTCACAACATCCCTATGAGCTAAATCATTATCCACATTTTGCCAATGAAACAACTGAGGGAGGGTTAAGTGACTTGCCCAGAGTCACACAGTTATGAAAGGCCTGAGATAGCATTTGAACTCAGGTATTCCTGACTCCAGAGACTGTACTTATTCAAAGTGTTGACTTGGTGCCAGGAGTACTAGAGAGCTCCTATCTCCACCTAGAAGGGGAAATATGGTCTATTTTATTATTCAGAAGAGGAAACTGAGGCCAAGAGGGGTGAAATGGCAGTTTTGCTCAAGGTTACACAACTAGTTAGTAAAAGAAAACTAGAACCAGTGTTCTTTCTTCTGTATAGTTACCTCTATTTTCTTAACCTCCCATCCTCCCTTAAAATTCTTGGAGTTCAGAGTAGGGAGGTTAGTTTTTTTGCACATTAATTTAACCTTTGCGGCTACTTCTCTTCCAAACATCTTCCCCCAGCAGCCCCCAAGCCAACAAATTGTGTTTTCCTTCACTTCTGAGTCACCCTGTGGCTTTTGCTATACTCATCTCCCCATTCCCCCAAACCCTACCCCAAAACACATGGTGAAAACCACCCTCCTAAAGGGCAATCTCTTTTTAGATCTCAAGGGTCAAGCCTACCCCCTCAATTTAGAAACCCCTTTTTACACCCTAGTCTCATCCTCCCTGCCCCTAGATGAAAATATGTGTGGAGGTGGTAGGTGGGGGAGATTCAGCTCCAGCACAAAAGCAACTAATTATGGAGAATGGCTTGAGGCAAAGTCAGTTGTTTATAGAGTGCTGGAAGGTGAGATCCGGTAGTTACTTAGCCAACCACAAACATACCACAGGCACCATCTCTCAATAGTCTGGAAAGAGAACCCAAGTTACCTTAGAATACCAGAGTTGGGTGGTACCACAGAATATAGAATGTTCAAACTGGAAGGAAGCTTAGCTCTAGAATGCATCTTAGAACATAAAATGCCAGGTCAGAAAGGAACCTTAGAAGGGTCATCTAGTCTAGTATTCTCCTTTCTTTTTTTCACTGATTCATTCATTCATTGGTTTGTTTGTTTTTAACAAAGATGGAGACTCTGCTCTCGATAAAGACATGACTGTGCTTTCTCTGTCCTCAGCTCATACTGACAAAAACCAGAATGGGAGCATGAGAATAAACCTTATTCGAAGTTGTATTTAGGATTACAAAGTATTTTATATCCATTATTTGGTCACAACAATAATCTTGTGCAAACTTTGTAAAAAAAAATAATTAAACACTTTTCTTTGGGATGATTCTTCCTCTGTGACCAAACTTGTCCCTCTGACTCCCGATCTCCCCATCCCAACTGCTTGGACTTCATAGGACTGACTGCAGCTCAGCCTTTATCTCCTCTGACCAGTCTTATGGGAGCTAGCCACAGCAAACTATAGATATGATTACTGATCAGTGACTCAAGATGAGGGGAAGTGCTGTGACTAAGAGCTAGGTGACAGAAACCTACAAAGAGCCCCCAAACCCAAGCTGAGCCAATAATTTCCATAGCCTCTACCCCAGTATTGCAGGGGAGAGACCACTGGAAGGAGAGGTTGGGGGGGAATATATGCATACACTTTTAAATTTAATCTGCATTATTATTAACACTTTCTTAAGTCTAGGCAATCAATAAAACAATACAATTAAGCTTTTGCTGGCCTCTTGAACTGTAAATGCTTACACTAATCATCAAGAAAATTTAGCAATCTGCTCTGCAAGCCGGTTAGAGCTGATTCCAGAACATGCCTGATTGACCTTTAGTCTAGAGCTCTTTCCACCACTCAATGCTGTTCTTTGACCTTCAAAGAGGACCACCATTTCAAGGAGGTGATGCCATGCTAGGAAATGATTAGCAACCTCCATTTTAACTTTGTTTTTGAGGTGGGGGGAGTTCCAAGAACTTTGAAAATTCCCCTATTGGACATTCCAATTGAGGGAATGGACCCTAAAGTGAAACCAAACCAGAATGACCTGTGTCTCTTCAGTCACTCTGTGCCTACTCAAAATCCTAAGAAGTCTGTGTTGGAAGATCCCAAAGTTTTCGTTTTATAAGTAAGGAAATAGTGACTTGCTGAAGATGACATAGCTATTTATAGTGGCAGTATTTGAACCCAGGTTTTTAAACCCCTAATTCCATGCTCTTCTTTCTCTGCCACATTGTCTATTGGCTCAGTCCAACTCATTTCCTCTTTTCTCACCAATGGCAGTGTGTAAGGTACTCTACAAATGAGAGGAGAGTCTATCCCTCCCCCTGAGGAATTTACCTTTTAGACTCATTTATCTTATCCCATTTTTCACTCTTCCTTCCTTTTTCCTGACTTTGGCTCCTGACATGTCTTCCTCAAAGCTTTTTTTACCTTTGTCCGGATCAGAGGTCTTTCAGGCCAGGGTAATTAGAGAGTCGTATTTGCATAGTCCTGGGATCTCAGCATTCTGGAAATCCCCCTGGGTGACCAGCGCTTCCTCTCTGAGGTCAGGGTACGTCAACAGAAGGCTCCTTCCCCTCTCCTTCTGCTGTGAAGAAGCCAGGAAGTCAGCCTGGGCAGTCTGTTGAGGCTGATGCCAAAGTTACAGCCTGGTACTTGGCATGGAAAGGGGTCCAAAGAGACAACCATCCTCCCCTGGATGATAGTTTAGAAAGTGTGAAGGAGGGAAGATCATCTTACAGAGCAGGTTCAGAAGAGTGACCCAAGTAACCCTATGGTGTATTGTAGTGCAAAGAGAATAGGGCTTGGAGTTTGAAGATTTGCATTCAAGACCTGTCTTTTTCACTTATTGAGACTACGACAACATTTCTCCCCTTTCCCCAGGCCTCAGTTTATTTATTTCTAAGACAGAAGTAGTGTTTAAGACTCTGTTCAGTTTTAACATTTTGTTCTAGGCAGGCTCCCCGCCTCTGTTCTAAGGTATCCATCATCCCTAATGTTCTGTGACCTAAGATCCCTTATAGCCCTGGCATTTTTTCTAGTTCTGATTCCCTTATGTATTGATAAATTCTGACCACTGCCACCTTTCTCTGTAAAACAGTTCACCTTCTTCTGGATACCTAGTCTCCTAGAAGGCAAAGTTCATGAGAGGTTTTGAGATGTGAAGCCAGGAGCTACAGAAGCTGAAATAGCTTTTTGGTGGGGGCAGCCAGAAAATACCAGTGGGGTGAGCCAACCCCCCATTCCTGCCTCTTTCTTACCCTCTCCCTATGGTAAGGGAGGACTTCGAGAACTCCAACACTAGTCTAACCAACACCTGAACAGGAAATCTCATGTACATCATTTCATTTAAGTAGTAATTTAAAGACTTTAAAGATCCCCAGGGATGAGAAACTTAAAACAAAACAAAAAAAAAAAAAAAAGCTGATGATGAAGAGAGCAAAACAGGAGAGCTGGTTCAAATTTGAAAGAATTCACTTAGACTTTCTCTGTAGTCAAAGGGAGCTTTATTGACACAAAAGCACATGGCCCTAAGATTTAGCATGAAGCCAAACAAAAGGCAATGATATAGGAAAAGGGCCAAACTTAAACTGATGATTTTAGGGTTTCCTTATGGAACTTGGAGATCTAGGGTGAGTCTTGCAAGATAAAGACAAAGGATGAGGATGATTAAGGGAAACTTTTAAGACCCAGGATAGGGGGAGACAAGAAATGCTATGGTCCAGGATAGGAGGGAAATTTTATGATGTTTCAAGATAAGGGGGATAGACTTGAGGGTGCCATCAGGTTGGAAAGTAAACCAGGGGTTTCACAAAGCCAATTCTTAATATTATTCTTAATTCCTAGGACACTGTTTGTATCCACAACACTGGGGTGTGGGTGTGTGTGGAGGTGTGGGACAGTGTTATCTTAGATGACCTTTATGTTCCTTTCTAGCTCAGGTATTCTCTGTTCTAAGGTATGGATCTGACATTATAAGTTTGTTTTAACCTCCTCAAAGAGCCCATTTCCCTCATGGGAAGCTTTGATTGTACAGAAATTTTTCTGAATGTCAACTCTCTGAAACACAGAGAGAGGAGACCTTAATGATATGTGGGGGAAACACACTTAAACTAGCCTACACCTTTTCCCAGGCCACTAGGTTGAAGTCCTGGATGGGGGTGTCACAGTCTTTGGAGTCAAAAAGAGTAATTTGTGGGAAAATCTAGCCTCCATCTGAGTTATCTAATAGTGACTGCCTAGATCCTTAGTATTGGTAGCTGTGAAAGTTCAGGAAATTTGGGACAAGTTCAGTTCAAGGACTGGACAACTGACGGGATGATGTCTCTAAGCTCTCATTGTGAAGAGATTATTTATTATGTGTGGGGGAGTGTATTTGTCTTCCCTTCGGGGAAGTGTGGGTAAAAGTACTTGCTAATGAAATCTTTTCAGTCCATTTCCTAATACCTAGCTCAATGATTTGTACCCCATTTACCAGATAATCTTGAATATTTCCTTTTCCTCTTCTTATAATTTGCTGTGTGACTTTTGGTAAGTCCTTTCCTCAAGGCTTCAGTTTTCCATATATAAAATGAACTTGAACTCTTCCCCCATCTCTGACATTTTATAACTTGCAATTAAGAAACCTAGATACTCCCTTCTCTATCCCTGACTCATCCATATAACCTTGAGTAAATTATTTAATTTTCCCCAGCTCCATAGTTCTTACCTCTAAACTGGGCAATTAACCTTGCATTTGTACTTCATAGGATTGTTGTGAGGAAATACTTTAATGAGATAATAGAGGTGAAAGGACTAGGGCCATTGAAACAGAAGGTAGCATTAAATGTCATTCCTCTCTTGCCTCTAGTTTAAAATACAGGCTTCTCTTTGGAGGTTTGTATTTTTTTTTAAGCCTGTCACAACCTGGCTTCACCCAAATTTCTTCTAATTTATCATGCTTTATTACCTTTACACATTCCATTCCAGTCAAATGGTTCTACTTGCTGTTCCTTGCTTAAATCTCCTACCTCCATTCCTTTACCTAGGGTTTCCCTTATGCCTGGAATGCTTTCTCTTCACCTCTACCTCTTAGAAAACCAAACTAGCTTCAGTTCCAATGTGATCTCCTACTGGGATCTTGTCCTGATTTTCCCAGTTGCTAGTGCCTTCCTGAAGTCATTTTGTATTTACTTTGCACATGTGTTACATTTACTAATATGAATATGCTAATTCCTCTGTAAAATGTAAACTATATGTGGGCAGGACCTGTTTCACTTTGAGTGTCTAGAACTTAGTAGGAGAGGGCTAAGGACTGAACCTGTGATTTCATTGCCATGGGGAACTCCCAGAGGAAGACACTCCTTCTACTAGGACAAATCGGCACCTTCTCTATAATTTCTGGTATTAGAAAGTTGACTAGAGTTCTGAGGATTTGTCCAGAGTTACACAGACTATATGTGTTAGACCCGGGTCTTCCTGGCTTCAACCCCAGCCCCTATCCACTATGACATCCTGCCTCTAAGATATATGGTAAGCACTTGATAAATGCTTATTGATTGATTACATTATGGCAAAATGCATATTGTAGAAGCAGTAGAAACACAGACTCATGTTCTGTTTAAGCTGGAAAGAACCTTAGAGACCGTAATTCAACCCATCTCCCCTCCCATTTATAAACGGAGAAACTCTTTTGAGGAGCTAAATTCTGCATTTCAATGAGAGAAATTTAATCCAGAATAAAAGTTTAGTGAGGAGATTTTCATTGGGTTCTTCTAGAGGCCTTTACACTACTAATTGGGGATTCCCGGTTTCCCCTGAAATGAGGGAGTAAAAGGTGGACTCCACTCCCTACCTCAATACCTCTGTCTTACAGAGAAGTGATCAGACTTTCCTTGCCACCCAGGAAACATTCCAATCAAGAAGCTGAAACGGAAAGAATGGGAAAGAACAGGAGGAAAATGTGAGCTGAGCATCTGGAGAGATTTCCTCACCAGACCAGATGAGTCTGGAATCCCCCATTTGCAATATACTGGGGTAAAACCAAAGCCTACTGGGAATAACCCAGTGGAGAAACTGTATTTGAAACCTTTGCCAGTATCCTCTCCTCCCTTCCCCCCCCCCCCCCCTTTGTGATCCAACCTCTGAATCATCTTTCCATCTTCCCTCTAATCTGGGAATTGACCAACAATGGTTGTTTAATAAAAGGGCTGTGTGTGTGTGTGTGTGTGTGTGTGTGTGTGTGAGAGAGAGAGAGAGAGAGAGAGAGAGAGTTGACTGAATCTGGAGTCTCAGCTGGGCTTGCTTGGTGGGGCTGGCTGGCTGTTGTCTCCCTCTATCTCGGGGAATTCCCCTCCTGACTAGAAATCGTCAGCCTTGTGCTGCTTCCTGCAGTCTCTCAGTCAGCTGAGGAGGATTCGGATTGTAACCCCCACCTTGAGACCCTTCCCCTCCCTCGCCCTTAGAAACTGGTGAGTAACAGACATTTATTGGACTAGGGGAGAGGGCAAGGAAGGCAACAAGACCCATGGCTAAGGGTTCTTTTTAAGTGTCCCTACCATAGTTCCTTCTAGGGTCTGAAACTAGAAACAAAGGCTCCCCTTTCCCCACCCCCCCCATTTCCAAACTGGCCCTTCTCAACCTAGTCAGTTGGTCATCTGTCTGGTTTCTCCCTTTACTTTCCTCAGTTTTCTTGTATTCTCTCCTTTTCCTATTCTATCTCTTTCTAGCTTCTTTCCCTTTCACTCTTTTTCTTCTTTCTCTCACCTCTCCTGTTGCTCCTGGATTTGGGAAAATGCAGACTGATTTGGGAAGGTTCTGTTTTACCCTTTGGTTTCCTCTGGAAGAAGGGAAGGGTGTCTCTGGGAGCTTTGTATCCTGGATAGGAAAAAGCACGTGGGATATTTAGGGCTATTGTACAAGATTTTTAAAGTGCTGCCTTATACTTTATTAAGCATGATACCAAAATGAAAGAAGCAGATACCTCACCCCTCTAATAAAGTCAACTTTAATATTGGGACACTAGTTACAAGTGATAAAGCTAAGGTCCTCGGTAGTAGTGGCCATAGGAGGATGAAAAGGTATTCTTTAATATTTCAGTCACCAAGAATAATGGTTTTTCTCCAAACTACTAGATGAGAGAGAGCTGGGGTGTCTTTGGGCTGGTCATATCCTAGTGGATAAGGAGAAGAGGAAAGAACTGAGAGAGGACTAGACAGGAATATCAGAAGAAACCTGCCCAAGTCTCTTGATAAGGAGTGAGAGAACCTGTCTTCTAATCTGACCTTATTATTTACAAACTCTTGCACTTTGGGGGCAATTCAAGGTTTCTTCATCAATAAAATGAGGGCATTGGGCTCCATTTCTAAGGTCCCATCCAGTTTTAAGTCTTATGAGTCAGAAGTACACTGTAGAATGGGACCAAACCGAAGGAAGGGGGTAAAGAAGAGAAGCTGAGGGAGTCAGTTGGGGAGAGGGAAAAGGAGGAGGAGAAGAACGGAATGGAGGGCAAATAAAGGAGCCTGTTACGATGAGAAGTAGGGCCTGGCAGAACGAGGACTTAGTCTGAAGAATTAGGTCAGAACTTTCCAGAATTAGGAAATTAATCTACCCTATTAGTTTCTCTATCCATGGTTCCCCAAAGGCCAGTACTTGACTGTACTCTCTGTTCTCCTCATTCTGTTGCCAGATTAGAAACTGGACAATCAGATGCAACTCCCAGTCTTAAAGTGTGAGCCTACCCTTGCCCCTGCCCCTGCCTCTGTCTGCCTCAGCCAGAGGACAGCTAAGGGTCTATCTGAGCTCTCCCCAGCAGCTGTCAGAGTAAGAAAGGAATAGCAGTGTTGGGCCTTCCTTGTTGGAAGGCCTGGGCTGGGCTCAACTGGGTTGGGTCCCATGGGGGAAAAAGACAGGGAATTTCCCCCAGTGTTTCTTTGCCTTTTCCTGTTCTTGGGCTCCCTATCAACCCTCCAATGAAAAGAAGGCATGCAAGAGGAGAGGCTAGGGCAAGGATGTAAAAATAAACTAGTTGGAGAAAGGCATCCTGAAAACACAGATCAATTTCCTATGTATGTAAAGGGTCAGAACCAAGCTGGCCAGTTCATTTTGCTTTCTGTTTGTCTCTGTGAAGGTTCAGAGACAAGTTGGACTTGGCCTTCCACAGCTCCGGAGAGAGAATGTAGGGTGCAATAACAACCTACATCCCCCTCCCTCAAATAGTTTTTGGAGATAAGAAGCACTAAAAGTATCTCAGGTTCAAAAATAGACAGGAATGGAGCATGGGATGGGGGGAAGAGCCCTTAGGATTTGGAGACTTTGATTTCAACCCAGGCTCAACAGTGCAGTAAGGTACTAGATTCAGAAGTAGAACGCCCCGGAGATCATATTCCAGCTCTACCACTTACTACCTGTACGACCTTGGGCAAGTCCCTTCCTGATATCTGGGCCACAATTCCCTCATCCATTAAATGAACGAGTTGGGTTAGATTAGAAGTTTCCAACTTGGGATACATATACCTCTTCTCCCACACTCCATTTGAAGTTTATCAAGAATATTTAGCAAATAACATATTATTTTACTGAAACTAATCCCCTTTGTTTTTTATGTTCATATGCACATCAAACTCTAGAATTTATTTCCTTTTATTTTGAATAGAGGGCATGGAAAGAGGTAGGGGGTAGCTTACCAAAAGCCAAGGGGTATAGGGAAGAAAAAAGATTAGAAATCCTGGATTAGTTGATCTCAAAGGAACTTCCCAGTTCTTAACATTCTCCAGTCTGTGGCTCAGTCTTTAGAGTGTGGGTCTGGTGAGCTTGGGGATCCTCACGTTGTCTGCTCTGGCAAACACCCTGGGGGAAGCTGTGATAGTCCTTTGTAGGAATTTTGAAAGAGTAGTTTTCCCACTTTGTTGAAATTAATAATAGCAGCTCACATTTTTAGAGGTTTGCAAAGTGTTTTACATACGTTTTCTCATTTGATCCAGAGATAAGGAGCTAGAAGTTGTATTCCCAGTCTCAGGCTTTGGGGGTTAATTTCCTAACCTGGAAATCCCCTTTCTAGCAGGTGTCTGGGGTAGGGGGGCGCTCCTCTTATTCTCCATTCCTCTTTTCCCAAAGGGGGTGCCCTTTTGGGAGCTTCCTGAAAGTAAGGAATCTGAAAAGAAAAACCGGAGGAGAGAATTGCTTAAATGTGGTTGTGGGTGGGTGGACAGAGACTTGTTGGCTTGGCTGGTGGGAATTTGATAATTTTACATTTGTGGGTTTAACAGTGGATTTGTAGAGGTACTGTGTATCATAGAAAAAGCTCTAGATTAGGAGTGAAGAGACCTTTAGCTACCATGCTGCTGGCTCTCCAGTGTAGAGGACATGACTGGGACTTGATTAGGCTGTAAGGCTAAAGGATAGGGTTTTTTTTCCCCTACACGGATCCTACACTGAGGTGATTAATCATGGTTCAAATGCCTGGATATTCATTTACCCATGCCTCACTGGGATTGGATAGAGTTAAGGCTTTGGAGTATATCCACACCTATAAATGTGTGAAAAATGAATGAAAAAGCATTTCTTAAGAACTAACTATGTACCTTACAAACTCTGTGCTAAGTGCTAGGGACACAAATACAAAATCAGAGGATCCCTGCACTTAAAAAGATTACTTTCTATTAAAAAAACAACCACCTTTATTTTATCATACAGCATATATTTCAACAATACAGTGATTTAAAAATACAAATTGTATCCACCTTAAATCCTGTGTATTTGAAACATGTTAAAAATAATACTTCAATTTATTACTAAATTATAATACCATCAATATCAGTCCTATCCAATCAAGGCAGTACATTGAAATACTTTTGTTTTTAGTAGCAAACCGATGCAGTGTACTTTCAGCATTCCTTTTAAGAATTGTGGTTCAGTACCTGAGTTTTAATCCAGGATAACTCCACAGTATAGTAATATAATTTCAAGAAATTATATTGAGATAAATGTGGTGTACCATAGCAAAATTATCCTTTGTTCTTTCTTTCTTTTAAAAATATTATTCTGTCCTTTCATTCCAATTGAGTGAATTAAAACAAAACTAAAACTGGAAAATAAAGTCCTCATTACAAAGCTACATAGTCTTATAAAACAATTTTCCACATCGACCATGTTCAAAAATGTATGCCTCTTTCTTCATGTTAAATTCATCGCCTCTGTTGGGAGACAAATGACATTTTTTTCATCTTTAATATTTTGGACTCAGGATTTTACCTTTAGCTTAAATCCTGATAAGGGGAGAGAGTACACATAGTGGAGCGGAAATTGGGGAAGGGGACTTTAATTTAGAAAGTTACAAGGATTGTGAGTAAAGTTAGTATGTGGGGTAGAGTAATGCAACCTTTCCAGGAACAGAGTTGATTCCTAATCTTAGTCACTGAAACACCTGCCCTAATCAGTCCAGACAAGCACCCTCCTGGTCACTCACACCCTCTAACCCTTCACTTGAGGTCGAGAGATTTTCCCCCTGCATGTCAGCTCCTTCTTACTCTGATGTTCTACGACTTATTCTTTTCTGACAGACTGTATGAAAACTTATAAAGGGGAGAAGTTTATGTTTTTTGGTTCTTGGTGACCATCCAGGCTCAACCTCTATCTACTGTCCTTGAAGGTCCTTGATCACTATCTACCATCTCAATCTTTGGCGATCAAATTGATGAGAGTTATTGACTGGTAGGAGTTCCAAAAGAATGAAGCCAGAATAGGAGAATCACAGAGTCACGATCAGTTGACATTTAAGGGAATATTGGTTGTCACTGTGGAGTTGTTTTTCACTTGGCTCTGACTTTTGTGACCCCATCTGGGGTTTTCTTGGCAAAGATACTGGAGTGGTTTGCCATTTCCTTCTCCATTCAAAGGAATGGGCACCTCCCAAACAACACTTGTCAAATCATAAGCCCCTTTTTGTCAAGTTGCTTTTGTCTTTGTACATCCAGGTAACTTTGGGCTTTCAGATTCTGATCTGAGGGAGGGGGATGATGGCCTTGTGTAGGTTAGAGGTTGGACTGATCCTATCCTTTCCTCTTCCTCTCATCCCCATGCTGCGCGTAGCACAGGATTTGCTAGGAGGCATGATAATTTCATAGATCTAGAGCTCAAAAGACAAGGCCATCTATTTCAATCCTCTCACTTTATGGAAGATTCTCTTTTGAATTTCTGAAAACACTAGCTAAAAAATTGCATTCAAATCAACACATGGTTTTTTAAAGCCATCAGTAAGTCTGTCAACAAGGATTTACTAAAATGCTATGTTCAAGGAAAAGAATGGCAAAAACTGCCCCTTCCCTCAAGGACCTCACATTCTAATGGCACTTTTCTTTAGTATTGTTGTCAAAAGCCGAACAATGCAATCAAATGCACAAGTGATGATGAGTATTACAGGTGAGCTCCAAAAGTCTGGGGGTTTCATAACAGAAGCCAGTTTTCAGGCTGACCCTGCAGTACTGCTCTGAGATCAAAGCTTTCAAATCTTCCTTGTACTCTGGTCACACAGAGAAAAATAAAATGCAGATCGTTACATAACATCCACTAAAAACATCCATTAAAAAACACCCACTGAAAAACCAAAAACAAAGCACTTTTTTTCTGGATAGCGTTTCAGTTTCAGGTCTCCTTTGGTTTGAGGGGATGGGTAAAGTTGGTTTAAAGTAGAGGTAACAGCTGAAAAAGGTTAGCTGGGAACAGAGTGAGGAAAAAAGTTGGTAGGGTAACTGAATGGGTTAGTGTATGCGAGTGCATTTGGGACTGGACATGGGGATGTGTACAGAAATTTGCATGTTTGGAGGTGATTCTTTGTGAATGCTTTCTTATGTGTGTTTGAAAACATGCACACGTTAGAACATACGTGCATGTGTGTGTATTTGAAAGCCTAGCCCAAATATCCTCTGTCTTTCTGTGACATTTCTTTCTGTCTGGGCTTTGCTACTTCACCCATTATTTATCTCCTCTTAAAGCATATTGTAATTATAGTTTATTATTTTAATTTTAAATGTTTACATGAACTGAACATTAAAACTGTTTTGAGATTCTGGCCATATTTTTGAGATGTTGCAACCCAACTTGGGTTGCTATAAGACCAAGGTTGAAAATCAGGGGTTTGGGGTTTATTAGGGTAGAATGTGAATGTGTGTTTTAGTGCCCAAAGGACCACGTGCCTATGCCTATGCACATAAGACTACATCTGTGCGAGGATCTTTGTCTCCATGTTTGCATGTAAGCATTTATATGCTTATATCCATGTACGCATGTCTATGTTTCAGCATATTTGCTAGTTTGCGCATTCAGTTGAACAAATGTTTATTAAATTTCAAGTCAAAAGGAAGGAAAGAGGGAAGGAGGAAAGAAAGAAAAAACAAGGAACTTATATTCTATTGGGGATGCAGCAAGTACACAGAGAAGTAAATACAAATTATGCTCAAATTAAAACAATGTAATTTTTAAAAGGAAAGCCTAATTTAGAAGGTGGTCCTGGATTTGTGCTCAGAAAGAACTTAGGAATTCTACCAGATGGAGGTGAGGAAGAGGAAGGGTGCACTTGACATGGATGACCACATTTCCAAAGCCACTGAGGCAGGAGATGAAATGTGCCGGGTCTAAGTAGCAAGTCTGTTTCACTGGAACACTTTGCCTAGGAACGGGAAGTCATATTAAATAAGAGTGGAAAATTAGGAAAGGAGTCAGCGCGAGATTTTGTATTTTATCCCAGAAGCAATAGGGAGTCACGGGGCTTTTCTTTTTTTAATTAGAGGCACTGCATGGTTTAGAAATATCTGCAAGTAACCCCGTGACAGGGGTGAGATTAGAAACTGAGAGACCCAAACTGGAGGTGATAGAGCTCGGGTGGAGGCTGTGCCCTTGGGTTGGATCCAAGAGGGGTTTGGGTTAAGGAGAAGTCAAGGCTGTCTACGCTCCAGGAACGTGCCTTGGCTTGGACCGAACGTTTCTGCCTGGCTTGTGGTCCGAACGCTTAATGAATGCCTGTGACCGAGCCTCCAGGAGCGTCCCAGAAGGCTTTGGAGTCCTTGACCTCTAAAGATGGTAGAATTTATCAAGCACTTTATCTACATCAGCTTCCACGAGCTCCACGATCATCAGGTGGACGCTTTTACTGTCCCTGTTTTACAGATGAATAACCCAGGCACGGAGACTTGCCCAGGGGGTGAGGTAGGATTCAAATTCAGGTCTTCCTGATCCAAGTTTAGCACCCCGTATCCATCCCCCAGAGCTACAAGTCTCACTCTGATCTTAGGGTGCATTTGTGCGGCGTCTGCGTCCAAGGGTCGGCGAGCGTGTGCTGGGGATGGCCACACACAAATCCGTGTCTTCGAGGCCGCTCCCCGGCCCCGCCCCCCGCCTCGGCCCCGCTCCCCGGCCCCGCCCCCCGCCTCGGCCCCGCGCCCCGGCCCCGCCCCCCGCCTCGGCCCCCCGCCTCGGCCCCGCTCCCCGGCCCCGCCCCCCCGCTTCGGCTCCTCTGTTTACCATCTTGGCCAGCACCGCCCTGGCCCGCCCCCGAGATGGGAGCCCTATAGGGCAAGTTTCCCGTCAATCATCCGGGACTTTCCCAGGGGTGGGGCCGTGGAGCGAGGCCTCCTCACTTCCTCTCTCTCCCGCCCCCCTCTGGCGTCCCGCCCCGCCCCCCATCCCCGGAGGAAGTGAAGCCGGAACCCCCGAACCCCGAGCGGAGCCGAGATACCGAGGTCGCGGACGCTCGCGGAGTGGGTTTCGCTCGGGTAAGAGCGAGCCTGGCGGCGGCCTCAGGATCTATCCTGTAGCCGTGATGTGCCTGGCCGGAGGATGGAGTGAGGGGAGGGGGGTGAATGGGGCCGGCCCGGGCTCTGGGGGGTGGAGGGAGGTCGTATGTTTAAGTGTGTGCGTGTGTGTGCATTCAAGGGGACAGGCTTTACCTAGATATCGGTATGTATATCAACATGTGTAAAAACTGTAAATAACGAGGTGTCCCCAAAGTCTTAGCGCACGAATAAGCTGTTAAAGCCATCCGTGTGTGTCCTATCTCTCCTAGGAGCAGCCTCCTCTTTGTTATAGACACGGTGGCCCAGAAGTTCTGGGGCAGTTACAAGCAAGCTTTTAATAGCTACATTGTATATATCAGCCAAAATGGAGGATTGTATGTGGACTGTGCGTATGATTGTCTGGGCAGTTACACTTGTATAGCTTGTATATGGCAGTGCATGTGTACATGTTATTAGGATATCCGTAGGGGGTCACAGGAGTATGCATGTTAAGCAGGATTGTACATAAGGAGGGATAACGTCCACCGTACAAGATGACGAGTATATAGTATAGCTATGAGAATATGGTAGGGACATATACAAATGTGTACCAGTGTGCACATGTAGAGGCATTTATGTGGGTTTATGCATAAGGGGATAATTGTTTATGTGTGTGTGTATGAATGTAATGTACTTTATAAATACACGTATATACGTGAGTAATTATATCTCTTCAGTACGTGAGTGCATGCCTACTATGCACTGTACACACTTGTGTGCATATACACATACGAGGGGATATACTGATAAGGTTTGATATGACTATTGTATATGTCTACACAATAGAAAATTACGTGTGCAATGTGTTATGGGAGTACGTATGTGTGTGTGGATATCAGTATATCCACATGTGAATGCATATATTGATAAGATATGAGGAAATAGTTTACTATATGGGAATACTTTTGTCTTCTTAATCGGAATAGGCAATTAGAAGTATATGGTATGTGTGTGGGAGAGAGAACAAAATATAGTGAAGGAATTATATGTAAGGGATTTTGAGTCTGATGTAAGAAACTACATGTGTATTGGTGTGTATTTATGTGGGGAAGCACTAATGCATATGGACATTTACATATATGGCAGTCATACAGTATAGGATATTTTGAATGCCTGTTTGTAGTTAACTGTACATATAATTGTGTGGACATGATTGTGTGATGATATATGTTTATGGGTATATAGTATAGGACAGGGGTGGGGTACCTGTAACCTCCAGGCCACATGTGACCTTCTAGGTCCTTGGGTGCAACCTTTTGATTGAGTCCAAGTTTTACAGAACAGATCCTGTTATTATGATTTGGCCTGTGAAGTTTGGATTCAAAGGGCTACACTTGAGGCCATACATTCCTCACCCCTGTATTGGAGATTTCATGGGAGTATGTGTGTGTGTGTGTCTGTCTATCCTTATGTCTATCTGTGTGGGTTTGTGTGTGTATATGTGTATATATATAAAATCACTAACATTTTTTAAGGTTTGTAAAGAGGTGCACATATATTCTTTCATTTACAAAAACTATATATATATATTTATATATATATATATATATATATATATACATAAATGTGTGTGCATATATAGATACCTATAAGAGTATATGTGAGAAGGGAGGATGAGCTTGTGGAAGGCAATAGATGTATATTAAGTTCTTAATCATTCTTGACTTCTCCCTCTGCTAGAAAGTGCAGGAGGGTGAGGTTAGGAAGGTTGGCAAAACTAGCAGCTCCTTTGGGAGAAGCATCTTGTGGTGAGCCTTAGGTAGATAGATGTCTAGGTCCCTGGGTCTTCTCTTTTAGCAGTTGTTTTTTCCTCCTCCTTAGCTTACTGTCCCCTCGAGACTGAGGAGCCCAAGTGGAGAGCCGATGCTCATGCCTAAATTGCCCACGCAAAAATCTATTGTCAAGTTCTTAGAACTCTGACATTGGTCTAGATTTAACAATAATAATAGTTTGCCTTTATATAGTCCTTTAATTTTTGCAAAGTGTTTTACACAAATATCTCATTTGATCCTCATAGCAACCCTGAGAGTGAGTGCTGTTATTTTCATTTTACTGATGAGGAAACTGAGACAGAGGTTAATAAGTGATTTGTCCTGGAAGTCAGGCAGCTAGTGAGTGTCTGAGGCAGGATTAGATTCCCCTCATGTTCTCTGTCTGTCCTAGGCCCTCTTCTCTTTCTGTACTCTCAGTGGTCTCATTAGCTCTTATGGATTCTCTTGTCATCTATATGTAGAAATATCCAGCTCCACTCTGAATTATAACTATCTTTGTCTATTCTGGAGATACCTAAACACAGGTCCAAAAGAGAAATCATTCCTTTTCTTCTCAAATCTCCCTCATCTTAATTTCTGTATTTCTGTTAAATTTACGCCTCTTCTTTATTCACCTGATTGAAAACCTCAAGATCATCCTTGACTCTTCTTTCTCCTTTACCCTTTATATCCAATATATTAGTTGCTAAGTCTTGTTCATTCTGCCCCTCAAACATCTCAGTATATGTTGCCTTCTCTGCACAACCACAGCAATATCCCTGCACCACCCCTTCTTCTGGTCCTTATCACCTCTCCTGGACTAGCCTCGTCATTTATTTCCCTGCTCCCAGTCTTTCCCCTCTTGTTCATCCTCCAAGTATTTGCCAGATGGATACTCCTCAAGTAAAGGTCTGACCATGCCAATCCCCTTCTTAACTCCTTTTTACCTTAATGATTAAAAAAATAAACTTCTTATTTGGCTTGTAAAGCCCTTCACCATCTGGCTACTGCCTACCATTCCAGTCTTTATTGTACTTTCTTCTTATTCAAGTACACTATGTACCTGACATGCTGACTCACCTGTGCAAGGCATTCCATCTTCTATATCTGTGCCTTTACACTCCCTCTCCTCCTCGTCAACTCTGACTCTTGGCATCTCTCTAAGGATTGCCTTAGGTTTCTCCTCCTCCAAGAAGTCTGTCCTGATCCTCTTAGGTGTCACAGCCCTCCTCACAGAAATTACTTGGAATATTTTGTCTATGTTTTGTATTTATTTATCTTTTGAATGTGTTATCTTTCCCTAATAAAATATAATCTCCTTGAGGTTAGAGCTGATTTTTTGCCTTTGTATCTCCAAGTGCACTCAGTAAATGCTTATTGAATGAAGGCTTATCCCTTCTGCTTGTTCCCGAGGATACAAGGAGAGAGGCAGTTAAGTGTTGTAGCGGATAGAGGATTGGATTTTTGGCCTTGCTAGCTTTGTCGTCCCGGGCCAAACACTGCGGACAATAACAACCTCTGTCTTTCTGGGTTGTTGTGAGGATAAAATAAGATCAATCAATAAACATTGCTTAAGCACCTACTATGTGCTAGGCACCATAGTCAGTGGTGGGGAGACAAAAAGAGCAAAAGACAATCCCTGCCTTTAATGAGTTTAGAATCTAGTGGGGGAAACAACGCAAATAAATCACGTTATGTGTAGGACAAACAGGAAATAATTAACCGAGGGACCGTACTAGAATAAAGAGGAGGGAAAAACTTTCCAGTAAACAAAGGGATTCTTAGTTGAGATTTAAAGGAAACCAAGGAGGTCTGTAGGCAGAGCAGAGGAAGGAGAGCATTCCAGGCATGAGGGACAGGCAGAGAAAATGCCAGGATAACATTAATAAAGTGTGTAAATGCTTAAGGCGCTACATAAATTCAGGCTTCTGTTACTATCATTGTATCTCTTCAAGGAGCTTACATTTTGGTGGGAGAGACTTGGGAAAGATAATAATAAATTATAATAAAAGGCACAGCTGCCTTTTCACTAGGATTTAGAGGATGGACTGAGGTTTTCAGAAAATCCTTCCTGAATGAGGTAGACCTTGGATGATAGAAATGTAGCGGTGAAGTTGTAGAGATAAGGTCCCTTCTTGGGGCAGTGAGAAGATAGTGTTATTGGAGCTTGGGGTAGATTGAGGAAAATTATGGCAGAGCCACCTAGAGAAATGAGTTAGGACAAGGTGGTTGTTGCCAAGGCTTTATTATAGAGGTAGTGGGAAGTCATTACAGGTTTTTTGAGCAGGGAAAGGATACAATGAAACGGCATGATTTGTCTTCTCTCTTGATTGCTGTCCTTTAAATATTCCCACTGATGTGTTATTTCTCTTTCCTGTTTCTCTGCCTTCTCACTTTTTTCACATTCATATTTGCTTTCTAAACTGTCTCTTTTTCAGCTGATCTCTGCTACCTTTTCCAATTTGAACCTCTACTCTGTGTGCTGTTCTGTCTGGTAAAAAAGAGTATGGTATGTCTGATGGAAACCTCTGTTTCCACAAGCCCGCCTCCATCCCCTCTGGGGACTCATTCTTACCACTACTTCCTCTATGCTGTTCTCATGTATTTCTGCAAATGTGTTTGCGTGTGTTTGGGGTGGAGGTGGGGAGGATGGAGTGTCACTAGAGGATGGAAGTCTCTCCACTATATCCTTAATTTTTTTATTTTCCACTTGGTAGGAAGAATAGTATGAGGCATTGGATATGTGTGTTAGGGCAGATATTGAAGCATCCTTGTGATGAAATATTGGGTAGATGGTCTCATTTTTTAATGCTCACCTCTTTGAGTGCTTTAAAAAAAAACCCCAAACCAACAACTTGGTTATACTTCCCTACCAGCTTTCAGTGTTGACCTGAGCAGCTGGTTCTGTCATAGTAGGAAGTTTATTTGCTTTTTCCCTTTACCATCTTGGCCCCTGGACTGACATTAACTCTTTCAAAAGGAACTTGTGAACCCTGTTTAGGAAGCTGATGGGTTCTAATGAGCTTAATCTGAGGGACACCTATGGTTGAAAATCTGCTTAGTCCGAGGACTCTGCAACCAGAGACTGTTACTCAAGACAGGAAGCTGTAGACTTGAGTCTGTTTCTTTTATGGGTTCTTCAGATACTACAAGGAAAGCAACAGTTGGGTAGGATGAGAACTGTATCACTAGAGAGTCATCCTCAGGAGCCCACGGTCGGTATTTTTATAGGGTGGAGCTAATGGGAGAGGGAATCAGTCCATTAATCAGGGAACATTTGTCTGTTTTCTCCATCCACCTCAGGCATGTTCTCTCTTGCTAGTCACCAGCCTCAAGATCCAGTACTTTGCCTCTGTCCTTCTAAATCCCACTTACTGTGAGGTTCCAGTTATGGACTGTTCTGAGTTACTGTTCATTTGCTCTGTCTTAGCCACAGAGAAGGCAAGGAGGTTACAATTTGGAAAGGAGGCTTTTACTTTTGAAGTCAGTTGTCTCTTTCCATGATTTCCTTTCCTCTCTCCTTTCCTTTCTCTGAGTTGCCTCCAGTTTGAGGAAACTCTCAGGAATCATAGTTGTGTTACTGAGAGAGATGGATAAGTTTATTCTTTGCAAACCAGCCCTAGAAACTTTCATTATTCAGGGTGAATTTGCAGTCCCTAACTATACCTCTGTACCAGTCGAAGGTCCAGGGAATGTTTGTAACTGGTAGAAAATTCTAGCCCTCTCTGTTTACTGTTCAGCTGTATATGTACTCAGTGGGAATATAATAAGAAAAGTAGGAAGTTATGGACTTTGGTGTTAGGGTGGAAGGGAAGGTAAGGCATCAGGGAAGTATTTGGGCAGGGAACCAGTTTATTGACTTGAGGGAATTGGGAAGAGCCTCAGTTTCCCCACTTGGAGTGAGATGTTATTAGAGTTACATTAGGTAGTGTGGAGGCTGAGGAGTGTTTGAGTAAGAGAAGCTTGGGAAGGCAGTGGTGAGACGAGATAAACAGAGGTTATTAAATAGGGAAAAGTGAAGATGTTTCATGTCTATAGGACACAGTTCTCGAGAAGCCCTGTTGTTGACTGTCAGATCCATTCTATTCAGATGGAAAGCATTCAGAGTGGAGTGTGTGACTCTGATGGTCATGCTTTTGGAGTTCTTACAATCACATCTGCTTCTCTTTTTACTTGTTTGCTGAGACCTTGTCTTCTTGACTTGCACTGGTAGATTTGTCTAAATCTGGAAGAGGTACATTGAAGTCAGCAATTAAGTTCAGTTCAATTCAGCAGGCTTTTTATTAAGTGCCTGCTATATGCACAGTAGTATGCTAAGGGTGTGTAAGACTAAGAAAAGTAGAGTAATATGAAATAAAATAAGGTAGGAAAAGTAGGCCACATAGCAAAAGGCTTTATGTAAATTTTTTAAAAGTATATATGTAGTCTAGTCTGGAGAGGGAAGAGAGATGTGGTTTATTGGGAAATTGACTGATTCTGTAGGACCTGGGTTCAGATCCCATTTTGGCCTGCTTACAGGGAATAGAGGAATAAGGAAGTTTGAAAAAGGGATGGATTTAGGGGTAAAAAGAGTAAATTGTTTTTTGGATGTATTGAGTTTGAAATAGCTAATGGACATCCAGTGGAAATGGACATCCATTGGAGATGCCAGCAGCAACTGGTTATGCAGATCTGGAGCTCAAGATAAAGATTAGAACTGGCCAGCTCTATAGTTTTGGGAGTTATCTGCATGGAGATTATAATTGAGCCCATGGGAAATGATGAATTAATTAATAGGGGTGTGTGTGTGTGTGTGTGTGTGTGTGTGTGTTTCTATCTAGATCTTGTAATTTAGTTGACTTTTCCTTTAAGTACTTGAATGATAGGCTATCAGAACATGCATGTTTAATACGGATACTGTTTTATTGTCTCTGACATCTTGATAATGTATTTTCCTTGCTTATCTCTCAATCTGTTTTTACTTGATATTGATTTACACTCCTGTTCTTTTTTTTTTAATTTGGTTGAGGCACAATAATTCTGCCTTAATTCTTCATTTTATATTTTAATTATATTTCTTCCATGTAGCAAATTGTTGGGTTTTACTTTCTTATCCTTTTTTGCCACTCTCCTCCATTTTATGAGTCAGTTCATCCCATTGACATTTACAGTTAAGTTTGATATATTTGTTTTACTTTCCATCACATCTTGCTATAATTTTTCTTACTTAAAAAAAGTTATCTCCTGTTGGTATTATTAAAACAACCCAATCTTTCCCCATATTTTTTTATTTTGGGGGGTGATAAGGACCTGAACTAGGCTGCTGGTCCTGGTGAGGGTAGAGAAAAGGGAATAGATCAGGCATACCTCACTAAAGAAACAAAAAAGCAAATAACTGTTTGGAAATGAAAAAAAGTAAAGGCCAATCTGGAAAAAGAGAATCAAAAAGCAATAGTATTAAATAAAAGCAGCTTAGAAACAAGAGCATTGACTAATGTAAGGAAGAATGCAGTGCATTGTTTCCCAGCAGTTAATTTGAATATGACTATTTTCAAGACTTTGGAATTTATTGCTGGGAAACTGCTTCAAAGAACTGTTTTTAGAACTATGGGACTATTGTATAGTAACTTTTTGTGTTATATTTGATAGAAATACAGATTTTAAGTTTCTCTTTTTAAGGTCAAGGTGAGTCATTTAATATCTTGAGACATTGTCTTAAATCAGGAGAGAGAGCCAGTGAACGGAAGCAGAGCGTAGAAGTCATGTGAGAAGAGAAGACAAGGGAATCACTAGACAGAAGAAAGAGCCATAGAAGCTGGAATACGTGGTTGAGAGACCTAAGCAGAGAAAGAAATGGCCAACTGAATGAGAGAACTTGTGAGCCTTGAGGGGAAGTGAGGGAGGAAGGAAAAGAGGGAGAGAAGGAGAGACAGGCTTTGTTGACAGGAGTTGATTAGAGGACAATGCTAATGCTGAGAACTGATTGGAGGAAAAGAGAATCCTCTCTGTGGTTGAAGGACTGGCTGGGCTTGCCTTACTCTTTAGTATCATTTATAGCTTGAAACAGGGGAAATCAAATTCCGCAGGGTTCTTAGCCTACATTAAATTCCAGGGGGATCTGTGAACTTGGATAGGGGAAAAATGTCTTTATTTTCATGAACCTCTAACTGAAATGTAGCATTTACTTAAATTATTTTAAAAACATAGCACCTACCTCGTAGTCTTGTGAGGATCAAATCAGATAATATAGCTGTAAAACATTTAGAGCAAAATGCCTTCTGGTTTTGAGAGTCAAAAAGCTTTACCAGATTGATAGAGAGTTTGTCATGTAAAGAAAGTTTCTGTTCAGTTGTTTTCAGTCCTGTTTGACTTTTCATGACACCATTTGAAATTTTCTTGGCAGAGGTACTGGAGTGGTTTCTCTAACTCATTTTACAGATGAGGAAACTGAGGCAGACAGAATTAAGTGATTTGCCCAGGGTCACACAGCTAGTAAATGTCTAAGGCTATATTTGAACTCTGTCCACAGCACCATGTAGCTGCCTTAAAAAAAGGCTAAGAACACTTAAAAGACGGTTTATTCTATTAAGACAATGTTCACCTTTGCAGGATAAGTTATCTTTGTGTTTGTCATTTGTGTCTATAATTTACTATGTGGCAGTGCAGTATTTACTTTCTTATTGCTAATGAATAGGCCTTTATGATGTTGATTGGAGTTCCTTGGTGCATGATCTCTCTCTTTTGTATCTCTGATGTGGGAACTCTGGTTCTTTGCAGTCATATTTATGAGTTCATAAGATCTTAGAATCAGAAACGGATCTTAGGAATCATCTAGTCTAGGGATTGTTAACCTGGGATCTGCCAGCCCCCTAAAGGGTTCATGTATAAATTCAAAGGGCTCCATGAAGTTGAGTAGGAAAAAATTGCATTTCTTTTATTACTAACTTCTAACTGATAGCTAGCATTTCCTTCAGTTATGAATTTTAAAGAACAAATTATTCTGAAAAGAGGTTCATAGGCTTCACCAGTCAACCATAGGGTCTGTGATCCAAAAAAAGGTGAAGGACTCTTGTTCCATATTCAGCCCTCTTGTTTTACAGAAGAGGAAATTGGGACCCAGAGAAGTTCATAAAATGGTTTCAGTCTCCTTTTCCAGTCTCATTATGTGTTTTCCCCTTTATATACTTCATGTTTCTACCAAACTGGCCTTCTTATTCCCCTTCCTGGTTTTTGTGCCTTTGCATAGGCTATCATTTTGTTCCTGGTATTTAGGGAGGACTAGCACCTCAGCTGAGAGGGCTTGCTGAGGCCTTTTCAGGGGTTCTCATCCTCCTTTGGTGTCTTCCTGTCACCCAACTCTCTTGTGATGTATGACATCTGTGCACCTCCTGCTTTTACACAAGGTGGGATGGGAGTGTCTTCTCATATTTCTTTTTCAAGCCATGTTTGTTTTTTATAATTTTGCAGCACTTGTTTTTGGTTTTTTCATGGTAGTTCTTTCCATTTACATTGTTGTAATCATTTTATATATAGTTAAATCTATCTACTTATATATCTATATCTTTCCATGCTTCTCTGTATTGATTGCATTCATCATTTCTAACAACACATAATATTCTATCACATTTGCATACCACGGTTTGTTTAGCCATTCCCCAACTGATGGACATCTACTTTATTTCCAGTTCTTAGCTATTACATGAAGCACTGCTAGAAATATTTTGGTGTATATGAGAATCTTCTTCTCCGAATTAAAGTGGACATTTTAATAATTTTATTTGCATAATTCCACACTGTTTTCCCAAAATAGTTGTACTAATTTACTTCTCTACTAATAATGCACTACTGTACCTATCTTCTCTCAACCTCTACAACACTATTTCCATTTTTTTGGTCATTTTTGCTAGTTTAAAGGATTTAAGGTCAAACTGCAGTGTTGTTTTGATTTGCATTTCGCTTATTAGCAATTAGGAGGTTCTTAATAGTTTGCAGTTCTTTTGATAACTGTTTGTTCATATCCATTGACCACTCACAGTATCAATGGAGGGAAATGGCTTTTGATCATATACACTAGTAGTGGTTTTAAGCTATTAGAGCGGAAGTGTTTCTGTATCTTGCAAATAAACCCTTATCAGAGAAATTTGATACAAAGACCTTTTTACCATTCTGATATTTCCCTTCTTATCCTAGAGGTATTAGTTTAGTTTATGTAGAAGCTTTTTGGATTCGTATAATCAAAATTAACTTTTATCTTCTGTAATTGCTTCTGTCTCTTGTTTAGTTAAATATACATTTCCCATGCACAACTGTAAGAAGTATTTGATCTGCTTTTCTTCTAATTTTTTGATGGTATGATCTTTAACATTAAGGTCATATATCCATTTAAAATGTGTTGTGGAGTATGGTTTAAGGTTCTGGTCTAAGCCTAATTTCTGTCGGACCGTTTTCCATTTTAGCCATCAGTTTTTATCAAATAAGGAGTTGTTTCCTAAATGATTTATGTTTTCTGATTTATTGAATAGTGAGTTTACTGTGTTCCATTGTTTCTGATTCTTCCTTGTCTAGTCTGTTCCATTCATGTGCCTCTTTTTTAACCAGTATCAAATGTTTTGGAAGTCTGCTGTTATACTTAGGTCTGGAAGTAGGTAGTATTTGCCCTTCATCCCTACCTTTTTTCATAAATTCCCTATTAAAGCAATGTATTCTACCTCTTTTATCTTTAAATGAATTGTTATTATTTTATTGATTTCTCTAAAATATCTCTTTAATAATTTGGTGGTTGCATTAAAAGTATAAATTAACTTGAGTAGTATGGTTACTTTTGTTATGTTGGCATGACCCCAAAGTGAGCACTGAATATTCCTCTATTTAAGTTCTTTATGGAGTCCAATACTTTTCTAAGCTTTTTTACCTTTCACTCAGTATCTCTTCCTTTATTTCTTCTCTAAGGCCTTCAACCATGCTGGTGGTTCTTGTGTCCGTTCTGTTCTCCTTTAGTGTATTGTAGGTATAGTTATAGAATCATTCTTCTCTTGTTTTAGCCTGTGACTCTCTTTGCTCCTAGTATGCCTTAGTTATATATTGGAGACTTCTCTTTGCTTACTTATTTCTTAAATCTTTCAGTTTTTCTCTCCTAGAGTCATTCTTTTAAGAATTTCTTTCCTCCTTTTGATATTTTAGTTTATTTGGTGTGAATTTCTATCTGTCTTGAGTTGCTGAGCATTTTATATGCAACCACTCATTCCTTCCAAAAATCCTGTGGTATAAGAGCTTGGCTTATCTGAAGGATTCTCTTAGAGCCATTGTACCCCTAGCAACATCTATGAGCCCTCAAGTTGTTTATAACCTAACTGTGCCAGAGTAGTTTAAGCTTTGCTTTAGAAAAAGGATGCTGGAGAAGGGATGATAGGAGTGTGGAAAGATTAACCAGGCACTCTTAGTTCCTTCTTGTTGCCCTGAAGTGAATTGGAGGAAAAAAAAAAACCCTTTTCTGGTAGCCTTCTTACTGCTATCTCCTTGCTGATCAAGATGTGTATGAAAAAGACCTGGTGTTTTTAGAGAATTGTTAAGTTCAATATGGATCAGCAGTGTAAACTGGTAATCTCAAAACCTCATGTGATTTTAGGCTGCATTAAGAGAAGTAGAGTGTGTGCAAAATGAAGGAAATTGGATATCCACTGTTCGGATCATATTAGGAATACACAATTCAGTTCTTGGTACCACATTTTAGGAAGGATATTAGCAAGCTGATGGGAGTCCAAGGTGGTAGGGTGACTAGGATGGTGAGGGGACAACTTGAAACCAAAGTGTATGTGAACTTTGGTCTTAGGCAAATGAGTACACTTAGAATGTGTGGTTTGAGAGAGGCTCATATCTTCAGCCTGATTCTCCGCAGATGAGGCAGAGAAACCAAGCTCCCAGTACAGCCTGGACCTTCAGGACTTTAACACTGAAATGCATTTGGCACCTCTTGTTCTACTCTCATCTTTCTGTTGCTTGCATTTATTTATTTATGTACGTATGTATGTATGTATGTATGTATGTATGTATGTATGTATTTAGAACGTCCCTAATTCTCTTTTTCTCTTTTATTTTAACAAAACTTAATTTCATCTTTTTCTTCATATTCTTTGATTGAGATAAGACTACTCTCAAAGTCGTATAATTTCTCTTGGATTCCAGCTTTTACATAGAGCAGCCTTCTTAATATACAACCTTGAATATACAGAGTATATTGGCAGATGTGAGACTGAAACCTCTAAGTGTGAAAAGAAGTGAAAAGGACAGAGAGCTGGGAGAAGGTATTTGGTTACAGTCAGCAGCTAATGAATGGAGTGTCCTTATCTGGTCTTCAATGCTTTGGTGTTCTGGGATGTTCCTTTGGTTGAGGATTATACCTAATGCCAAGAAATTGATCACTTCTGGTGACCAATAAACCTCAGAAAGAAATCTTTTTGCTGGTTGATACTGAAATGTTATCTTCTGCCTTGGCAATTGCACATAGTGGGCCCAGAGTAAGTAAATCCCAGAGACCCCAAGCTGTGCTGTACTTAGGTTCTGGTGTGAGAAGAACCAAGGATCTTAGGAAGCTCGGTAGCCACTGCCCACTCATTCTGTGAACAAAGGGTTGGGTAGTCTATTATACAAGTTTGTGAGTTCCACAAAGTACACAGTGAAGATATTTTGGGGGATGCTGTCCCTTTTAGAGTTTTGTCAGGATGCCTAGAATTAAACTGGTGCCATCTTCTTCAGTCCTTAACATCTGGGGCTGTGGGTTTGAAGCACAGACTCACATACCCCCTGCTGCTACTGTCGCTCCTCCCTCCAAACCCCTTGCACTTTGTTTTAACAACATAATCTCTGCTATAACTCTTTGTGGTTATTTCTGGGACTACCCACTTGTCTGTCTGGGTTGTGAGCAGCCCCCATATTCAGCCTTGTATATTCTGGTGTGCGGTCCCCTACCCTAACCTGGGAAGTACTGTGTGAGGGGGTGGGGGAAGAAGGCAGGAGGGGAGTTTCAGTCTTGTTTTGGAGAAAAGTAACTGTCTTGTCTCACTTTTGGGTTGTTTCTCTTTCTAAGGGGGTTGGGGGATGGTACAGATTTTGAGAAGTAAAATTGTGGTTTATTGATTTAATTTAAAGGAAATAATCCCAGATAGATGTTGAGTTGGGACTGGACTGCTGAGAGTACTGCAGACATTCCTCACTGAGATCTTAAAGATGGAGCTAAGCTGACTTACATGACTGCATGGAATAGTTGAAAAAGCAATGGATTGGGAGTTAGAAGATCTAAGTTCTGTATCTCCCATAACCTTGTGCAAATCACTTAAGTTTCTTTGATGTTTGAAACTAAAGGAATGAACTAGAAGATGCTTTTTTAAGGACTCTTTTTCTAAGATTCAGTTATTCTTTAATTTACAATCCTGGGGACAATATTATTATTATTTTTAATGGAATTTTTGGAATTTATTATTGTTTCTGACCATGGTTCTCTGTATGTTACTACGACAAGGACACTCCATTCATTAGCTGGAGATTGTAGTCAAATACCTTCTCTTGCTTTCTGTCCTTTTGACTTCTTTTTACACATGGAGGTCTTGATCTCATACCTGCCAAGCCTCTAAGAACTTTTTTTTTGTCTCCAAGTCTTTGATCTTGGGGGTATGTCATGCCCTAGAATGGGCTTGGTTGGAGGAAGAGGTTCCTTGGTGCCAGGAAATGAACAGAATGCTGAGCCAAGTGGCTCTGATATCCTGCTGTTGTCTTTACAGTCAGGTGGGCACGAGGTCTGGTGGCTAAGCTGCCCCCATGGAAGGGCGAGGACCATATCGGATCTACGACCCTGGTGGTGAGGGCAAGCAAGGAGAGGCATCTGCAACTTTTGAGCATCTAGTGGAGGAGAATTCCCGACTGAAGGAAAAAATGCAAGGGATAAAGATGTTAGGTAATGCAGACACCAACCTCCTCTCTTTTCCCTTCCCCTTCATCCCAGTATACTCCAAGGTTTTTCTTTCCATGGTCTTGCCACCCAAGGACCTTAACTTATAGCCTGCTGGCAGGGAATGAAGTTTGATATTGTAACTTACTCTGGTATGTACTCCTGCCTCTTTGGAGTCAAGGTATTGCTACCTTTTGGATCCTATCCCTACCCAAGAGTCTTCCTAGGTCAATAACTCCTCCCTTGCTGCTTAGGGGACATCATTTCCCTGACTGTCCCCAAGTGGACAAGGTGGAGAAGGGGGTGAGGGATAAAGGAATCTGTGTTTTTGTAAGTATTATCTTACTCTCGGGATATGAGACGGAGGGAAGAGGTATTGATTGTGGCCTGAGCTCCTCAGTGTTCTGCATGCTATTTTTGTGGGTGGGCCACTGCAGCCTCAGTGGCAGAAGTCTTAACTTTTAGAGTTCTAATTTTCAGAATTATATAGGAGAGAAATAGGGCCTATGTTCACATGGTTATTCAAGATCTCTGCTCTGTCCTGTTCATTCATTCATTAAACAGACATTTATTAATTGCTTACTGTGTACAAGGTCCCAAACTAAGTATTCTGGAGGTAAGAAGGGTAAATACCTTTTAGAAATGTGTAACCTATTTTTGGGGTTCAGGTAGTTGATCCCCAGTGCAGGGTGCTGTGATCTTGGATAGCTAGATTTATCATTCATATATCATATAACCACTTTCTTCTGGTTTTGGGATTCAGGGAAATGAAGATACCCCATTCCTTCTCCCTGTCCTCATATCTATTACATTAGCTTTGTCCTTGTGGCTCTTGGGGAAGTGTTCTTCCTTTGATCTCCTGTTTCCAAAGACCCCGAGGAATCTGCCAAGCTTATAAGAGATATTTTTTAGGTCTTTTTAGGTCTTCTGTTCCATTACCATGGGTGTCACCAAGAAAATCTGCCATTCTGGCTAGGCTCATACTGCAGTCACTCCAGGAAACACTGCTATGACTTATACTGTGACTTAAGAGTCACACGTTTTTGTAGTGTGTAGGGGACTTCTGAAGTGAGCTGTTCCTGCCCTCTCAAATACTCGTTTCCTGCTACTTCTATTAGGTACCTACTTGTAATTAAGGGTTACCCTAACAAATTATCTATTGAAGTGGTGGAGAGAGATGGAAATAGTGGGTCTAATTTTCATTTAGGAAGACAGTGCAAGAGGAGCAGTTAGGTGGCACCAGCCCTGAAGTCAAGAGGACCTGAGTTCAAATTTGACTTTAGGCAATTACTAGCTGTGTGACCCTGGACAAGTCACTTAACCCTGTTTGCTTCCAAAGAACAAAAAGTTACAGTACTATGATGGAGCCTATGTCCATTTATGCAAGCTGTTTTTTTCAGATCCTGATATCCATAATAAAGTCCATACCAAAATGTTCCTTTCTCTCCTGGAATCGGAGGAAACACAGTGCCCATCTTCCAAGGAGAGAACAGTGAAGTCTGGTAGGGTTGAAGCAATTTCTGTCCTTGTGGCTGCTTCTTTGTATCCTTTTCCAAGGATGGGGAATTGGGAATAAGCTCATCTAATTCAGATCAGCAGTTCTAGGCTGTTTTTGAAGCACACAGCTCTGTAATCACTTACTCCTGCATTTCTGGTACCTGCTTTGTGTGGTTTATAAAGTAGTATGATTTTCAAGCCTAATCCAAGGTCGACATCTGTGACTATCCCCATTTACTATAATAAGATACAAGCAGAGAGAGACTCTGACCCTATTGCTGCATGGGTCACAAATAACACCATGCCTTTGAGCCTCAGATGGCCTTTCCACATAATCTCATGGCATTTTCCCTACAAGCTTTGCTCATGGTCACATGCCAGCTGATCTTATACAGAGTACTCTGGTGTCATTCTATCTTGATAGAAGTACTCTTACTTTAGCTTTTATTCCACTTCCTGTAGCCCTGGGGCCATGGGAATATCCCTGGGTAATCTTTCACATGCTATGGAAGATGCCTCTCTTGCCCCCTTATAATTCTGTGGAACATCATTCTCCCTTCATGCACTATACCACTAAATATCTCTTCTTCCTTTCCCTCCTATTTTCTCAGTCAAATCCTTGAGTTTTATAATGAGTCTAACTTTGTGGGAGCTTATGCTGGCCCTTATGGAAAGATTTTTAGTGCTTTAAAAGAAAACTGGGCCGGTACCTGATCTTAGGTCCTTGGAGTGCAGGAAGACCTTGGACAAATGGACACCTTTGGGATTTACTTTAGTGTCTCCATGGGCTTTGGGAGGGATAGTTATATCCAATCCGTGTCCCAAGGTAATTGAAAATTATCATCCAAATACAGTGCATTGTTTTTAAATAAGTTTTTCCCTATCCACACAGCTCACACTGTCAACATGTAACCAAGGTGGCTTGGTTTGGGCTTTGTTTCCTCTACCTACTCTCTCCAGTTGAGCTGCTGGAGTTATTTAGTTCTAGGTTCATGAAAAGCAATAGACTTTGGTCAGGTAGAGTAAGAAATTCTAAGGGAACTGAACTTTCTTCCTGCACCTTTCTCCCCCTCTGGCCCCAGGGGAACTGTTGGAAGAGTCTCAGATGGAGGCATCCAAGCTTCGCCAAAAGGTAGAGGAACTGGCCAAGGACAATGAGCTTCTCCTGTCATCTCCTCCCTCATCTTCCTTTGACCACCTAGCTGAACTCACAGGTATGAAGGCAGTGGGTTACCCTAGGGGGAATTTGCTATGTGTACCAAAGAATGAAACTGTTTATCATCCTGAAGTCCATGCATATCCATGCCTATTTGTTCATGCTCCCCTCCAAGTTATGATCTTCTATTTTTAATTAAAGATTGAGTCTCCCCATCTCACCCCAGTTGGATGTACAGGGGCTGCTTCTGAGCCTGAGCCCAGTACTAAATTGGCATGGGAGCTTTGGTTATCTTCTTTTCTGACCTGAGGCAACTTCATAGCTTTCCTGCTCCTGGGAGTTCACCATATTGATCCTGAATTTCACTCGGACACCTGACCTGAACAGCTTAGCTCATAGTTGCTCAGAATTACCAGACTCAAGAGGTTTGCCATCTTCATTCAGGTGGCAGAGATCCCACCCTGCTCAGCTTCTGATTTTGACATTCCTACAATTTGGGTCTCAGTTTAACCTTTATCGAAGGAAGAGATTAAGAGTCACAGAAATTCTGAGCTGGAAAGGACCGAGAAAGAGCTAGAGAGCCTCCAGTCCAACCTGTAATGAAGTAGAAGCCTTTCTACGTTATTTTCCACAAATGTTTTTCCAGCTTTTTCTTAGTATCTCCAGTGATAAGGAATCTGACCCCCTTTGAGTAAGCCTGTTACATTTTTGAGCCTCTTAAGAACGGTTTCATCACCTTTTGGGAAAAGAACACAACTATTTTCTGCTATTGCTTAACAGAAAGAAGGCAAGCTTGGCTTTCTTGGGTTAGTGTTGTCCTGTCACATTAGTTTTGGATGAGATAATCTCTGAGTCTCCTTTGAGTTTTAACATTCTGTATTCTCAGGTCCCTTCCATTTCTGGTATATGATTCTGAGTATTCCTTCTTTCTGGGATCGTTTGGGTGTTTATAGTTATTTAAAGGTATGAGAGGCAATGTGACAGAACAGAGAGAGTGCTGAACCCGCAGTTAAGGGCACAGGTTCCGATCCTGCCCCTGACAATGCTATGTGACCCTGGACAAATCACTTATCTTAAAACTCAGTAAACTTTGCATACCAGGTTATCCTACACCAACAAAAATCAGAGAACTTTGTATGTATTCACATCCAAAGGCAGGGAGATGGATTAGTTCTCCAATATCACTATTTTTATGGAAGAAAAAATATCAAAGGATAAATTCAGTTACCTTTCATTGGAAAACCTTTAAGAGAGAAGACTTCTAATGTTTTTACATAATAATTTTTACATAAGAATAGCAGAATACAAACATTTATGGTTTTACTTCCTCTCCTTCCCTTCTTCCTCCTCTTCTCCCACTCTGAGAAGGAGTCAGCAAACCCTCTTTTTAGGCCAAGTTTGCTCCCATGATGCCTAGGATGTCATGTCACTTCTGTGTGTGCCTCAAAGAAAAGTTCATGCAAGTGTTGCTCTCAACTGCAAAAGAAAACAACTACTGAAAAAGTTTCCCTTTGCCCAAGATAATATCCATCTATTACTTGCCAGGTTTATGTAATGGATTCAATTTGTCTAATTAACAACAAGAGTATAAATATGCAATAGCTCCTTGAAGTACATTTTCTTAATTAGCTAAACATATCCTTGCTAAGGGCAGCTAGGTGGTAGAATGGATAGAGCACCAGGACTGAAGTCTGGAAGTTTCTGAGTTCAGATCTAGCCTTAGATACTAGCTGTGGGATCCTGGGCAAGTCACTTAACACTGTTTGTGTGCGTTTCCTCATCTGTAAAAATGAACTGGAGAAGGAAATGGCAACCACTGCAGTATCATGAACAGTCAGACACAAGTGAAAACTAGCTGAACAAGAACAACAGATTTTTTTCAGATGTTTTGATAATGTTAATTTCCTTATCCAACCCCTTCTTCAGCTTCAGTTCATTTCAGCATTTATGATTTATGATACGATTACTAGAAGTAGGGGCCGTTCCACTTGTCCTCTTCCACTATTCTAATTTTGTTTTAAAATGTTCCATGTAAAGATGACTGCTTTCCATGAGAGCCGATCATCTCTATTAGTGATCTGTTCCAGTGTTGAGCAGTTCTCTTCACATTTTCCGTATATCTGATTTGTCTTCTTTGCTACAACTCAAGCCCTTTTCCTCTTCAGTGACAACCATAATAAATATTCACTTCAATCCTTTCGGTGAGTTATCTCTCACAACAGCCCTGAAAGATTGTTGTTATTCACCAATTCACAAATGAAAAAGTCAAGATACAAAATGGTTGTGACCTGTTAAATAGTGTGAGTTCCCATAGTCCCAGGAGGTCCATCTTTTTTAGATTATCCAAGGAAGTCAGAATTCAGAAATTTCTGTAGGATTGCTGACTGTCCCTTCTGAAAGAACTCTGTAGCAATCACATTGAATCTTTTCCACAACCCTGTAAGAGCACAGAGTCACAGAATCCTAGATCTAGAGCTGAAGGGGACCCCAGAGGCCAGGTGGCCCAATGTCTTCCCTTTACAGATGACGAAAACAAGGCTCAGAGAAGATAAGTAGCAGGGTCACACAGGTAGAAAGTGACAGAGCCAGGATTTGTGTGGAGGTTCAGTGATTCTGAATTCACCTTTCTGTCTGACCCAGAAGCTATCACTGGCTGCTTACCTAAGTTTCTGTGATGTTTGATTGGATCCTTGGGAAATAACTCAGAATAAATGGATTGGAACAGTTTTATTTAGCTTTTTTTGCAGTGACAGGCCTAGGGATTGTAGGGAACTTGCCCATTGGTGGAGATTTTGTATGATAACTGGTGGAATAATCTGCATAGTTTGCATTTTGAAGAGATCAGGCAGGAACGGTGGCCTGGATTATCAGGGATTTTTCCCAGTCTTCTGTGGGAATGGTGGTTTTACACTATCCTTTACAAAGTCCTGGTTCTCATAGTCAAGGAGGAGAGAAGATACTCTTCTGTTTGAGAGACCCTAAGGAGGTATAGCCAGCTACCCATTTCCTTAAACAAACGACTAAAGCCAGTTTACTGAGAAATACAGACTTTTACCTTAGAAAAATCTAAATTCAGAAGTCTGGTCAGAGTATCTCTTTACTTGGCTTCCCGCTTGGCTTCCTTTTCTCTCTGTTTTCCAGGAGGGACTACAAACCATGAATTGCCTCCAGTCAGTCCAGCTGGTTCCAGGAATGATCAGGCACCTGCAGTTCAGAAGACTCCATCCAGTGTAAGTTCTAGCAGCATCTGTGGTAGATATTGTACAGAGTCTCAAGGTGTGTTTTGTTTTTTTTTTTTTAAAGCTGGCAATACTTGGTTTGATGGAAAGAAAGTTGAATTGTGATTCAGGAAACCTGGTCTCTCATTTATTGTATGACTTTGGGCAAGCCATTGACTTTTTATGGGCAGACCTGTTTTCATTTCTTGTAAATAAAAAAAAATTATCCATACTTTTTATTTTACATCATCTTCATTTCCAAATATTTGTCTACTCTCTGTCTCTCTCTCTCTCTCTCTCTCTCTCTCTCGAGCCATCCCTTGTAGCAGAAGTTTAAAAAGAAGACAAAAGCAGTTCAGCAAAGCTAACCAACACATCAAGTATGTCTGACAGTCTGTGCAATATTCCACACCTGAAGTCTTCTACCTCTTCAAAGAGAAGGAGATATATTTGCTCAACTCTAATCCAGGGCCAGTCTTGGTCATTTCAGTTTTATAGTGTTCAACTAATTTTTTAAAAATTTATTTCATTCACTATTTTAAAAATATTTTCTTTTTCCCCCAATTACATGTAGAGACAATTTTTAACATTCACTGTTTAAAAATTCTGAATTACAAATTTCCTAACCCTCCCTCCCTCCCTCATCCCTGACCTCTTGAGATGGTGAGCAATTTGATAGAGGTTATATATGTGCTGTCATCACAGCACGTCAGTTTAAAAAAAATTTCTTTCCATTTGTACTGTTGTAGTCATTTTGTCTATTGTTTTCATGGTTTTGCTTATTTCACTCTGTATCAGCTCACATAGGTCATCCCATGCTTCTCTGAATACATTGTTTCTTTTTGGTGTTGTAATATTCCATTACATTAAAATACCACATTTAGTCAGTACCCAATCATTTGGCACCAATTTTGTTTCCACTGCTTTGCTACCACCAAAAGTACTGTTATGAATATTTTCTTTGTGACTATATATCCCCATTTTCAAAATGAATCTTAGGACAAAGGATTCTTTCCCATTCTTAGAAGGACAAACTTAGTAAGTTCAATCAGCCTGCATTAATGGGATCACATTTATAAATGACCTCATGCTTTTTATAATCTGGCTCACCACTATCTCTCCAAAACTATCTCATACTCCCTTTCATACATTCTGTGTTCTAGCCAAACATGCTATCTTTTATCTGTGTCTATTCCTAGGAGACAATCTCTCTTCATTTCTACCTCTTAAAATTCCTGACTTCCTTCAAAGTTTAGCTTACCATCACCCTCGGTAGGGATTTCCTTAGCCACTCATTGTTTGTGCCTCTTCCATCCTAAAATTACTTTGTATTGACTTATATTTACACTTATTGTATCTGCCCAGTAGGATGTAATTTCCTAGAGGGGAGGGACCATTTTATTTTTGTCTTTTTATAACCAGAACCTAGCACAGTGCGTGATATAATAGTAAAATTTTAATAATTGTATATTTTTGTTGATGTTGAGCGATTTCAACATTTTAAAGCATGACCCTAGGTAAAGTGAAGGAATTGCCCCTTTCCTTTAGGAATATATACTAAATGTTTCATTTGGTTATATGTGAATAAAAGGAGACTTAGGGTCTAATATTGTTGAAGGGAAGGCCCTGTCAGTATATGAGGAGGGAGAGTACTAAAAGTGGGAATTGAGGAACTTATGTTGATGGATCCAGCAAATGGTAGTTAGCATAGCTACATTTCCTAAAAAAGGGACATAAAATAAAAATTCTAGGATTCTTTAGGCTATAAGCCTTATGTACATAAGAGTTGGACACATTAGAAACAAGATCTGGCTGTGTGGAGTAGTGGAAAGACCCTTGGACTGGGAATCTGGAGACCAGTGTTGTGTTACCAGTTCTTCAACCTAGTCATGTTAGACTAACTAACTAACCTGGTCCTGTTAGAAAAATAACTTCTAAGTATTACTTTCCACTTCTGTAAAATGAAGGAGTTGATTGGATCTCTAAGGTTCCTTGCATCTCAGACAACTGTGATCCTAAGTCTCTCTTAATTATTTTAAGCATTGACCTCTAGGAACTTCGGAGTGAGGGTAGAGCGATAGGTACCTAAGGTCTAGGCTGGGTCTTTGAGGTGAGAAGGGGGCAAACTTGAAACTGCAGCAAAATTCCCAAGTATAAAATGTAATTGGGAAATGTTTAACAAAAATAAATGAACATATGATGAAACTTAGATAATGTTAATTTGTAGTTTTCTAAGTCAATATGCTGGCCCCACGGATCCAGAACATAGTAGAAAAATAAGGCCAAATTCAGACTGTTTAAATTAGGTACCCTGCAGATTGTCAGAGTAACCAAACTAAAGTTAGGAAAACCCTACTTGTTAATATCATCAGTCCTGATTTTGCCATTTATTGTGTGATCTTGGGCAAGTAATTTCACCTCTAGGGCCCTCAGTTTCCTCATTTGAAAAATAACATTTTAATGGATCTATGGTTTCATTGTGTACATCCATATTTTTCCATAAATCTTTATAAAGCAGCTTACCCATTGGGAGCTACTCGTTATGCTGAAGGCCTACCTCTAGTTACTTAATATTCTATAGATTCTAGTACAGCAGTAGGGCTGTTAATCTATTGCAATTTGCTCTTGCTTTGTGGTCAGCCTATCTCATTTCCAAATCACATACATCCTTGGTGATGTTTGCTTTCATATTATCATCGATAATATTCTAGGGCTTATTTACCCCACTGTGTGCTGCCTCTTCGGTCATCTAAATCAGAGGTGTTAAAGTCAAAGGAAACCTAATTAAAATATATTTGGGAAATCTTTAATAAAATAAATAAAAACACAATACAACATAGATTATGTTAATTTGTGGTTTTCTGGGTCAATGTGCCTGCTTGAGTATGACACCACTTTTCTACATCTTTTATTGTCACATCATGTTGTTTCATGATTTGCACTAGGATACTTTTTGTATTAAAGATGAATTTTAATGTTGAGAAAGACCTTGGATTCATTGAAGGTGCTGTGCAGTTTTCTATTGGCCATTTGCAGTGGTTGGCCAGGGTTTTTCTACTAACTAGATATGCAATGAAATGTATATAGTACTCTGGGAAGTACCTGTTTTTCATGATTTTCTTGTGTTGATTGCTAGGTCAGTCTTATCTGACTAGTCATGAATCTCATTGATCTGTATAATATTTTGGGTCTTGATGCAGTCATCGCAAAATCATCTGCAGTTGAACACTTGGAAAATTTCCCCAGGAGAACCTGCAGGGAATTTCTCTTCCATTTGAACTCCACTTAGGATCATAGATTAGGAGCTGGGAGGTCATCTAGTCCAACCTCTTATCTCTACTCATGAGGAAATTGAGGCTGAGAGGTTAAATGATAAGTTCATACGTAAGTTCAGCTCTTAAAATTCTAAGGTCATATCTCTTTCTATTGCATGTAATCTGTATTTTATGAATACTTTCTTCGGAAGAAAGTTTTAAGACATTTGACTTGGTGTGTACCGAAATAGCACAAAAAAAGGAACTATATATACGTCTATATACACACATATATGCATACATATATACACATACTCATAAACATATATATAAATATATACATATGCACATATACATTCACACATATAGACAGAAAATGATTCATTACTACCATGGGAATAATTTTTGTTTTGTTTTTTAAATTGTCTCTTCTGTTGTGAACTTAATAACCACCAATAAACACAAACATTTGAAAATGATGCAGTTTTGAGGAGGGTTCAGGGACCCCTCAAGGACTGGAGTACTGGGACAGGGTCATCTGGAATGAATTCATGGACTCAAACGTTCTTTAAGTCAAAGTGGCAAAGGTTTATTTTTATTCTTTTTTAGGAGACAGAAGTACTTAAGGAACCTGTGACCTTAGAGGAGTATAGTTAAAAGTTTACATAGGATAAACTATAGTAAAACATGAGCCAAGTATGCTAACTAGGTAAATTCAAGGTGGGGTTAGGGAGTGTTTGATTCTTAAAGGAACGTGCACTTTCTGTATCTACTGAGCAGGTGTTTAACCCCAAGTTCACTAGGAAAAGCCCAAGGAGGGGACACAGAGGGGTGTGTCTTTTAGGTCTGCTATATCACTAAGTTAACTAGTGGTCAGGGCTGATTGAAAGTTGCCCAATCGGCCGCCTATCAATATCTTGTTTGATAAGATAGATGTAGGGAATATACTTATATCTTAAATGAGGAGTCTAGGATGCATATAATGAGGTAGGGAGTTGGTACAGATTGTCCAGTGGGTACTGAATATATGAGCCAGTACAAAGCCAGTTCAAACTAATAATTCTTACAGGTGTGGTTTGTTACTGTACTAGAGAGAGAAGAAGTGTTTTCTGGGAACCACTCATGAGTAATTGTTAAGCATAGTGTCCTTGGGCTGGAGAGAATCTGCCAGAAATAGTGTTTGGGTCTTGATGCAGTCATTACAAAATCATCTGCAGTTGAACACTTGGAAAATTTCCTCAGGAGAACTTGCAGGGAATTTCTCTTCCATTTGAACTCCACTTAGGATCATAGATTAGGAGAAATGTGATCTTGGAATTGGAGTCCAAGCAAGGCCCTCAAGCACCCCATTAGAGATACAAAGAACAGTAGGAATGAACTATGAATATCAACTTCACTGTACAGTTTTAATAAAAGATACACACGACATATTGTAAGTTTAACAAGAAAGCAACAAAATTTCTGTGCCCTCTTTTGATCTTTTTTCTTCTGTTCATTAAAAAAATTGTTTCCTGATGCTGTTTTTTCATGTTTGTCACTACCCACTAAACTCTCCCTCTTCCGGGTAGAGATCCTCAAAGCAAATATGTAGACCTATGTATGGGAATATGTGTCTCATTTTGTATCTCTACACCATCATCTTTCTGCCAACAGGTGAGAGGCATGTTTTTTGATACCTCTCAATTTTTGATGCTATGATTGGTCATTGATTTGTTCTCCTAGTTCTTCACTCTTCATCAGTTCATACTAATCTTTCCACATTGCTCTAATCTGTCATTTTCATTTCTTACCTTCATTCCATTATATTCATACACCATACTTTGTTTAGCCATTCCCCAATTAATGGACTTCTATTTTGTTTTCAATTCTTTGATACAACAAAAAGTGTTGCTAAAGTATACAGGTGAACCTTTTCTTTTGTTCTCCACCTCCTTGAGACCCATGCCTAATAGTCAGTTAATCACTTCCAAATTATGTGTCTAAATATTATATATTCAATCAGATTATCATTTAGTTAGAGCAAAGGTCAAAACCATCACTAAGATAGAAACTGTCTTCAATTTCAGTGACTCCATCCTGATCTATCTTTGAAATAAACTGTTAAATCTGAAATATAGGAAAGTGAAAAAAGTTAAAACATCATATTGTCATACGTTTTAAGAAAGATTTAATGTAAAGTAGTCACACAGTGAGAGGGCCAAAAGAATCCGGAAATTGCTTTATCAAGTGAAAGTAATAAGAGTACAAAATCATTTGTAAAACAGGTAAAGATGTTATTCATTTCAGTTTCCACATATAGGAAATATTTCTGAGGAATAATCCATATTCATAATATAAATATTAGATGAACCCTTTGTTGAACTCTTGATTGAGGTCCTCTTGAAGTTACATAACTAATTAGCAACTGAGCAATAATAACATTCTCTAAGCACTTCCACATGAAATAGGCTACATAGACACAGTCTGTCCTTAATCTTCTACGAGGAGTTAGGGGGAAGTACTAGATCTTCAACTATACTGCAAAACAATAACAATTTGATACTGATTAAGAAATAGAGAAGTTGATCAGAGGAACAGATGAGGTACATAATATATAGAAGTAAGTGAGCACAGAAGTCTAGTGTTCAGTAAGTCTAAAGATTCCACTTATTGGGGGAAGAACTAAATACAGGATGGAAATACAGGATGTTGGGATAACTAGAAAGCAGTGTGGCAGAAACTAGGTGTAGACCAGTATCTCACACTCTACAGTAAGATAAGCTCACTTAGATATAAAGGGTGACATCATAAACAAATTAGAGGATCTTTAGAAATTTGCATAGTGTAAAAATTCATGACCTGGCAAGAGACAGAGAGGATGACAGTAAATAAAATGAACAATTTTGGTTATATAAAATTAAAAAGTTTTTGCACAAGTGAAACCAATGAAACTAGAATGAGAAGTAGATAAATGGGAAAAAAACTTTGCAGCATGTTTCTCTGATAAACGTCTCATTTCTAAGATATATAGGGAAATGATTCAAATTAATAAGAATAAGAGCCATTCCCCAATTGATAAATAATTAAGGAATATGAACAGGCAGTTTTCAGAGGAAGAAGTCCAAGCTATCAATGGGCATATGAAAAAATGCTCTAAATCACTAATAATTAGAAAAATGTAAGTTTAAAACAACTTTGAGGTTCTGTCTCACACATAACAGATTGGCAGTTGACAAAAAAAGTATAACATATATTAATGCACTGTTGATGGAATTGTGAACTGGTCTGACTATTCTGGAAAAAAAAAATTTGGAACGTTATCCAAAAAGCTATTAAACTTCTCATACTCTTTCACCCAGCAATATCAAAGAAAGATATACACATATATACAAAATATATGATCTTGTGTATACAAAGATATATACATAGATATATAAATATTTATAGCAGCTCTTTTCCAATAGCAAAGAATTGGAAACTGAGCAGGTGCAGACCAGTTGGGGAATAACTGAACAAGCAGTGCAGTGTGAAGTAAGCAGAACTGGGAGGACCATCTAAGTGATGACATTTGAAAGACAGGAAACCTAATCAAACACAATGACCAATTCCAGGAGATCCATGATGAAGCATGCTGCCCCCCTTCTAATAGAGAGGACACCAACTTAGAGTGCGAATCGAGATGGGTTTTTTGGACATGGGCAATGCAGGAATTTGTATTGCTTGATTATCCATGTTTGTAATGTTTTTTTTGCTTCCTCAGTGAGAGAGTGGAGGAGTAGGGGAAGCTGTGGTGGTGATGGTAAGATGAGAATAGAGAAGGTTGATTTTTTAAAAATTGAGAACATTATTTTAAAAAGTTTCTTATGGGAAAACCTGACATTAAGTGAAGTAATACTGTAGTAAGTTGTATCTGTAGAGGGTGTTTTCTGCTTTAGTGAAGTTCATTAATTATATATTGCAAAAAAAATGTTTTGCAAACTATTTGAATCATACCTGTCTTCTTTGTGCGCTTTCCAAGTCAGACAGTGTGGACTGACCTTGGACTGCCTTTTTAGAGACCTTAGATCTGGGGTTCTTACCCTTTTTGTATCTTGTACCCCTTTGGCAGTCTGGTGAAACCCCTGGACCCAGTCTCAGAATAGTGTTTTTAAATAATTGAAGAACATGCTAAATGTTAATTAGAGGTTGATGAAAATAATGATGTAACTTTTTCCTCCCCAAGTTACCATAATCCTTGAAATCTTTCCATAAGTCTACTTGGGGTATCCAAGGACTCCAAGTTAAGAGCTCCTTCCTTAGAGATTCTTGTTTTTCTCCTATCTGGGACTTTTATTGTTTGTTTGATATAATTTGGGCATAACCTGGATCTATCTCTTTACCCAGGGTACCTCATCTGAGTTTGAAGTTGTCTCCCCAGAGGAACAAAAGTCGCCTTCAGGTGGCAGTGGTAATGATTGCATATTGGTGAGTTGCCTAAAGAGGTAGAACCACCACGGTGATCAGAAGGTCTGTGGACTAGGGACAGTGGTCAGATGCTTTCTTCCTTCCCTGCCCCCTTTCCATTTCAGTCACCTGCTCCTATATGAGAAATATAACCTGTTGTTCCCTATCAAGGACCCCAGAGGGAATCAAAGTTCTCTCTTTGGAAACAGATGGGGATGGTGGGACAGGAGCTTCTCATTTTACATGCATACATACAGAGTACATTGATTTCCCTATTTTAGCTCTATGGGTATCGTGATTTTGCAAGCCTGGGCATTTTGCCAGTGGGGCTACTAAGGTACAAGGGTGTCTCCAAAAGTCACGTGAGTCAGCCCTTTGGGACACCAAGCCTCCGCACCCAGCTTTAGCAAAGAGGATATGGAAAGTCCTGAATGATGAAAGTCCATGATTAACCCTTTTATGTCTACCACCCTGGCCCTCCCAAATAGGCAGCAATTTGCCTTTAGGTCAGGAAGCCGGTAGGCAGGCAGACATTCATTTAAACTATGTGTTCTCTAGGTCTTTTGCTTTGTCCTTACCTTAGTCATTAATACATATTCATCATCATGTGTTTGCTGGCTTTAGGCTATTATTCCAATTAAGGGAATTCTGGTGGCTTCGAAGTCATTGAGTTTAAAAAAGCCAAGGGAATTGACCGTTGTGTGTTCTGAGGAGCAGCTGGCAGTTTTGTACTAAGTTTATGTAGTCATTCAACAAGTCTCCATCAACTATTTGCTTTTTTCCCAGCCATGTGCTTCACATTGTGGAGGATCTAAGAATATTGTCTTATCTCAAGAAGTTTATATGCTGAAAAAATCAGCGGGGGAAAAAGTTTTACTTATAGACATATTAGTACACAGGCATAATACGATTAAGTGCTAAATTCTGTGGTTCACTGTTGTGAGTACTGTTCAGAGGGGAGGTGGAGTAAACAGGAAAGATTTCTTGGAGGAATGGAGACTTGAGGAAGGCTTTGAAGGTCAGATGTTGTTGTGTTTGTCCTTTGGTGCTGAAGAAGACCATGCCCTCAGAGAAATGCTAACATGACTTGTACTTGACTTTGTTTTGAGTGAGGGAGGGCTGTGCAGGTCACCAGCCTCACTTCTCCTCCAGAGCCATCTGAATCCAGTGACCAGATATTCATCAGAGTAATTGGAGATGACCCAGGATGCACTGGGAGACCTTGGGCCCTTTAGAGAGTTAATGTACTAAGAAACACCTAAGATGCAAAATATCCTTTACAGAAATAAAGAAGGTCTAAATAACTGGATTGGGTATTCTGGCTATATAAATCACAATTTAGTTATACCTTACTCAAAGTCTTACTCTTCCTGGAAGATGATCTTTCTGACTCTTCAGGAAAGAAGATATGTTTGTTTTTTGTATTTACTTATCTGCACATATCTAGAAATTGTGTTTTATGTTTTACATCTTTCTCTAGGCACTTAATTTTCCGACAACTAAAATTTGAAATTCCACCATATTTTTGTCCTGAGCCAGATAGAATTTAAAGAGGTGGTTGTAGGGGATAAGCATAAGAAGAGGCACAGAGCTGGGGAGGAATATGCTTGATACATATGGACTGTAGGGAGATGGGCCTGAGTGGCCTATTTAGGAAATTGGGCTCAAGGTGGGGCCAGATTGTGGAGGGCCTGGAAAACCAGGAAGAGGGATTTTGGACTTCACATAATCAGCATTAGGGAATCTCATAGGTTCTTGAGCCACTGGTGAGGTAGAGGCTGGTGATCATATTCCTTCACTCATTGAACATTTGCTGAAGCCTTCTAGGTGCAAGTCCTTGTTCTAGGTGTTAGAAAAGAAATAAATAGAAATAAGATATAGTCCTGACCCTCAAGGAGTTCATTTGGGAAGAAAGATATATAATCCAAAGCAGAATGTGTTTAAGTGTCATGTGACAATTGTAAGAAAGTTCTGTTGGGGTTTAGAAAAAGGAGAGATTACTACTGGATAAGTGGAAGGAAGGAGGCAAAATAATTTTCCACACTTTAAATAATACTTACCTTTAGCTTTCTTTTGGTATAAGGAGATTAGAAAGTGCTTTAAACTCAGGAGGAACAGTGACATAAAAATCTAATAGATAATTATTTCATATATAGTCTGTAGATTAGACTTTTTGTAGGTATCTGCATCCTCATCCTCTTGGACCTTCACCATTCTCCTGGTAGCCCAGACAGAGGAGAAATCACAGCTGGGAGTAGCAGAGTAGAGTGAGAAGTACACTGAATATGTGTTGAACACCTCTTCTGGTGCTTACTAGTTGTGTGACCTTGGGCAAGTCATTTAAACTCTGTGTGTTTCTTTTTCCTTGTCTGAAGAATGAGTAGGCTGGATTAGATGACTTCAGAGGTCTCTTCCAGCTCTGCATTTCTGATTCTGTAGTCCAGGAAGGGAAGGAACAAAGGTAGCTGCCTTGTTTGCTGCTAGGGCAGATAACCTCCATATAACCTCATGTTCCATGAGTCAGTGGTACACAGGAAATTACTGCAACCATGGAATTTCCCCAGTTTTGGCCTGGGGCCATAGTGGGAAACTGAGTCAAGAGAGAAAGGAAAAGCTAACTTCTTGGATTGATGTGTCACTTCTAGGAAGGCTGCCCCATTGTGAGGAAGGAATATGGCATAGTCTGGCTAGAGATGAGACTGGGCATGCTGTAATACCCATGGTTTGAGATTTCTCCTTGTTCCATTCCCTCTCCTCCCTCCCTCACAGTAACCAGCTGCCTTTTTGCTCTTCCTAGGATCTGGCACCCTTGCCCAAAGAAGACAGCAATTTGATGCTACATTTGCAGCGGCTGGAGAGCACTCTAAGTGTCTGTGCCGAGGAGCCTGACCATACCCAGGTCTTTACCCATCTGGGTCGCATGGCCCTGGAATTCAACCGGCTAGCCTCTAAGGTGCACAAGAATGAGCAAAGAACCTCCGTCCTTCAGGTGAGAAGCAGCTTGGCTGCTGGGGTGGTAAGTGTGGGCACATTGGGAGTTTGACAGTGGAGTTAAACAAAGAACCTTTAGTCAGTATCACTTTGGAGTGTATAGAGATTTTTCTCCCTTTTTCAAAGTGATATCATTTTAGGGATGTTCAGACCAATATAGTATCAACATATTTCACGCACACTTTTCATTTCATATAAGAGAATAACTTGGTTTTGTTGCATGTTATTGTCCTAGTTTGAAAGAGCTTATTTTTTTCTGGGAGGATTAGTCTGAGAACATAAGTTCAAATATGAACTCAGAAAAAAAAATCCAAACTCTGCTATTTTGTTGCTCCTGTGTTACCTTAACCAAATAGTTTAACCTTTCTAGACCTTAGTTTCCTCATCTTTGAAGTGAGAGACTTAGACAAGGTGATCTGGGAGATCTCTTCGGACTTTAAAAATCCAACTTCTATCTCGTGAAATTGGGCTATGGAGAGTCTAAAAGAAGATGGATTGTATGTGAAAAAATTGTATCAGATGTGTGGTTCATTCTTAACTTTTCTTCTTTGTTTTGCTAGGAGTCTGAATGTGTGTTTTTAGAGTTCTTCCCAAAAAGGAGGAACAGGAAGTAGGGAAGGGGAAGAATGAAGGAAATTGGGAAATCTGAGATCCACGCAAATTTAGTGGTTCAAGGTTACTTAACAGCTTAATGATTTGTTGGTACTGACTTGCTTCTCTGATCACTTACTCCCTAGCAGCATCCATCTCATGCCTGTGATGTTTTCAGTTTGCAAAGAAAACAGCCACCTCACTCAGTGGAATAGAAAAACTCTACCTGTAAATCCCTAGACTCTAAAATTTAAAGTAATTTTAAAGTTTTAGATAATACTTAAAATTTTAAGTAATTTTAAATTATATTTAAGTTATTTAGTAATTTTATAATATTTAAATATTGAATCATGGCCAAATAATACTTACTAGTCTTCTGTTTGGACCTGTGATTTCATTGGTGTTAGAGGTGGCACCTGACTCTTGGCCCATACTGCTTCTCATTGTTGCTCCTAATGAACTCACTATCTGCATTTTACACTTTTAGTAAGATTGAAACTTCAAGTAGTGAAGGGACTTGCCCCTGGCAAGTGTCAGAGCCACGATAGAGATCCAGATCTTATTCCTAGTGGAAATACTCTTAGCATACCACACATGTGTCTCTCAGATCCCAATACTATATTGGAGAGGATGGGGAGGCCCAGCATGCTGCCACTAACTTTCTCCCAGTCTCTCTGGAATCAATGGAAACCCTCATCTGAAGACCAAGAGGAACACTATTCAGCCTCTGCTCCCTTCCATCCATCATTTATTACTTTGTGGAGAGGGTTCAAAGTTTTAAAGGGTCTTCCTGGAGGAAAAAACACTTGGGTGGGGGCAAGGAAGTGGCATCAGGTTGCAAGATTTGAGGGACTGTTCTGTAGAAGAGGAATTACACTTATTCTGCTTGGCTTTCAGAGTAGATTTCACTTAATTAAAAGGAAACACTTTAGAACTATTAAGAAATCAAATGGGCTGCTTCAGGAAGTAATGACTTCTGAAGAATTTTATTTTTTTTTTTCCACTTTTCAAGCACATTTTAGAGTTGGACTAGAAGACCAGTACTGAATTGTCCATTCAGTTGGACCAGCATTTATTAAGTGGCTAGCCACTGAGGATGTAAAAACAAAATGAAGCACTTCCTGCCTTTGGGGGATTGATAGGCTGTAGAGATAACTTGCATTTTTGAGATACTTTGATTTTTTTTGAGGGCTAGAAGATCCTTAGGCATGGGGTATGGTTGGGGCAGGACTATTTAAGAGTGACTCAGGGGCTGCTGAAGCCTCCTTTGCATCTGGCCTCCTTCTCTCACTCCTCTACTTGCCTCCTAACCAACAGTTGTTGTGGCTTGTCTCTACCTCACAGACACTGTGTGAGCAGCTCCGAAATGAGAATGAGGCTCTGAAATCCAAACTGGAAAAGGACCTAGAGCAGAGGGACCAGGCCACAGAGAAGCTTCGGTAAGAATCTGGGTGTTGGGGGAAGGGCAAGGGGCTTGATGTAGGACAGAGGCACTGTTGGCTCACATTCACAGCAGATGGTAGAGGCTCTTGGTGTCTGGACCCTTTAGGTTCTTTTTTCTGACTCTCATGCATTGGGCCCCTCAGTTTCCCTTTCTGCAAGTTCTGCAAAATATGTTCTGAAATTACCTTTTGAACCCTGGCAGAGCCTTGAAATATCCAGACCTCCTCAGATTAAGGTTTGATAATAATCAGAAACATTCTGAAGAATAGAAAAATACATGTGAAGCTTCCTGGGCATCTAGTCCTGTGGTGACTGGCTTCCTTTTGGAGATGAGAAGACTGTTATTGGTAGTCTTCGATGAGTTCTGCCTAGATAGAGCTGACTCCCCTGGTGGAGTGCATAGTGGCAGTAGGGATATTACATTCTCAGAGCTTTGCTGCCCCCTGCTGCTCCCAGCCTGCCTTCCCTTCCCACCTTTCCTTGGACAACTTCCATGCCAAGGGCAAGTGTCTTTAGAGGTTATCTAGTCTAGAGGTGTCTGACTCACAGCCTGGGCCACAAGTGACCATCAGAACTCTGGAGTGCTGGCCAGAATCAGATTAAAATGTAATTGGCTACTGCTTAACAAAAGAAATAAAAATACAGAGTCACATAGAAAATGTCAACATGTGGTCACTGGGATCTCCCTTTCTGTTTGAGTTTGACATTACAGATCTGGGAGACCACCTATTTCCTGCTCCTGACCTTTGTACAGCTACTGAGTTTTTCCCCTTTTTCCTCTAGGGAAGGCTTTCTTTCCTAGAGGAATGCTAGGAAAATGCTTGTTAGTGAATTTGTTACTTGAAGGGCTACAAGGAGCTAGAGACCACAATGGGACCCATTAACCAGGAACTTAAAAAAAGAGACTAAGTCATTTTGAAATTTTTGCCATGGAAGGGTCTTGATTTTTCTATATTTTTATGATAATGTGAATGTTATTAATAGCAAGAGTACTTTTATATTTTAATATTTCAAAAGACTTGTCATTTCATCAATAGAAGTACTCTTGCTGCCGAATCATCACACGATCTTTGCACTTCTTAGATGATTTTATGTGTTGCTATGGCCAAAAATATCATTCCTTGATGGCCATCCTTCTAGTGAATGAGCTGATTTTTTTTTTTGCCAGACACATAGTTTTTCACTGAACCCATATTTTAGCCTTCTAGCTTTGTAGGACCTGCCACAAATAATATTTTCCTGGAATAAACTTCAAGAACTTAGAAGCTTTCATTTACCATCAGAGGACTTCAGTGGAAAGAACAGGAATTCATAGTATTGCAAAAGGAGGAAGCAGTACTAAGAGCAGTACTTCCCCAAGTGTACTGTTATGATGCCGTGGACCTCTGGTGAAGTGAGAAACTGACCCACAATGCAAGTAAAATTTTAAAACGTAGTGGTGCTGCCTTACATTGGCAGGAAGATCCAATAGTATTATATCCAGTAGTATTATATTATACATGGCAGTTTGGGTACTTGGAGAATGATTAGACACAGAAAATTCTGACTCATTCAATCAAGGAATATTTTTATTGAGTACCTACAGTGTCTCCAAATCTGTTTGCTCCCACTCTTTCCCTTCCTCTCTTCCCTGTTTTCCTCCCTCTTTCTCTCTTTCCTCCCTTCTTCCATTCCTTCTTTCCTTCCTTTCTTCTTTCCTAGACTAGGTCTCCCTATCTTGATTTTTGGCCCCATTGCTAATTGATATGGAATATTTGGACAGCTCCATCTCTAACTTGGGTCAGTTTGCTTCTCTTTAGGCATCCTGATGGCCCTCTGTTCCCAGGGACTCCCATGTTAGTGCTGGATTTAGCCTGATAGACTTTAGCGCTAGAGTAGTTCAGATCTCCTGAGCTCCCTAGTGTCAGGGATTACAGGCATGTGCTGCCATGCCCAGCGAATCTATCTACTCTCATATTTTCTACTTCTAATTAGCATCTATGTTAAGATAAATATGGCTTTCCTGGTGGTGATTTACCCTGGCCACAGTGCTACCAATGTGCTGTTTTTTGCAGAAGAAGAAAGGTGTGACTAGAGCCTTTTGCAACATATAGTGAAATGGATTGTAAACTGAAAAAAGTTTGAAATTTATATAGGTCTAGTGGAGTGATACAGGGATTGTGAGATACTGGTTTGAATTTGTGCTCTGTAACCTTGGAAAATGATTTAGCATCATTGAAATTAGAATTGGAAGGAGGCTTAAAGATCATTTAGTCTAGCTCCCTGCCCTTACTTTACAGATAACCAAACTAAAGAGATTATATATATAAATCATCCATATGATTTATGCATATATGCATAAAGATATATATTTCCACGCATATGTGTATAAATATATTGATGTATATATGTGAAAGTGCTTTGCAAACCTTGAAGTTCTCCATAAATCACAGTTATTGCTATCATTCTGACATTCTGCCACCACCAGAAGGTTTAGGGGCTCACTCTTGGGAATGGCAGTTTTAGCACAGAGCCCTTCCCCTTGTCACCCATGTAAGTCTATCAGACATGGACACTATTTCTACCTATGAACTACATTCTAAGTTAAGGGAATTTCAAGTCTGGGACACTGTATATTTTTTTATAGAGAGATATAGGTAATAGGAACTTTGGATTTAGAGGCAGTAGACCTGGAATTCAGTCATTGAAATGAATCTGCCACTTGCTGAGCAGTTTGGTTTTGGGCGAACCTCTTTAAACCTTCTTTTTCCTTCCGTAAAATGGAGACACTATTATACCTGTAGCAACCACTTCATGAAGATGTTATGAGGATCAAATTAAAGTATGTATAACATTGTATAAATATCAGCTATTATTGTGATGAGGAGGGAGGAGAAAGAGACTTTTCAAAGTTACTTAGGTAGTAAGTAGCATTGCCTTTTCTGAGAACAAAAGGTTTATGGAGAAGTGTACAATTTGCTTGACTTGGCAAGCAGGAGCAGTACAGGTGCTGGATTAAGTTTCCCAAATTTGAAATGCAGGACTTAGTAACACTACATATAGCCTTCCACAATGAGTCATGGCAAGGTTCCCTCACAAAATTTATTTCTTTATTTACCTGTGGTCCAGTGAAGAGAACCTGGAGCTAAAGAAGTTGGTTATGAGCAGTAGTGGCAAAGAGGGAGCCACTGAGCTGCCAGGTGGACTAAGAACGGAGGTCTCAGGCCGGAGATCGTTGGCTAGGCAGCAGCAGGTATGAAAGGTCAGAGGAATCTGGCCAGATAAATGGATTCCACCATATTTCTCATTTATTCCCTTCATCTCTTGGGTATCCTTTTGTGTAGCCATCAATTGAAGGTTTGGGTAGGGGGTGGGAGGTGGCAAGGAGTGTAATTTCTCTCTGCAGCTGTGGCTTCAGGATACAACTCTTTCCCCCTATCTCCTGTTTAGTCCAAAATACACAGGTAGTTTGGGTGAATACTAAGTTTGAAGGAACTTGGTATCTGACCTATGGAGACATTTGCTTCTCTATGGAGAAGCTTTATGGTAAAGTGGAAAGAACATTGGTTTTGGAGTCATGAAGACCTGGGTGTGAATCCGTTCTCTGCCATATTTTAACTGTGTGATTTAGAGAAAATGTTCCTGTTCTTCTCTGCGCTTCAGTCTCTTTATCTTTATAACGAGATTAATATTTATACTACTAACCTCACAGAATTTAGAGAAAAGTTTTGTGTAAAAATTCAAAGCTCTATATAAATTTGAGTTATTATTGTTAAATATCTCTAGAGCTAAAAGGGAAAGGTTAGCTGAGCTGAAATCTCCTTATAACTACCCCCATTTGTCCAAGGTCTGTCTTCTAGAGCCATGGAGCATAACTCATCTTATTTCTGAAAACACTGAAAGGTAGCAGTCATTTTCCCAGTGACTTTCCTTCTTCAGGCAAAATATATCCAGTTTCTTCAGTAGATCCGTAAATGACATAGTTTTCAGTCCCCATATCATCCTGGTCACTCTACTCTGGACCCATTCCTATTATATTGTGCAGAATGAGTAACATTATTATTTCAGATGGAAATTGAGCAGAGCAGATTCAGTAGGACTAAAACCTCCCTCATTGCAGATCCTAGGCCTTTATCACTGCATTCAGCCCTCCTGGCCCCTGAGTCCCATTGTTTCTGCAAACTGAGCTCCAGCGGTGACATTGTTTAAATTGGTTCTCTTAGTACTCTGGTTGTGTCCTCATCAGCCTTATCCAGGCACTGCTTGTCTTAGGCTTTAAAAGTGGGAATTTTCAGTCTAGGATATGGGGATTCAGTCCCTCCTTTTTCATAGGAGAAAACTGGGGGTTTTAAGAGGGACAAGGTTCTAGGTCATAAAGCAGGTTTGTAGTAGAGCTTGGATTTGAACTTGGAGTCTCTTGACTCTTATTCCATTTCCATTTTCCATTCTTCCATTTCATTCTTAGTCTCATTTGCTACAAATTTGCTTTAAGACCTAGGAACTTACCCTCTCAAGCCTTCATTTAAAAATTGTTTTTTCTGGGTGCCTTTTCTAACATCACATTCATTTCAGAATGTATACCCCACCCCACTCTGCTACCCTTAACCTACTTCTATCAAGGTCTCCCTTGGAGCAACTTTTTTAAGTTCAGTAAAACCAGAGGCTACATCAGCTGTTTCTGTCAGCATATGTAATATTCCACACCTAAGAATACATTTTCCAGAACCCTTTCTGGACTTTGTATAGCCTCACTTTTGTCCCTTTCATTACCTCTCCTACCTCCCCTGCCCTGTTACTTATCATCATTGACTGAGAAGTCAGAGTGACCCAATAAGAAGAGCACTGCTCAGAGCCAGAAGATCTAGAGCTCTAGGCTCTGAGCACAGGGATGGGCCCTTTTGTCTTGGTGACCACACACAGAAATACCTAATAAATGTAGTTGAGTTCAGTTAATATCTAGTTACTAGTCCGTTTTCATCAGTGAACCTAGTTCTCTCCTCATCCTATCCTATCCCTTCTAGGCGGACTATATGTTTAAGAATGAAAGAATGTGAAAGAAATGCATTGTTTTTAGCCTTTCCTGAAGGAAGGGGAATTTCTGATAGGCCTCCAGGCCAGCCACATCTTGCACCACCCCACTCCTGCCTCAGTGCAAGAGGATACCATTCTCAGCCAGGAAGGAGAACCAGACTCTCAGGTCCTACACAGGAACACCTGCTAAGAAGAAGAAGATGAATGATCTTGGGCTGCAAACCTAGGACAGAAGTGAAATTTAACAGTGACTGTCAGTCAAGCCCTAAAGTCTTAGGACTCCATCACTACAAGGGACCTGCAAGCCAAACCATCTGATTCAGACTTTTTATTTGATAGAAGAGGAAATTGAGGTGCAGAGAGGGAAACTGATATGTCTGGTGACATATAGCATGTTTGTGGCAGATCCAGGACTCCCATAACTCCTTCTGTGGTGTTCTTTTGCATTATACAGTTTGTTTTCATTTCCATGGGCCTTTTATTTTTTTGTAAGAAAAGAGGCTGCTGTGTGCTTTTGAGAGGTGAAAAAGCAGATATTGGGGGACTGGTAAATGCAAGGAAATAAAATGGTGGCATATGGGTGTCTAGAAGAGGGGTAGTAAGGATGTAAGTGTGAGGGGATTAAAGAACATCCTCTCGTCCCTAATAAAGCACTGTTTTCTGTTCTCCCTCAGGCTGGTATGAATACAGGTAACATTCCTGAGGCAGGGACTGTGGGAGCTGTTGAGAAGAAAGTGAAGGTCCTTGAGCAGCAGCGGAGTGAGGTAATGAGCCCAGAGTAGGGGCAGAAGGAGAAGCTTAGTTTCCCTAAAAACTCTCTGCTTGTCTCTTGGCTCTGTTTGGTAAAGGAAATACCGAGGAAGGGTATTGTGGACATAGCCCACCACATTCTCTTTGGATATCTCCACACTTGGAATCCTATCAAGACTTTGGGTCTGGAATCGATAGATTTTTACCCACTCTTCTCCATGGCCAGTTGCCTGAACCAGAAGAAAATTGCTTTGGGAAATTCTAGGTAGAGGCATCCTGGAAAGACTTCTTGTATCAAACATGTGGATACCCAAAACTATGTCATCATATCTTAAGGCAAATTTCAACATTTATTATGGGTAACCAAAGACTAAGACTTTGCCACATGATGATAACTTGGTACAGTTGATGAGTCATGGAAAGAGTACTCATAAAGAAGGATTACAGACCACTTAGTTCTTCAGTATGGAACTCATAGTACTTAAATTTCAGTATTCCTTTTACACAGATCAATCCTATTCAGCCCTGAAAGCAACACTACTAGTTCCCTTATTCACCATCCATTTTATTAACCTGCTGACTGTGCTGTGCAATAGTCTACTAAACACTGGACAAGGGAAGCCTGTTTCTGGCAGGCTGGTTTGCCTTTTCCCTGTATAGGGCAGGTTCATTCCTGCCTCCAGGCTTTGGCTGACCCTGTATCTTTCCTAGAATGCTTTCCCCTCCTTTCTACCTATTCAAAGCCTGTCCATCCTTAAGTTCCAGTTCAAGTCCTACCTACTCTTCCCTGACTGCTCCAACCCACAGCGATCATTGCCTTTCCTGACCACTATTTCATGTTGTACTAGCCTTGTCTTCCCACCAATACTATAACCACCTGAAGGGACTTTGTTTTCTCCTTCTCTTATAGCCCTTTTGTTTTCATTATTTCCTTATATTCTTTTTTTTTTCATTTTTAACACAGTTCATATCACATAAAACAATTCCAACTTTTGATCAGGTGATACTTCTTTTAAAGCATTTACAATATAGACCACAAATGAATTTTTTTTAACATTAACCAACTGAGACACAAATAATAACTATATATGCTAACTTCACAAGCCCTTGATCTAATTATCTCTACACTATTACTAAGAATTAAAGGACCCTAACTTATTGTTGTTTGTCTAAAGTCCCAAGCCTAATAGCTTAATTTTAGACTTAACCTCAGATGTTCCCCTACCAACAATCTATAATTTAATGGATCTGATATTAAGCTTACAAACCTTTTGACTATAGGAAATTTTGACTAAGAGTAGGGACATTACAGGGAAACAATATCTCCCCAATTCATGTCAGTTCCAGAAAGGAGTAGATTGTCAACTTTCATTCAGTCAGGCTTAAAGTCTACCAGGTGTCAGTGGGGGAATTGAGTCAGGAGAATCCCACCTCAGCCCAGGCTGAACAGCTGCTCTCCCACCCTTCCCATGAGATCCCCTTTTGCAGTTCAGCTTGGTATGAATTTTTAATTGCTTGGTTTATGTCATAGCCATTAGTTTCCCTGAACTCGATTCTCTCTTTTAAAGAACATTTTGTTCAGTGAGCTTTTGAACCTTCTCCTCCATTTGGCTAATTGTGCTTTTCCTGTTTTTTCAATTAATTTAGCCTCTTTTTAAAGGTGTTATTTTCCTCAACATTTTTTGGTTCTCCTTTAGCAAGCTGCCAACTTTCTTTTCAAGCTCTTTGATTGCCTGAGCCCAATTTAAGTTCACTTTGAAGGCCCTGGAAGCAGGAGCCTTGACTTCCTGTGACAGTATGCCCTGTTATTCCTTATTTGAAAGGATGGGAGGAGACACCTGTTCACCAAGAAAGTAACCTTCTATGGTCTTATTTTTTTTCCCCCTTTTTGGGCATTTTCCCAGCCAGTTACTTGACTTCTGAATCCTTTGTCAAGAGGATGATCCTATTGTCCCTTCCCTCCCCAGTATCATGTTCAAGGCTGAGGTTGGACTCAGCTGCTGGATTCCCCGGGGCTTTGGGTAGGGGAGGGGCCATCACTGAGGGCTGAGGTTTAGATCAGCTGCTCCCTACTTCCAGAGGCTTTAAGCTGAACTGCTTGAACAATGGACCCAGGTTGCTTCCCAGCCACTGTAGCTGCCTGCAGTCTACTGCTGCTGTTGCTGCCGTCAGGAACCCTGTTCCCCTCTTGCCCTGCTGGGAAAGCCCTCCCACACTGACCTTTGGAATTTTCTTTGTTGCTTGTGGGTTGAGTTATCTGGGACCCTCTGTGCTGGGAACTCTTCCCTGGAGGTCTGTTCAGGTCCTGTTCCTCCCAGTGCCACATGGCCAGGGCTGGGCTCCATTCCACTCAACATCCTGTGAGATAGAACCTTTCCTGTTAGCCTTCCAGTTACCTTTGGCTGGAAACCTCTTTCGCTCTGTTGTTCTGTGGCTTCTGCTGCTCTAGAATCTGTTGACAGTCATTTTTTACAGGTATTTTGTGAGATGTGGGGGAAGCATTAGACTATATACATCTTTCTACTCCACCATCTTGGCTTTCCCCCCAGCTCTGCCCTTTGTGTCTAACACAAGCCTAGCTATATAGATTAGATGATGAATACAGGTGGATTGAGTTACATTCTATAGATCCATGACCTACATCTTTCCCCTGCTGAAATTATGTGAAGGTTGTTTGTTTCAGGATTGTCAGAGAGCTGGCCTCCAGCTTCTTGTTAACTCTGGCTTCTTCCCATAGCTTCTGGAGGTGAACAAGCAGTGGGACCAGCATTTTCGTTCTATGAAGCAGCAGTATGAACAGAAGGTAATATAGGCTCCTTTCCAGCCATTATGGACTTTGTTTGGATCAGTGTGATGTTATAGTAGAAGTACTGCTGTACTTGAATTCAGGGGAGCCATATTCAAATCTTGAGTCATATGTCTTAGTTATATGACTATGGTCACTCACTTCAGCTTCCTAAGTGTCAGTTTCCTCATTTGTAAAAGAAGGATGATAATCCTTACATTACTGTCTTCATAAAGTTTTGGTTTAAAAGCTTTATGTAAACATTATAGGACTGTATTGATGTGACTTAATTGATTTGAGAAGAGGGAAAAATTTGAGTTTTTCACTGAAGGATGCCTGAAAGTTTTGGTTTCCATCTTCTTTCTCAAAGACTCAAGGATTCTTGCATCTGAGCCTTGGGACGTTGGGTTTGTTGGGGGCAAGGATAGTTGAGCAGAGATAGGACAGAGCCTGACCTAAGCCTGGGACCCTTTGTTTATTGTCACTTATCCTTCATTTATACAGATCACAGACCTACGGCAGAAGCTGGCTGATGCTCAGAAACTGGTGAGCGAGCTGGAGGCTGACCGAGACCAGAAGCAGCGAGACTTTGATAGAAAGCTTCTCTTGGCCAAGTCTAAGATTGAAATGGAGGAGGCAAGCATGGTTCCCTCAGCCTTCCCCTCAAGTCAGGCCTTTCCTTTGCTTACTGTTAGGCTCTGGCAAGGCGGAGTTGGAGAACATCCAAGAATAGGAATAAGGAGAGCCTAGGAAACTTCAGTACCTAATTTGCTTCTTGAATGGGACTTACATGACATAGAAGGCTAGTCAGCTTCCTGTCATCCACGGCAAGGAGTAGTTGATTCTATAACCTCTTCCATCATAAATGTATAAAATTTGAGAGCTGGAAGGGACTAGGGCTTAATCATCCTTAGAATCAAGAAATTATTCCTCAGAATCATACCTTAACTCATTCTTGTTTTTATCCAAGCATGTTTCCTGGTTCTTTTCTATGCCTAGGACTCTAGCCTTAGCACCTTTCTAGTAGGAATGAGACTTTGTGCTATTTCCATTTTGTCACAAAATCAGGAGGTAAAGTAACACCTTGAAACTTTGAAGTAAGCCATACCATGATTCTTGATCTACTCTTGCATTTCAACAGTTGGAACCATTTTGTTGACAAATGATTGATATCTTAATTACAAATGCATTTGTGTGTAGATTTAATAGTCAGAAATTTTTGACCATTTGTTTAATTAAACTTAAGGATATGGTCAGCTTCTGAATCTTTGTACCAGAAAGTGTGGAGGTACAGCAGTAGGAATAATGCAAACGTTGTTTCTTTGTGGCTTTGGAACATGTTGTATGATGATGATTATTTTTTATAGCTCATTTACCTTAATCCTGTTTAGCTCAAAGTAATGTTCATGTATCTCTAGTCTCTCCGCTACACCGAGGGCAGAGCAAAGTGATTCTAAATTATTCTGGACGCTGTGGCAAACTTGTCTTATGGTTAAGCAGTTATTACATATAATCCACAAAGTGGATAATGGGGAGTTGAAGGTGCCAGTTGAGCACCAGTTAAACTTAAAAGCCACATAGATAAAATAATAGATTCTCTCTACCTGTGTTGGTTGAACTTGTTTTCCAATTATAGGGTTCCAGGAATTCCTGGGATCAGAGGAAATTCAATCTCTTCCTTCTACTCTAGCCTTTTTCCTTTTCAGACCTTGAATATTCCTTCCTTCTTTCTTTCAGCAAACCTTTATTAAGTGCCTATCTATGTGCATATGGCCTTGTGCTATAGAATGAGGAAGAGAAAAAAAGATGAATAAGACATGATCTCTGCATTTGGGGAGCTCAGAGTTTAGTGGAAATATAAGACATATATAATGGGAGTTGTTGTTTGTCCTTCATTCTCAAAGAGGATCGTGACATCAGGGAGGTGATGCCTTGACATGCAAATGAATTAGATTTAAGTGAGGGAGGGACTGTGCAGAGTCACAGCCTCCTGAACAAATCTGAGAAAGCGTCATGGATGAGGCATCCTTAGAGCTAGACCTTGAACAGCAAGAGGAAATGGTGAGACAAGGACATTCCAGGAATAGAGGGTGACTTGAGCAAAGATAGGGACATGAGAAGCATGAAAATCATTAAGAGGGAGTAATGTTTGGCTGAAACAGAGTAGGTAAGGAAGAGGTGTATGTGATGTGTTCTCATGTCTATTTGGGGAGGAGGATGAAGAGCTAGGGGGTTGGTTTCCTAACTTGTCTTACACAAATAGATCTCTTTTGCCCTTTCACAATTTTCACACATTTTGTTTAGATGATTGTTCTTGGCAAGATAGTATGTCAACTTTCTTGGATATTTTTGACCTATTGACTTTATCATTAAGAACAAATTTCACATCTGTATCTCCTCTGACTCCTCTACTCTGAGTCTGAAGGTTCTCAGACTGTGACCTTTTTGCCCTTCTGTTTTTGTTCTTCTCTGCCTACTTTCTTGTGTGAGTTTACCTCAGAGATCTGACCAGGAGGCTCTTTCTCTACGCTACCCACGTTGACACTCAGGGGAATGGATTAAAAAGACCTGGCCCCTTTCCTTCCCTTCTTTTAGGGCTCTGGCTTTGACACTGTTATCTGACTCATCCTCTTCAATCATGTGCCCTGTGGAGCTGAGGCCAAACTCAATGGGGCTGCGGGGAAGGGCCACAAATCTGCTTTTAACATGTGAACCCAAATTCTGGGGAAAAGGGACCTAGGCATTATACTTAAATTATAGTCATGACTGTGCCACTCTCTGAATTGGACAATTGAACTCACATCTCTGGGTTTGAGTCTTCCTATCCATCCACTAGTGATAATACAATACCACCTGTCCTGTGTACTTCATGAGAATGAGATGAAATTGTGGGTTTGAAAATTCTCTTGAGTCTACAAATTAGCGTTATTGTTTTTTGGGACCCTGGATTTCATTAAGTACTGTGTAGGAGATGGTCATAAACGTAATAGCCTTACCTCCTCACTCCTCTTCTGGAGTCTAAATTGTCTCTATCCAGATGGATCAATGATCTGCCTAAACAGTAGAATGAGGCATTTTCTTGCATAAGGGGACTGTTCTTTTGGGGTGATTAGCCTGTATAAGGGAGTATATGAGTGACCCTATCCTATACTTACATGAATGCCTCCCTGTCAGAAAGGTTTTACTCTTTGCCACAGGGATTCCTACAGAGAAAAAAAAATAAGACTTAAGAGTTAAGTGGCTGTGAGACAAAGAGTAAGTTTCTTTCTCACTCTGAGCCCATTTTCCTTGATAAAAATGGAGGAGTTGAACTAGGACTCAGGAGTGGGGAACCTGTGCTCTTGAGGCCACCTGTGGCCCTCTAGGTCCTCAAGTGTAGCCCTTTGACTGAATCCAAACTTCACAGAACAAAATCCCCTTAATAAAAGGATTTGTTCTGTAAAATTTGAACTCAGTCAAAAGATTCCCCATCCCTCATGGGTGATCTTTAGGGTTTTTTTCAGCTGTGAAAATCTATTTCTTAGGACCCAAGGCCTTTTCCAACTCATTGTGTTCTAAGATCCCTCCTGGTTTCAAAATTGTATGCTATTTGTTTTGAGGTCCTTCAGATTTAGCCTTCTAAGATCTTACAAAGGAAGGAAGGCAGTCTACTTGTTCCTTTTATAAAACAGGGTTCTGAAGCTGGGGGAGGGTTGGTCCTGTGAACTTTTTTTAAAAATTCTATTTCAGTACAGTTGATTTCCTTTGTAATCCTATATATTTTGTTTTATGTATTTAAAAACATTATTCTAAGATGGAGTCCATAGATTTCAGCAGACTGATAGAGGGGTTTCTGACACTAAAAAAGGTGAAGAACCCCTACTTAGATGATGTGGGAAAAGGTGGTCTTCTGTTTAGCTTCTACCTGTTTTCTACCCCAGGCTGATAAAGAGAGATTAACAGCAGAAGGCAAGGACCTGAGACAGAGGGCTAAGTACCTCCAGGATCAGCTGACTCCCCTTACTCGACAGCGAGATTACCAGGAGAAGGAGATCCAGCGTCTAAACAAGGTAAGCATCTTGGCAATCAGTGCCTTTCCCCAGGATCCCTTGTCCCTTGCTTGGTGCCCTGGGATGGCTGTCCACTTTCCTTCCTTTCCACCCTGTTTTGCTATTTTTTGTTGATGACCAAGTTTCTGCTTTTTCTCACTTCTCTTTTTTCCAATCTCTACTGATCTTTGGACAGCACACAATTGGGGAGGTGGATCAGAGCTACAGATCAGAAAACAAGCTAAGGGCCTCCATTGTCTTAGCAGTCATTGGTGCCCTGCTCCACCCTTCACTCCTGCCTATCCTGATTACTCTACATGTGTGGCACTTAAGTGCCAGGCTGGGAGATTTCTGTTTTATCTTAGAGGCAGTAGGGAGTTGTTGAATGTTTTGAGGAAGGAAGTGACATGATTAGATCTGATTATTTTGGCAACAGTGTAGAGGATAGATTGGAGAGGTGATGATGGTCTGAACTAGGGCCATATAAATGGAGAGAAAGGGGACAGATTTCAGGGATTTGTGGAGGTAGAGCTGATAGGATTTGGCAACTGATTAGATGTGAGTGGTGAGAGAGCAGAAATAATCAAAAGATGACTGAAATTTCAGCCCTGGATGATTGGAAGCATGGTGGTGCCATCGAAAGAAACAAGGAAGTTGGATCCAAGGGCAGGTATAGGATGTGTGGAGTTTTAGTTGCTGATGGGGTAGCAAAATAGGGATGTTCACCAGGCAGCTGGGGATAGAGAACTGAAGCTTAAGGGAGCTCAAGAAAAATGCATAGGGGTAGAGATAGGATGGCAAAGTTGCAGGAAGAATGGTAGCTGCACTGTCCCCCATCCTTCTTCCACAAAGATCTAGAGAATGTACCAGACCAGATCAGGAAATCCAATGCAAAACAGTGAATCATTTTTCCAGCTCAGTTTGTCATAAAGAGAGAAACATCTGTGGCCTCTGAGGAACAAAGTATGTGGAACATTCCAGTGCTAAGAGAGGCTGTATTCAGGGGAAATGGTCCCAGGTCCAGCATAGAGTCTTGTGTAGGGTATAGGAATAGGTGCCAGTTGGCAGCTCCATCACTCATTTACCAGTCCCAGGTCCCAGATCCAGGGTGGACTGAGGAGGGGACTTGTGCCTAGAGATGGCATTCCAAGGTAAGGTACTCTGTAGATTCAGGGACTGTATACTGAGCTAAGAACAAGTTCAAAGGCAAAGAGCAGCTTTGTTGTGATTCTGACCCGAGATGCAGAACAGGATCTCAGTTTCAGCCTATTTCCCACTCTGAAGTCTGCAGTAGAATTACCAAGGCAGGTTTTCCAGACCACAGGGGAGCCTCCAGTTCTGTCACTCTGACCCTGAAGACCTTTGCTGATAGTGACTGAGTTCAGCAGGGCCAAGATGACAGAAATGTCACACAGACCCAGAGCCAGGTCAGACTAGGAGGAAAGTGTCTGTGATCAGACCACTTTGGGAACACTGCAGACTTGCAAGCCAGATCCAGGAGTGACTCAACAGACAATGCCCCAAGAATGCAGCAGAAGGATCTCAAAGGACAAAGTTCAGGTGAGATGTTTCCTCCAGAAGTACAAAGTTCCTAGTCCTAATATAAAATCTGAAGTCAGGACACAAACCCAGAGGAAGAAGATGACTCTAAGGAAATCTACAAGCAGACTTTCAAATACAAATTCAGTTTCAGCACAAATCCAGAATTATTGCAAGAGGTGAATTAAGAGTTTTTCAAAGACATACAAGAAGATTTAAAAAACCAAATGAGAGTGCTGGAGGAAACAGTGGAAAAAACTGGAAAGAACTAATACCTTGAAACAGTAGGTACAAAATCTTGTCCAAGCAACAAACTCTCTGAAATCAGAATGCACTAATTGGAAGCTAATGATTCCATGGGTCTGTTGGTCAGTAAATAAATATTTATTATGCACCTACTATGTGCCAGGCACTGTGTGCCCTATGGACACAAAGAGAGGTAAAAGACAATCACTGCTCTCAAGGAGCTCACAGTCTAGTTGGGGAGACAGCATGCAAACAACTATGTAAAAACAAGCTGTATCCAGGATAAATTTAAAATTATCCACAGAGGGGAGATACTAAAATTAAGGGAGATCTGGAAAGGCTTCCTGTAAGAGGTGGAATTGTAATGTAGACTTGAAGGGAGGCCAGGAAGTCAGGAGGCAGAGAAGAGGATGGAAAACTCTTTAGGCATAGAGGGTGGGGGGAGAGATAGCCTGTGAATATACTCAGAGTTGGGTGGGGAGCATCTTGTTTGAGGAACAACAAGGAGGCCTGGATTCCTGGATCATAGGGTATATGGTGGAGGTGAGGGATATAACAAGCCTAGAAAAGTGGAGAAGTGGGGCAGGTCATACAGAACTTTGAATGTCAAGATTTATATTCAACCTTGAAAGTGATAGAGACCCCCTGGAGTCTGTTTAGTAATGAGGTGACATAGTGAGACCACTACTTTAGAAAGATCACTTTGACAACTGAGTAGAGCATGGCCTGGAGTGGGGAGAGATTTGTGACTTGCAGACCAGCCAGCAGGCAGTGCAGGTGAGGGTATGCACCAGAGTGTGGCAGTGTCAGAGGAGAGAAGAGCGCATATTCAAGATATCAAGAAGGTAAAATCATTAGACCTTGGACAACAGATTGGATGTGGGGAATGAGTGAAGAAATGAAGATGACACCTGAGTTGTGAGCCTGGGTGATTGGGAGGGTGGTAGTGCCCTTCACAGTAACAGGGAAGTTAGGAAGGAGGCAGAGCTTTGAAGGATCAAGATAATGAGTTTGGTTTTGGACGTGTGTTTAAGCAACATCCAGTTTGAGAAGTTTGCTAGACAGTTGGAGATGCAAGTCTGGAAGTGAGGAGAAAGGTTAGGATTGGGTAAGAAGGTTTAAGAATCATCAGCATAGACAATAATTAATTCTATGGGAGCTGACAAGATCACCAAGTGAAGTAGTATAGAGGGAGAAGAGAAGACCTAGGACAGAGTTTTGTAGGACACCCATAGTTGGCAGGTATGACCTGGATGAAGATCCGTTAAAGGATAGTGAGAAGTGGTCAGATTGGAAGAGAATGGAAATATGAAAACAAAGTCAAAAGCCTGAAAAAAAAAAAAGAAATGTAAGGCATATCTGCAAAAACAAATGGCCTAGAAAACAAATCAAGGGGAGATAATTTAAGAACTATTAGACTGAATTGCCCAGGTCTCTTAGGACTAGAAAGCAAAGTATAAATAGAAAGAATCCACCCTTCATCTACTTAAAGAAACTCCAAAATGAAAACACCCAGAAATATAACCAAAATTTAGAACTTCAAGGTCAAATAAAAGAGACTACAGTTAGACAGAATTTAGATACCAAGAATCACTGTCAGCACCATACACAGTTTAGCAACCGCTATAGTAAAAGTAGTAAAGAGCTTGGAATCTAATCCAGAATTCAGAAGATGAAGACTTATAGCCAAGAATAATTTACTTACCCAAACTGAATATAATCTTGTAGGGGTAAAAATGATTCTTTAAAGAAATAGAAGACTTGTCAAAGCATTCCTGATGAAAAGATCAGAGCTCAGTAGAAGCTTTTAAATACAAACACAGGAGTCAAGAGAAATCTAAAAAGGTAAATGAGGAAGCAACCATAAGGGACTAAACTAGAATAAACTTTTCACATTCTGATATGTAGAGATAATACATCTATTCTCTCAGAATATTGTCATCATCAACGATCATAGAAGACATGGTAGTAGTTCTGTTATGCTTTGGTGATCTTAGAAGAATGGAAAGGGAGGGTAAGAAGAAATTACTGGGTGGGAGAAGGATGAGGAAAATTAACTCAGGGTGCATAAATGTAAGTCTGTACAAAGAAGGAGGAAGATATGAAGGGAACAGGCAACATTTGACCCTCATTTTCATCTGAATTAGTCAAAGGAGGGATGAATACACACACATTTGGGTTCAAAAATGCATGTTACTCAGTAAGGTAACATGAGGGAAAGGAAGGAAGGGAAAGAGAGACCTAAGAGAGGGAAAATTAAAGGAGGGATTGGTCTTAAGCAAAACAAATTTTTAAAGATGGGATGGGGAGCCAAGAGGAAAAGCATAAAAGAATACGATGGAGGAAAATCGTCAAATAACAGTCATAACTGTGAATTGGATGAGTTCACTCATAAAATAGAAAAGGATGCAGCAGTATATTGTTTACAGAAAGCAGACTTGAAACAAAAAGATGTATCTAGAGTTAAAATGAAGGGTTACAGCAAAATCCATTATGCTTCTGATAATGTAAGAGAAATGCTGCAGAAATGTAAGAGATTGTTATTAAATAGACCAAATTCCTCTTTCTTGCCTTTCCCCCCTTTTCTGGAATGCCTTTCCCCAGAGAGCACATTTGACTATGGAAAAGGTTTGACACATACTTCTTTCTACATATCCTTATGCTAGGTCCCAGGCCTTCACCATATTGTCCTTCTATCTTGTCAGAAGAGGGAGTTTGAGTTAGAGGTCCTGGAGTTGCTTTACCCCTTCTATGGATAACAGTTCAAGGATGGTTGGTGGTCCCTAAACGGGATCTGGCCATTAGATGCTTCTACAAACTGCCATAACTTAATTCTCTTTGATCCTAAGGCTCTAGAGGAAGCCTTGAATATTCAGGCCTCTCCATCCCCTACACCCACTGCCTTTGGAAGTCCTGAGGAACCAGGAGGGCTCCTGCGGAAACAAGAGCTGCTCACCCAGAATGAATTATTGAAGCAACAGGTAAGGAGGGGGAATGGGAAAGGGAGAAATGGGAGACGTGGTTTGTAATGTGCATACTCTGGAATCAAAATGAGTTTTAGGAACAGTTGCCACATGTGTCATGGGATTTTGGGCATAGTAACAGCATTCTGTATTCTAGACTCCAGCTACACTCCTCCCTGATTCTTTTTGTTGATCATTTATGAAATTGTGGTCATCCACAGACACAACATTTGGCACTCTAACATCTTTCAAAGGCCTAGGCCTTCATTAATGCCTTGACTTACCCCTCCTCTGTCTAACAGGTTAAGATCTTTGAAGAAGATTTTCAAAGAGAACGGAGCGATCGTGAACGAATGAATGAAGAAAAGGAAGAGTTGAAGAAGGAGTTGGAGAAGCTTCAGGCCCAGGTTACCCTGTCAAATGCCCAAGTGAGTCTGGGAAACCTTATGGTGGAATAGGAGGAGGATGGGGGTGATGGAACAGGATGCCCAGAGCAGGCCCCAGGGAAGCATGTGACACTTAGTAGAAAGGAAATATATATAAAAAAAAATAGAAGATGCAGTATTCAGAGTGAGGAAGACTTGGGTTCTGGCCTCACTTCTGAACTTTTCTAGACTATCTGGGTCGGTTAAGTAATTATTCAGTAAATCAGTCCTAGGCTAAGTTGCAAAACACTTTTGGTCAGCATTGGTAGGAGAAAAGGAAGTTTCCTTAATGGGATTGCCTTTGATAATGAAATCACAGATCTGAGTCCAAAAATTTATTACTGATACCTGATGAGAACAGTGACGGTTTATCATGACCTGTGGTTGGGTTCATGTGATTAACCTGTGGTGGGTTCATGGGAAGAGGCTATGGATAAATAAACTACACAGTCTTCTTTCTGAAACTGTATCTGTGCAACAGAGTGAGATATTTATGTGGTACTGAACCAGTATTGATTCATCAATAACATGTTGTATTCACGTGTAATGAATGAGTAATCGCTATGAAGTGGTCAGGGAGAAATTGGAATCTAGTACCATTGATGAGTGCATTGACAAGTTGTGGGATCTGGGCAGAAGCATACTGGGTTTCAGCACAGTCCTAAGTGGTTGTAGTTAACATCTACCCTTCTTGCTTCTTGTTAGACTCATGCAAGGCCTTTAGAGTTTATCTTATCTGATCTCCTTTAACATGGAGGAAACTGAGGCAAGAGAGGCAATAGGACTTAATGATCATGAAATTAGCTAGTTCCCAGTCTAGTATTCTTTCACCTGCACTATATTTTTCATCTTTGAGAATATCTCAGATTTTGGAAGCAGGAATGAAGTATGAAGAGGTAGACCTGCTTTAGTGGAAGAAACTCTGGTATAGGAATCAGGTGACCCTGGTTCTAGAATTGGCTCTGCTATTGGTTGCTATGTGACTTTGAGCAAAACATTTCCTCTTTTCTGAAATTCAGTTTCCTCTATAAAGTAAGGGAGGATTGGATTAGATGCGTTATTAATATATCTCAAGCTCAAAGATTCTGGATTCACCTAATCCCACTTTCTATTCTAATGGTGTATCTGAACATCTTGCGCACTGTTCTATGACCTTGCTCCTTCCTAAGATGTTTACGGTTTAGTCTTTTCCTGACTATCCAGGCCTGGCAAGCATCTAGACTCTTATCTGTCCTTGTGCCCTGACCTTGGCCAATTCTGTAGATCTCGCTTTTTCAAGTCCTGAGTGAACAACCCTGGATAGAAATATGTCAGATGGCAGGGTAAATTTTTCGTGGGCTGCCTTGGGTGTGCCCTCCTGGCTCTGGGCTCGTTGATTGGCTGGGTGTCTTTGTTTTCTAAATGGGTTATCTGTATTTCTCTTAGCTGAAGGCTTTCAAGGAGGAAGAGAAAACTAGGGAAACCATCATGCAGCAAAAACGGAAGATGAAGGTAAAGAACCCTGTGGTGAACCCTGGACAGAGGTCCCAGGCTTATTTTTGGATGAAAGTTAGGCTCTAACAGTCCAGCAGGTTTTTTGTTTTTGTCTTTTCTTGTTTTGGTTGCACACCCTTTTCATTTTGGGTATGGGCAACATATGGTGTAGATGGAATGCTTACCTTGGAGTCAGAAAAGTCAGTTTTCAGGCCCATTTCTGCCACTGATTGTGACCTTGAGTAAGGTCACGAAGATCCCTTCTAATTTTGTGAATTTATGACATCAATTAAAAATGTATTCCCTAAGGTTCTTGTGATTCTAAATACTTAGGTGCTGCTGGCTAGAGTGAGGTGACCTGGATTATCTGAAGCCTGAACTTGTTTTTTGCCCTTCTTCTTAGGCCGCAGGAGAGAGATACCACATGGACCCCCTCCAGGAGCGGATCTGTGGGGCCTATCCCTGTGCATACCAACCAGTACCCCCATTCCTGCACCACCGTGGTTTTCAGGACTGGTCAGAAATCCGATATCCTCCCCCACCCATGGCCGCAGAGCATCCACCTCCAATCCCCAGCTCTCGCCTTTTCCACCTGGTGAGTTGCTCTCCTTGTCATTATTAGCCTCATCCATTTTTCTCCCCAGATTTTTTCCTCTCTGTGTCCCTCCCCTCAACCTACACCTTACAGGGTCAATATGCTTGAACCCAGCCTAGGTGAACTAGACCGCCAAGGTTCCTTTCAGCTCAACATCTGGAGTCCTGTAAATTTTGCAGCAAGGGTCAGTGTAGCGACAATATGAATCCTTTCAGTGCCGTAATTATTGGCACCAGGACTGAGCCCTAGCTGGGAGGAGAGACCTACCTTGGATTCTGGCCTGTGGCTAGGAAATTCTGGCCTTTTTAGCTCTACTGTCATTTCAGAATCTCGAGTGTCCTCAAGAAAAGATTGAAAGAGGAAGCATGAGAAAGTAGCAGGGCTTGATTTAGCCAAGTCCATAAAAATCACCTGTTTCTGTCCAGAAATATTAGCATATTTTTAGTCTTCTCCCTCTGTCATTTCTTCTTTAGTTTCCAAGTCTTGCTGACTTCATCCAGATGTTTTCCTGTGTGCTGCCTTTCTATGCAGGTCCTCAAGGCTGGTTTACAGCAGCAATCTCTAAAATTATTTCTCATCTTTTCCTGGTCTCTTCCCCTTCAATCCAACCTGTACCTGGCCAATCTATGTACCTTAAGCAGTCTTATTTCATCTGTACCCTAAAGGCAGCATGCTCTAACCCAGCAGTGGTCTTGGCATCAGAAGACCTGGAGTTTGAATCCAAACACTGAAATCTGTTGGCTGTGGGATCTTTGGAAAATCACTTTGTTTCTCTGAGATTTGGTTTCATTATCTTTCAAATGAGGCTAATCCTTACATTCACCTACCGCCCTGGGTTGTGGTGGCCAAAGTATTTTGTAAACCGCAGAGCCTTATTCACATGTTAATTATTGTTAATAGTGGTTTCCTGTTGTCTACTTCATCTAGTTAAAATCCTTTTTGGCTTCCAGCCGTTTTACAATCAGACCCTACCCATCTCATTCCTCTGCGTGATAGCCCGGGCCCCTTTTGAACTTGAAAAGGCAGGGCTTGGTCCCATTTCCATGTCTTCTTCCTCTTACCTAGAGAGCCCTTCTTTTTCCCTTTCACTTCTCCAAATCCAGCCTGCCTTTTAAGGTCTAGCTAAAGGTCCATCTCTTCTCTAAAAGATTTGATGGTTTTCTGTCTTCTTTATCTTTCCATTCCAGATTGTTTCATGTATGCATGTATGTTTTATTTCCACAGCCTGATTATGAGTTCTTTAAGGTTAGAAGCTATGTTTCGTAGTTCTGTATTCCCCACAGAACCTAAGACAGTGCTGGGCAAGTTTAATAGACTTTCAATGCATATTTTCTGCTTAAAATGTTGGTGGGTTAGTTAGGGCTTGAATAATAAGCATGAATAACTATTTCAGCCGGAATATGCTTGGCGGAACGCCCAGTATGCTGCTGCCCTGATCGAGTCTTCAGAGAATGGTAAGAATTCTCTCATTGTCAGTGTCAGCTATTAATTTGGTACGGTTCAACAATTTTTTAAACACCTACTGTATGTAGAACATTCAGTTAGGAGATAAAAGTATAGACTAAGATATAGAATGCTGTTCTCAGAGTTTATTGGATTCATTTAAGTGACATCTACCTCAGCAAATAGACAGTGGCTGAATGAACTGAAAGGTTCTTAAGTGCTAAAGATCACTGACTTGGCTTGGTGGGGACAAGTGCTTCAGGTGACTGGCCTGAACAAGAGTGGGTAAAACGTATCTGAGAAGTGGCCTTTCAAGGTACCCTTTCAGTTTTTCCTTTTCTTCTTAGGTACAAATACTGCTCAAGCAGTGGGCACAGGAACTGTTGGCCTCTCAGGTGATGAGATAGAGGGATAAGGTGATTTCTAACAGTGCAAATGATGGGGCTTAGGAAAAAATGAGGGGATTCATTGTGACCATTCCTCTATAACCTGGCTATCTTCATCTTTCAGAACTGCCTGAACCGGATTACCAAAGTACTAGAGGCCATTCTAACCGTATGACCAGAGCTGCTATTGGAACAAAACTGATGGGGCAGTAGGAGCACAGGGTGGGGACTGGGCCTTGTGTCTGTCCTTCTCTTCACCTCACCCCCATCTGGACCCTTCACAGACCACTGAGTTTTCTGCTTGTTAGGAGCTCTTTGTTTTCCAGCAGGAGTGCCCATGGAAGACTTTTATTTCCCATCTAGAAATAGGAAAGGTGGGATGAGAGAGGAACTGGGGTCTAGATCTAGAGAAAAGGAGAGTGGAGTTACATGGCTCTGATACTCCACAATGGGGTAGAATCCTCCAGGTAACACTGTCAGGAGCTATTGATAGTTTTTTTCCCTTTTCTGACCCTTTTTCCCAAATGGACACATCCTCTCTTGGGCCAGTGTAATATGTGTTGGTCAAGGTATAGATATTTGTTTTCAGACTTTAAAAGTCACTTCCCAGCATCCCCTCCAGAACAGATACAGAGTACTGTTTTGACTTAGGAGAAGAGAGCTGACTAGATGTTAATGTTTCTGGTTAAGAGTAGCCCCAGTTTTGAGCCTTAACTTTTCTTCTGGCACCTGGTCTTTTTTTCCCTCCAGTCACATTGGATAGATACTTTGCAGGGCCTCCTGTGCCTCAGTGGTGTGGCAAGAGTGTTTGGGTTGTCTGCTTGTGGTCATTTCCCAAAGTTTGAAATGGACTTGGCTGTGTGGCTTTGGAATGAGAAGTAAAAGAAGAGCATCGTGGTGTCGTGGGCTGGAGTGTGGTTGGGTGATCCACGCCAACTGTTGGGATAGTTCTGAGACCGAAAACAAAGCTAAAGTCTTTACCCAGTTTTTCTTCACATCCTTTTTCTTACCTCAAGGAAGACTAGAGTATGGTGCTCTGTGCTCTCTTTCCAAGTCATTCCCTAGCCTGTCCTCTTTTGTGTGCCCTTCTCCCTGGTCCCATCTCCCAGTTCCCCTTCCCTTCCAAGAATGATCCTGGAGATGAGCTTTCCTATTCCCTTCACCTTTGGGAAAAACCAATCAGGGGCTTTATGGAGCTAACCAAGTTCTTACTGTCTGTTCTCTGAGACCCCCACTCCCACCCCCACCCCTCACCATAGTCACAAACTCTGACAACTTTTCCTTCCCTAGGAAAGTCTCTCTTTTCCAGATGAATACTCTGGACCCAAGCTAGTGAAGCACCTTGGGAACTCAGCTTCTGGAAGTCAGCACGTATAAAAATGAAAAAAATAAGCCCTTGGCTTCTCACCAGGGCAGTATATTAAGTTATGATTTTCATTACTCAGAGTCATGACGCACTACTTGTTTGGGGCTGAAGGGCTACCTATGTGCTCCCCTCAGACCCACTGGCCAATCTCCTGATCTCTCCCCTCTGAGGTCAGGGACTGTTCTTTGCTACATCTGTTTTCTCTTCCCAGGACTCTGTACATAGTAGGTCCTCAATAAAGAGTTGTTCAATGAATTTTCCAGCTCTGCTGTGTGACTTAAAACAAAACCAAACCTTAAAGCCCCTTTGAGGTTCTCATTTTTCTCTAAAATGAGATGGTTGGACTCATGGGACAATTTGTGTTTTGATGGACCCAACAGTACAAAGCTGGTAGCTTCTAATTCCTCCCCCTCCAAAAAAATCCCTGAAATGGAAGAAACATGGAAGTCTCAGGTGCTGCAGAAAGGTTTTTATTTGTCACCAATGGGTATGACTAATGTAGGGGGAGCCAGAGTGATAGGAGAGGGTGAGTTTCCCCTTGTAGGGGGCAGCATCCCTGCTTGGATGTCACAACCTGAATGCACTAAGGGTCATGACACCTTTGCAGGCTCTGATGGGATCCGCCTTGGAGAGGCTTTGGATCCCACCATCATAGAGATGTTGTCCCTCAGTTTAGGACACTCTCTCTCTTCTTTCACACCAGTCTTTTGCCCTGGCAGAGCCCTTTAGGCAGCTCACCAGCATGTAACTCTATGGGGTGGGGCCATGGGGGTTTGAAAGGGCTGTTCAGAGAAGGGAGAGAAGGATTGTGTTGTATTGGGCTGAGGAAGGGGCCTGACTTATTTTCAGTGGGTCACTGGCCTTCCAGGGCCTCTTACTTCAGATGAACTAAGGCAAAGGGACTCATTGGGGAGTTAGGGGAAACTCCAGGACCATAGTTCTACTGAGGAACAGATCTGAGAGGCTCAGTAACCTGACTTAAAAGCTAATTTTTCTCTGTTGGTCAGGATGGGAAGACATTAATATGGGAAAATAAACTGAGTATTCAGTAGAGCAACTACCTAGGGTATGGAGGTGGGTGTCTGCACTTGTCTCTGATTTTATGCACACCTAGGCACATAACCCCTGAAAATACATCTGTGTGCATAGGCATCCTGATGTCTGAGAGCAGCATCTTTTACAGTGGGGTCTTGGACAGACAGTACAGTCTGGTTAGGGTTGTGGGCTGGGGCAATCCCTTCCCTGAACAGTATCCCTTTTCTACTCCCTGAGGGCAGTGGTTACTTCTGCCAGTCTTCAGCAGTCCTGTCTTGGCTGCCACGCTTCCGCAGATAGTCCAGGATGTCCACCTTGACTGTGCTGATGGTGGCTCGGTGGTACCAGCGCATGATGGGGATACCGTCTGGCCCCACCAGGAACTTCTCAAAATTCCAGCGGATGTCATGGACCTTCATGGGTTCCCAGAAGAGGTTTTTGGGTGTGCCCATGAGTTCAGAGGGGGCAGGGCAGGAATTCTTCAGGGTACATGGAAGCATAGAAATAATGAGCACTCCCATCTTTTAGAATCAGACACTTTCCTGCCTCTCTCTTCCCATACTCCTCCCAAAATCCTGTTTAATAGAATACTAGGTAAAGGACCTAAGGTCCTGCCCCACACAATAACACTGGGAAAGCTTGTATCACTCATATTACTATCTGGATAGCAAATGACCCTTTGGGAACCCTACAGACTTGGAACTTTTTTAGCATCAAAGGGAAAGACCTTAGGAATCACCTAAACTGGGCCTCAGTTTCCCAGTCTGTAAAATGATAAAAGAGACCAGATAGTCTCTAACATCCTTTCTAGCACTGATATTAAAAAGGCCTTCAAGGCACTCCAAAAGCAAGACAGCTAAATACGGGAACCCTTCTTTTAGTGTAGTGGGAATCATGTCATCACTCATTGGGGACTGGTGGAGAGGAGTCTTGATGGTTTGTGAAGCACTGTTCTCAAAACAGCTCTATGAGGTAAATAACAAGCATTAGTGAGAGGCAGTGTGGCGTAACGAATAGTGAACCAACTTTGGAGTCAGGATGATTTGTGTTCAAGCCTTGCCTCTGACTCACAGTGACTGCGTAATCCTGGGCAGAGCCCTTAAACTCTTAGGGCTCTAGGTAGCTTATTGAGCCTGTGTCTGAGAATGTGCTGATCTCCTGGTGAAGGGAATCTCCTTATCCAATAAGTAGTTCTCTGTACCAATGAAATCACAATTCTTGGTCCTATCCTCGTTTATGTATGAAAAAACTGAGGCCAGGGATAGGAAGATGATTATTGTTCTACCCTTTGCATGATGCAGTGCTAGAGAATTATAGTTGGTCTACATAGGGAAACCCTGAACTGGTCCTGGAGGCATAGGCTAAGCATTGCTTCTGTATCTCAGCCAACGTACAACTCTCCCTCTGGCATAAGACCTCATCTTTTGGGAAATTCTGCCAATAGGCAACTTGCCCTTGGAGACCAAGGGGATGTGAAAGAAGAGTGAATGATAGTCCGAGAGAGAGAGAGAGAGAGAGAGTGTATGCGTGTGTGTGTGTTGCAGAGTGCTTCTGAATTGTAAGCTTCATGACTCCTCCCTATTGAAAGCAGCCTGCATCCCAGGCCACCAAGGCATGACAAGTTCAGACTGTTGTCTCATTCCCTGCTCACATATTCAGTCCCCAATCTTGGGATGTTCCTTTCCCCACTCCCACCCTGCCTTCAACCAGCAGGTAAGAGCAGGTGGAATGATGCCAGGGTGAGGTATGTGCTCAATCTCTCTCTCTCTTTCCCTCCCCCTCCCTCTCCCCCTCTCTCCCCTCTTCCCTCTTTCTCTCTGTTTCTCTCCTCTCTCTCTCTCTCTCCCCCTCTCCCTTTTCCCTCTCTCTCCCTCTTCTCTCTCCCTACCTCTGTCTCTCTCCCTCTCCCCCTCTCTCCCCTCTTCCCTCTTTCTCTCTGTTTCCTCTCTCTCTGTCTCTCTCTCCCTCTTCCCTCTCTCTCCCTCTTCTCTCTCCCTGTCTCTGTCTCTCCCTCTCTTTGTGTCTCCCCCTCTTCTCTCCCTCTCCCTGTCTCTGTCTCTCTCTCCTCACTCTCATATGTGTTCTGACTCCAGGTGTAATACTGATCCCACTTGTACTATAGCTACCCTGAGTCTGTGGGCAAGGGGCACCCATCCTGCTGTTCCTGGGGTGAGGTTGGTCAGCCTGTCAGTCTGTATCTCTACCCACCCACGTACACATTTGGCCTTTATAACCCTCCCCCTCATCAGTGTTGCCCCTTGACCATTGTTAGGGGGACTGCCCAGGTAAGAAGGGTAATCTATCTCAATCCCTAAACAATTCTCCCTGTTACAGCGACCTGAGAAGCTGCTCAACTCACCTTCAGGAATGTGTAAAACTTCTGTTCTTTCTCTCCATTCACATCTCCTTTCTCAAATAGCTGGAAATTGGGCACAAAGCCTCCACCTGGGCGTACGTGCCTATGGTGAACAAGAATGTGGTTAGATGGGTCTGGAGCAAAAACAAGGAAGGATAGCCAAGCAGGGCTTAGGCCATGGGGAGGGCAAGGAAGGGAGGGCAGAACAGAGCAGTCCGGGTTGCAAATGGGATGGAGAGGTTTCTTTGGAGTAGCTCTCTTGAGCCACTGTTATTTTAACTATTTGTGACATAATCCCCACTCAGAAGACTCTTTTTTTCTGGGTCTAAATTCACAGAGACTCAGACTTAATAAGGACTTTTGGCTTGAAATGGATCTTAATAGGATTGTACACGTAGAGCTAAAAAAAAAGGTTCCATATTTTACAAAAGAAAATGACACCAGATAGGTAAAACAATTTACTTGAGCTCACACATGTAACCAAACTAGAATATGAACATAGGTCTGCTAACTTCAAGGCCAGTGCCCTTTCCATTATTCTCAGAGGTGCTGGGCACTCACCTTTTCTTCACCCACAGTTCTTCATTACGTCTTCCAGGATACCTTACCCAGTGCTCACCCATGACTGTTCTCCCCCACCCATCCTGCCTTCCCGTGATGAGAGGGCCCTGAGCACTGCTGGGCTTGTTGCCATGATTCAGGGATGCTCATTTCAGGAACACCTTCCCCTCACCCACCAGGCCCAACTCACTTGAGAGCAGGAAGGATTTCTGAGTTCTGCCCTGGTTCTTGTTTTCCAAATTGGTTACTGGGGAATCCCAGGATAACAAGGCCAAGGGACTTAAATTCTTCCTGTAGTGCATTCAGTTCTGACCCAGAGAAAAACAGGAGGAGAGAAGGGGTCTTACTAGACAGGCAGAAGGCGTATGTTCTAGCCCTGGCTCTTCCACTAACTTGTGTAACCTGATGAAATCACTCCAAGTACTCCAAGCATGAGCCACAGTTTCACTGACTATCAAATGAGGGGAATAATGTCCTTCATGGAACACAGGATCATGGGATCCTAGACATCTGAAAGTGTCCAAACAGCAGGAAGTTTTGGATTTTTGCTGGTATAAACACAGAGTGGGTGGGGAAAGGGGCGAGCCTCAGGCCTGAGAACTCCACTTTGGTTCAGCCATTTCTTCTGGGCTTTTGAAATGATCACTCGTAAATGTCTGTACATGTGCCAGAAAAGTGTTATGGTAAAAATGGAAGCAGCTGTGGACCCCCTGGGAGTCAGGAAATGGGTTTAGATCCCAACTGGTATTTAATTATCTATGCAACTCAAATTGCCAGTCTGGGGCCTAGTTTCATCCTATGTAAAATGAGGTAGTTGGATTAGATCTCTACAAGGCTTTTTTTAAAAATTCATCTTCTAAGGTAGCTTCCACATGGGATATGCTATGTTTTAATGCCCCTTTTAGTTCTTCATTTGATTCTCCAAAGGGAAGGAAGGTTCCTATCAGGTTGGGGGTTTTTCTGAGAGACTACTTCTCTCAGGCATAAATACTGTTTCCCTGAAAGTAGAATTGGAATACCACAGAATAGAATACTCTCACCTCATCCCCCATCCCTCTAGAAATCTATAATTGGAATATGCCTAGCCGTAAACAATTCCTTCCTATTGCTCCAGAGGGAGTTGGGAACAAGGCTTACCAAGGTACTGGACTGTCAGGCCTCAGTAGGTGGCAACATTGACAAAGAGGACGTATTTGCCAGCATATTGCTTGAAAGGGATGTATTCATCACCGTCAATGGTGAGGGCCCCGTACTCATAGATGGTACCTGTAATCCCTGGGTAGCAGTCCGTCTGAAACAAGGAAAATAATGGAGATGGGGGTTTTTAATAATAGCTTGATTTTGGTTAACAAATGAGGAAACTTCATCAGGCATGAAGTCTTGCTTCACAATTTTTGACTGCCCACAGAGCTGCTGGGAAAGGGCACCATGCCCATGCCCAGCCTCCAGGGAGCTCCATTTGGCCTAGATTCTCCTGGCCTAAATACAGATGTCCCCTTCCTTCTAGTTACCTGAGAAACAGGGTGGGGTTTTCAAAAGGACTTTACTAGTGATGAAGGGGATAGAGGCTAAAATCCAAGAAACATACATAGATTAGCTGAGTTAGAGATTCTGGGGATTTACTCTGGGGGGTGGGGAGCCCCTCCCTGGCCTCATCAAACTTCACCTAGTTACCTCCTGGCTCCTACCAGCCTGCAGTTTCCTGACACGGTTAAGGCCTCCACCCACTTTTATGAATCACTGCTCATACCCTACATATTTACCCAAAGCTCCTTTGACCAGGTCGTCAGTCCCACAAGCACAGTAAGAGACATCTGAGCATCCCTGGTCTTAGGTATCTCCAGCTTGGGGCTATTTGGAGGGTGATTGGAAGGAAATTAGTGATCTGACTATGATGATAGACCATGAATTGGGATGCTTTCTCCTGAATGAAAGACTTGGGGGAGATACATGATCACTGTCATCAAATGTCATGAGAAAGAGGAATTAGAATAATTTTGAAGGGCCCCAGAGAGGCCAGCTGCAAAAGGACATAAGAAATAATCAGGGCTATCTATGAAATAAGACTGTGCAATTGAGTGCTTCCTTTTGAAGGTTAATCGGTAAAGGCTGGATTCATCAGGAACATTCATGGTTCAGATACGTGTTGGACTCATACAGCAGGGGAACAGATGGAATCATGTGCAGGCCCAGGTGTGGGTTGTAACATCTCTGCTGCTGCTAGATAGCAAAGTTCTTAAGAGAAGGAACCACATTTAATACACATTTATTGTACTGAACTGTTTTCATTGCTTAGGTGAAGGGAATAATACATCTTGGTAAACCAGATGGGGATGTTGTACCCTGTAGACACACAGTTATGGAGATGGACATGACTTTTGGTTGACTTTTTCTTTGGTTAAATTCCTTCTGAGGCAGTATATGTCCCCTGGCCTACAGGTTCAGTCCCAGCCTCCAATCTCAGCTGCACTAGAGCCTCTTCTTGGCCTGGGAAGTCACTTCCACATTGTAATGCAAAGAGTGTTTGTACAAACTGACTTTGACTCTCCAAACCAAAACTGGCAAGGTGCTTTATAGTGCTAGCTCTATAGCCCAATATACAAACATACGCACACATTCTTGGTTGGTCTCTTGGAAGAGGAGATTAGAAAGTCAGCACATCTTTGCAAACACCACATTTTATCTGAGATCAGGGTGCAATTTTACAATTGAGAAAACAAACCCAGAAATGAAAAAGTGACTTACTCAAGGTCTCTTCCTATCTCTTCTCAATCTTTTTCTGCATCTTGGTGTGACACACACACACACACACACACACACACACACACAGACGTCAAGTACTAGAGCAAGGACTAGGGGCAACTTCCTGATTTCCAAACTAACCTCTATTTTAGTGTCTAAAGGACCTAATTTTCAGCATGGATGTAGTGAGAAGGGGCTTAGTGAATATGGTCAGGAGAAAGAATGTCAGGGTTTGAAAGGAACAGAGATCACCTACTCCATTCCTTTTACTTTACAGATGAGTAGACTGAGACTGATAGATTAAACGACTTGCTTGAGATCATATGATAAGTAAGTAGCAGATGTTGGATGAGATGACATTTCTAGTTTAGGGTTGACTTTGGGCAAATTGCTTTCCCTCTACTTTTGACTCTACTCATTACTGTCCAAAAGAAAATATACTTGTTTTCCCTTCCAGGGCTGTTCTAAGGATTGGTCAAATGAGAGACAAAAACTAATTTGAATGATAAAAATCCAACAGAATAAAGAACTAGATTTCTAAGGTTTCTCCTACCTCTCCAGATTCCTGTTACTTAAGGGATTAGGATTAAACTGCCTACCGTCACCAGGCTAGAAAAGCGCTGAATCTTTTTCCAGTTGGTATTGCAACAACTGCAGAGACAGATCAAAGCATTCACCATCTCATACAATGAAGCCTTAAGAACCATGGGCCCTTTGAACTGTGCTTGCAGCACTTGAGACAGACTTCATACTGTTGTCTCTACCCATGAGACCAGTGGCTTGCATTTGCACAATGACTAATTGGAATCAAGGCTAAGCTTGTGACCTGGACTCCGTTAAGTTCAACCAACATTAATTAAGTACTTATGTGGGAGGCATTGAGCTTGGTGCTAGGAATAGAAAATCAAAAATTAAACAGATGCTCTCCATTTTCCTGGGAGGATATAATACAGTCACAGAAAGTTGAGTCTGAGGACAGGAAGAACACCAGTACCTGGTGGGTGGGGAGTGGTTATTGGGCAAGGCCTCATGGTCCTCTGACACCTGAGCTGAACCACCAAAATAGGAATGATTCTGAAAGGCAGAAATGAGGCAGAAGTAGGTGCTGAGCATGGGCATGATGGTTTATATGGATACTGAGACAGGAGGTAGTATCCTGATCTCAGGGAAGAGCTAGAAATCCGGTTTGGCTGGGCTATGGAATACAAGAGGGAAGTGACATGAAATAAGTTGGAAAAGTAAGCTGGAGCCAGATTACAGAGGAGCTTAAACACAAGGATAAGGATTTTGTATTTTATCCCAGAGGCAATGGGGAGTCACCAAAAGATTTTGGTTTGAGGGAGGAGTAACATAGCTCTTGAACTGTTGGAGACCCTTTGAGATCATCTAGTCCAAACCTTTCATTTTATAGATGAAGAGCTAAGGCCAAAGAGGTAGTCACTTGCCCAAGGTCCCACAGGTAGTAAAATGACTGAGTCTGGTTTTGAACCCAGATTCCCAGACCCCAAATCCAGTGATTTTTCCATGGTAACATGCTGCCTCCCTGTCTTAGGAAAATTATTTTGGCAGTTATATGAAGGACATATTGGGAGAAGCAAAAAACTGGAGGCAAGGAAAACAATTAGGGGTCTAGAATAATAATATAGATGAGAGAGATAATGCAAGTTTGAACCAAAGTGATGGTCATTTACAGTAGAGAAGGTGAATTCAAGAGAGATTGTGTAGATGTTTTGATGGCACTTTGCCACTTGAAAAAAGAGGAAGATTATCCTTAGATTTGGAACCTGGTTCTCCTCAACAGAAATGAGAAGTTTGAAGATGAGACTGACAGGGGGAATCTAGAGTTCTGTTCTGAATATGGTGAGTTTGAAATACTTAAAAACATTGAGATGGCAGGCAAGGTGGACAGGTAATTGGCAATGCAAGGCCTCATCAGAGATCATTGTTGGATATATACATTTGGGAATAATCTTAGAAATGATCATTTAATACATATGATCACCAGATCATGAGTATGGAGAGAGAAAGAAATGGGGCCAAGGACAAGTCCTTCAGAGACATCCATGCTTGAGGAGAGGAGATAGCAAAGGAGTCTGAAAGGGAGTAAGCAGAAGATAGAGAACCAGCATTAGATAGTTTTATGGAAGTCAAGAGAGGGGAGAAAATGATCTTATTTCAGTGACCTCAGAGACATAAAGAAGGATGAGGACTGAAAAAAGGCTATTGAATTAAACAGTTGAGAAAAAAGGAATTTTAGTAGAGAGGTAAGCAAGAGGATTTTTACGTGGCTGTGGGGTGAATAGGTGGTGAGGATGTTGAGGCAATGAGAGAAGACATGAAAGACTGAAAAGCATAAGAAGGACTGATGATAGATTGAGGGGCTGATACAGTGAAATGATTTTGTGAGGTGGGTGTGAGTGGGAGTGGACCTGGCCACATTTCTAGGAAGCCAAGGAGCTAGTAACTATGGAACAGTTGCAGAAATGGGACAAGCTTCCGTTGGCGCTGGGAGAGAGAAATTGAGGGCACAAGTAGAAAGACTTTATTTAGCCTAGGCAAAAAGATATACCTCTTCCTTAGAGACTAGACCAGAGGAAGGCTGAATAGGTAAAGATTCAGGAGAATTTAAAGGTATGGGATATGAAAACCAAGGGAGTTGTCAGTAAAGTAGGAGGTACCATCATCTGTTGAGGGGCTAGGGCATTGGGATGTTGAGGGCTTGAGGAGAACAATTGGAACAGCAGTTGGAGACTGTGAGTTAAGGGAAGAATAAAAGGATTGTCATGGAGTTAATATTAAATAATGGGAGTTTACAGTGGATCCACTTGGCTCACTAGTAGGACTTCCTCCACCAATGTCCAGTGACAAATTGTTTAGCAGTAACTGAACTAAACAGGGAAAGTAGATGGTGCAAATGACCCAGAATGAACTGGTAAGGCATGGATAGCAATGGTGTGGGGTGGGGGGAGAGTGGCTGGGGTAGAGAGGGAGCAAAGAATTTAAGTAGGGTGGAGGAAAGTGAATAGTTGAGCTATCCAACTACAGGGTTAAGGGAATAAAGAGAGACCAGAGCAAAGGCTGGGGGAAGTGGGGGGGAGGGGGAGGGGGAGAGAGAGAGAGAGAGAGAGTGTGTGTGTGTGTGTATGTAATGATAGGGGGAGATGATTAAGGTAAGAAATATGTTTTGGAGGAGTCAGGCACAGGGCAAGTTGGAAAGATAGGAGATTGTTATCAGAGAGGGGAATTTCCGAATCCAAGATCATGGAGGTGGCATAATTTGAGATGATCATAGTATTTAAGGTATGACCACCCCTGAAGGTGGTGGCTGAGGAGGAGTCAGGTGGATGTCAGCAGTTTTGAAGGGGATGAACTCAGAGCCCATGGTGTTCAAGAGGCCAGGAATTAGTCTGTGACCTGGCCTAAGAGCAGTTAATTCTATCACTGTAGGGACATAATTTATTCGGAACTAGAACCAGGGGTGGGAGTCAGCAACCTTCAAGAGCACAACTTCTAAAAGGAAGCAATTAAGCACATTTAAAAATATATAAACACATGTTTTAAAAAATAATTTTGCTCTGTTGGCAGGTCAGTTCAGCCTAATTTACACAAGTCACTTAGAACCTGGCTGTGTTCAGGCTACCATAGTCCTCCTCTTGTGAGCAAGAGCTTGTGTAAAGTTGTCTTGGAAAGAGATGTCAGATGGACAGAACTCTGTTTGGTAACCAGTCCAGGTTCTTTCCAACACACCATAAGACTTGGTAACTGGTGGGTCACCAATGGTCTTTGACTTCCCCCAATGATTAACACCCTTAAGAGACGAAGTGGGTATTCAGATTACAAGGAAGCTACACATTTCTCCTTAAGCTTAAGTAGCCCAGAGCAATAAACTGTTCTCTACCACATGCCTGATATAAGAACTAAGATTCCTGTATCAGAGTGGATAAATTTTATGGTAACCCCCAACTTAAAAAATAATAATTATTTTTGCAAGTATTTATCATATCTCCCTCCCATTCTCAATTGAACAATTAAGAAAAAGATAACCCTCATAACAAATATGCATAATCTAGCAAAACAAATTTTCACATCGGCCATGTCCAAAAAAACTACGTTCTGTATAACATTTTAAATCTATCATATCTCTAGTAGGAAGTCTCCCCCAGATTTGGGGGGGGAACTTGGGGAAGCTCATGTTGGTTTAAGCAACTCAGATAGCCAGATACTGAATCTTCTTGGCCTATATCCAGCCTACTGATGCAGAAGAGAGCACTGGATAAGGAAGGAGTCAGGAGAACTGGTCTCAAGTACTGGCTCTGTTACTATTGAACTGGAGTGAGTAGCCTCACTCTGGGCCACAGTTTTCCTTCCTTTTAATTGAGGATATTGGTTTTGTTTGACAAGGCATATTTTTTTGCAAGTTTTTTTCTCTTCCTGTTGAGAGATAGCAGGGAGGAAAAGAAAATTAATGCTTATTAATTGAAAAAAAAGAATAGCCACTCTTTCAAATAAAAAGGATAAGACTTAGATAATTGTTAGAGTCTCCCCCAAATTTGGGGGGGGAACTTGGGGAAGCTCATGTTGGTTTAAGCAACTCAGATAGTCAGATACTGAATCTTCTTGGCCTATATCCATGACAGTTTATATTCTAAATCCTCCAAGAAACTTTGCTCAGACAACCACACCCTACTATAGCCCCTCAGAATAGAATTCCTTACGGTTGTATTGAGTTCTATAAGTTTCTGGCTTTAATGTTCTTAGGTCTCATATTCCCTGTGAGAGAGGGCCTATGTTTTTATTCTGTTTCTGGGTTTCCTCCAAAGTGCTTAGTTAGCCCAGACTTCACACACAGATACTACTGGTTCCATAGTGCTAACACAGATACGCTTTCACCTGCCATGTTCTGTACCTGCCTTTGGCAGGAAGTGCTGGCCTCAAATATCTGATGAACTGAAGAGAATGGGATGGAGGACAGGAGGAAAGAGAATAGGACTTCATAAATATAACCACCCAACTTCTGTCCTAAATCCAGTGAGAAAAGGTGGATAGAGATTGGGAGAGTTCTACAGACTAAAGAAAACAGAGGCTGGTGAATTGACCAGGGAACTCTGCGGCTCCATTTTGGTCCTTTTGGAGATAGATTAGGTATACCTATGTGAAATTAGGATGCTCTCCATTCTTGGCTTAGAACCCAAGTCTCAAGTTTGGCCAAGTCTTTTCCCTCCTGCTTGGGGAGAAGGTTCTCTAATCTCTTACCATGTAGTAGTAAGCCCTGTCTTGGACAGACCCAAGACTGCCACTCATGATTGTTCACAGGCCAGACTTCACCTTGTCCCAGTCCCAAATTTGGCCCCATCAACTTCACCCACATTCCCCAATCTCATGTTTCTAACCTAGCCATGATCAACCTCTTTCTCAAGGGCCTCCCTCCACCCCCAATCCCTGGCCATCAATCCCTATGTCCAAGTACTATAATACTCGGTTTTCTCTTTACAGCAAGCCCCTACTCCTACTGAAGTTCAACTACTTCACTGCTTTCAAAGGCAACAATCCTTATAAGAAGACTGGGGCCTGGAAAGGCTGTCTTCTGTAGGAAGGGCGATAAACATAAGGCCCTGGTCAGGTACTTTTCCACCAGCCCAACTCATTCTTGGCCAGTGGCTGTCTTAAGCATTCTCCATTGTGGCTTTTTGTTGGTTATTTTTGTTCAAGTCTGGAGCATAGAGTTGCAGAGAAAGAGAGATAGGGACATAGGGAACTAGACTTGGGATAGTACTGCTTAGTGACATAGAACCCACAACTGGAAAGGATCTGAGAACACAGAACATAAATTGTCAGGGACCCAAGGGAGAGAGAGTGTGGTGGATGAGGGAAAAACACTGAATTTAGAAGCAAACCACCTGGATTCGAAATCCTTGTTTGTTTGACTTTGGGGGTCCAGGTACAACCTTTCTAGGCTTCTGTTTTCCTCTCTAAAATGAGAGGGATGGATAGGTGAGCTCCTGGGTCTGTGGCAGCTCTAAATCTCTGTATCCATGCTAAAACAAGGTCAAAGCTGGACAGACAATATCAAAAATGGAACTGGCAACCAGTTCATTTTCTTTCCACCACACCATAATTAACAGAGTTTCTTTACTTAAACGGCATTTTCCTTATGTTTATCAATGAGGTGAAACAGTCCTCTTCCCATTCTCAGGGGCAGTCTAGAATAGCCTAAAATTCTTCCTGTGGGAGCCAGTCTCCTTAGAGTTATTCAGTCTTATTAGGACTATTGACTTGAAGTCCATAAACTGAATTTAAAGAACATTTTTATAACTATTTCAATAGTTGGCTTCCTTTCAATCGCATGTAGCTTATTTTACGCCTTAAGATCATTACGCTAAGGAGGGGTTCCTGGGCTTCACCAGACTGACACAAAAACGGTTCAGAATTCCTGCCTTAGTGGTTTGGGAACCAGTCTTCTCAAGTCCCCATTGCAGGCAAACCTCAAGATGCCATGTTCCTGTTCCTCGATTCCTGTCCCTGAAGATGTTGCTCCGTTATCCAGAGGGTCCTGAGGGACTTCCCGAGTAGGAGTAAGGTAGAAATGGGGAACGGAAAAGAAAGGGAGAGGTAGAGGGAAAGAAATACGGGGAAGGACCACCCCCAGAAGGACCACCACCTCGTCTTTGCACCATTCCCTTCAAGATTACACCATTCCTTTAAGACCCAATTGCTTAGGCACAGTTCAGTCCTGGGGAGGGGGGGAGAGACTCCCCAGTAGAGAGAAAAGAAGAGAGAAAAGTGGACAGCGATCCGACCCTTCCCACCTGTCTGCCTCCTGATAACCAAAAACTCCAGGGAGACAGACAGCGCCGCAGGCAAAGTGGAGGGGGACGTGGCGGGGCAAGTGCTCTCCTTAGCCTTTTCAACAGTCTCGGGGTGGCAAGGTCCTCCTTACCTTCATCCTTTCCTGGCCCCGGATGGGCTGGACGAAGGCAGACAGGACTAGCGGGAGAAGCCAGGAAGCCTGGAGCGTCCCTCCCGCCATGGCTACAGAGGAAGGAGAAAGCTCTGGGACTAAGATGGGTCGCGAGCACCGCCTCCCTGGGGTACTGCGAGTCTGAAGGCTGCTTTATGAAACTCACCACCACCTTCCCGACCTGCAAGAGGGGACCAATCACCGTCTGCACCACGACTCCCCAACCAATCGAGGACAAACGGGATCGCTATCATCATCCTCCGCCTCCAGCCATAGGCAAAACGGGCAGACAAAATTGTTGGGGCATCCAGAGGCTGCGCCAGTGCCTGTCACTAATCCGCCGCTGGGTCGTGGGCTCTGGGCACCTCATCCACCCAGCGAGCATTTGGCATTTGGCAAGAAGGATTGAGACTAGAGTGGGAATCACAAAGATTCTGCTCGTCGGGTGTGCTCTCGAAGCTTCAGTTTCCCTACCAGGAGAAAGAGACTGGAGGACTAACTCCGCGTATGCATTTTGTCACCGCCTTTCTGCGCTCTTCAAAGTCCAAAATAGGGACCCCCTCGGATCTGATCTTGCGCGGTCCACGGAAGAGAAATAATCAGAAAGAAGGTTCTCTCTGAACCTCCGTTTTTCTGTTTTTCGAAAATTAAGGGTTTATATTTACTAATCCCCTAAAAGCCTTTCAGGTCCGACAAACCTTAAACCTGCCCTCTTAAGTCGGGGAGTTTGGTTACTTAAATACAGAATATAAGACGTCAGGATCGAAGGTGCTAAGATAAAACTTCACTGACTCCCTATTGCCCACCAAAGTCCTCTTTCCAAAACTCGGTGCCATGTTAACTTTCCAAGTTTATTGCATGTTCTTGCCATTCACACACAGCCTGGGCACGCTGGAGTCAAACAGGGATGCTTTCCTTTCCCAAACACTCCGAGCATAATCCCTGCCTTGGACTTTGATCACCATCTTCGCTGAGCCTACATTCTTCCTTCTTTCTCATAACCTGTTGAATTGAAAGGCAGTAAAGCAGTCCAGAGGGAAAAAGAAAAGCAAAGGACTTTGGAGTCGGAATCAAATACCTCATCTGCCCCTTAGCTACTAGAAATATAGAACGTTTGAGCTGGAAGGTATTTTATCAATCAATCAGTCCACGAACATTTATTAGTCTATGTTCCAGGCACTATACTAGGTGCTGTGAATATACACAGATAAAAGTGAAATCACTCCTGCCTTAAAGGAGCTTATGTTCTATGGGGGAAGTAAAACTGTATGTAAATAAATATATATACAAAATGAATACAAGCTAATTTGAAGTAGGAGGGGACTAAGAACTGGGAGGTATTAGGAAGGGCTTCATATGAAATGCAGCCACTGGAGCTCAATCTTGAAACCATGGAATCCAGGATATAGAGATGCGCTCCAGGTATGGAAAACAGACTGGGCAAAAGTATGGAGATGGAAGATGGCCCATCCTGTCAGGAATAACAAGAAAGTTAGTATGGCTCGACCCTAGAGGGTGGGATGAGAAGCAATACACAATAAGACTGGAATGTTACATGGGACCAGTTTGTAAAAGGCCTTAAATGCCAGACAGAGTAATTTGCATTTTATTCTAGAGATTAATAGAGATCCACTGAAGTTTTTTGAATAGGGGAAAGACACTCCCTACTTGGAAATTGACTTCCTTCCGTTGTAGAAGGGAGATACTTGAAGCAGTTAGGAGATTATTATAATTCAAGTGCAAGGTAAGAAGAGTCTGAACTGAGGCAGTTGTGGGAGTAGAGAAGAAACTTGAATGACACAAACATTGTGGAGGTAGAAACAGCAGGATTTGGAAAGTAATGGTTGTGTCGAGTGAGGATGAGTGAGGAGTCAAAGATAGTGTTGAAGTTGTGAACCTGGGAGACTAGAAAGACAGTGATAGATACCCTTAAAAGAAATAGGGACATTTGAAAGAAGGTTTGGGTTTAGAAAGAAAAATAATGAGTTGTTTTGAAAATATTGAGTTTATGTATATATGTACATATATATGTATGTATCTACATCTCTAGCATCTATATATCTATGTATCTATCTGTGTATCTATCTATCTATCTTTCTCCACAAGATAGCCACTTTGAAATATCCAAGAGGGATATAAACATATGTATGGGAACTAGAACTCTGGACTATAGAGCTCTAGATATCATCTTTATAGAGATAGTCGTTGAACCTATTGGAGCTAATGAGGCCACTGAATGGGAAATACATACAAAGAAAAAAGAGCCCAAGACTGAGACTGGAGTCCCCTTCCAGCTAGAGAGTATAACATGGATGATAAACCAGCAAAGGAAAATAAAGATTGGAGGAGAAGCAAAAGAGAACAGTGTCATGGAAACCCAGAGAAAAGAAAGTATTCAGGAGGACAGATGGTGTCAACAGTTTCAATAGTTCTACTACTGCTTTTACTGCACAGCTTTTACCAAATTGACCTTCCAGCAAATTGGCGGTGAGAGTATGTATGTCTAGTATGCCCCAGCCACTCAACATCATCTTCCTGCCATATTGCTGATGAGGTCACCAAGTGTCAGAGTATAGTGTCGAAGTATATGGAAAGCTTCTTTTCTCATAAAAACTAGAAATATTAAGAAATAATATTTCTCTGGCCAGGTAGAACAAAAGCAAAGGCCTTTTTGTTTTTTTAAGGTCAATTGATTAAGTAAGGATGTTAACCAAACTAAACTGTTACCAGGAGAAGATTGTTACCTTTCCACTCATCTGAAGTGAACAATGTTTACACCTACCCAAAGAAAGCACCCTTTGTTTCAGTAGTTCTCAAAATGTGTTCTGGGACCTAGGGATCTTCAAGACCCTTTCAGGTGATCTTCAAGGTCAAAACTATTTTCTTAATAATACTAAGATGTTTTAATTTGATAAATTATTTAATTTGGTAAATTAATATGGTAAATATTAATAGATATAGCCTACAGAAAAGTTCTTGGGGAGTCCCCAATAATTTTTAAGTATGTAAAGGGGTCCTGAGACCCAACAGTGTAAGGGCTGTTGCTTTATTTCAATGAAAAGGAGGCACCCTCGCTCCTATTCAAGAAAGATTCTCAGTATTGATCTCCCATGGTCCCTTGAAGATTGAGGAGGAAATTGGATGATGACTTAGTTATTCAAATATTCTGGAATCTCAACCTAAATTGTATTTTTACATATTGTGATTTCCTTCTTTGAGATTCCTATGATGTGAAATCATTGTGGGAGTCATGTCCAAGGACCTGGGGAATTATGTCTTTTTCCAACCTTCAAACACTTGGATTTAAGAATAAAATTAAGTTAAATAAAATTGTTTCTGACTGACAAGCCTAAAGATGCAGTGCACAGTATTAATATTTTTTTTCTTCTAAAATAGAATAAGAAAAGAAAGGCATAGGGAGAGAAAGGGAGATCAGAACTGGAAGGTATCTAGATATCTGCATAGATGAGGAAACTGAGGCTCAGAGAAAAGAAATGACTGCCTCTGCTCATATACCTAGCTATAATATATTTTGGGGAAAAAAATCACAAAATATTTTAAAATTATCTACTGTTTGGAATTACTTATGGTTCAGTTTTTAGTACTTTATTAGGCGGGGCTGGTCTCTGACTCAGGAACTTCTCTGCTGTCTCACAGTAAAGACTCAACTGTTTCCTTTGAATAAATCCACACCCAAGAAGGATGCTGGAAGGAGAGGTAATGTAGTTACTGGGTTTGGATAAATGATCCTTCAAGAAGATGTCTGCTGATTCGTGCAAGGTCATTTCTAACAACCTATCTGGAAGTCTAGTAAAAAGATCCCTGGTCAGGAAGCTTCTAATATTGGCTATTTTGTTAACTCAATATATAACTTGGGCCTCAGTTTCCACACCTGTAAAAAAAATCTCCACCTTTAGCTCTTTTTCTCTTATAGGGCTGTTCTAAAGATGAAAAGAATAGATGAAAGATGTACCTTGGAAAGTTTAAAGCATTATACCAATGTACATATTTACAACTTTTCTTTTTTATTATGAATTTATCAAACATCAAATGTTTCAATATATAAAGAACAGAAAAGAAGATTATATATGAAACTGTGAGCTATTACATAGCTTGTGTTTTGAAGTGTAGATTTAACTCAGCAGCAAACTTTCTTTTGCTTTCTTCTACGTATTTTAAAAATACTTGTTGATGTATTTTTCTTTCTTTTCCCTTTTTCTTTTTTTGTTTCACCATCATTTTTATCCCTCCTCACTAACCCTTTATCTTACTCCAACCCCCAATGGTGGCCTTTCCTTATAACAAATCAATATAGTTAAGTTAAACAAATGAACACATTGGCAGCCTCATAAACAGCATGTAAGTAAACCAACATTCTTTCTGTTCTTCACTGACCTCCAAGGGTGGGTCCAGTTTAGATAGATTCAGGTAGATCTCCTTAGCCTTGTTCTGGAGTAGGCTCAGCTCTCTGTCTTCCTCCTGTCAACCTCATGAAGGAAGGATGGAGCCAGGATGAATTTTGGCATTGTCTGTCCTAGGCACACTGTTTATACAGAGGGTTCACCAAAGAGTCAAGGTATTGCTTGGGTCATAGGGGGTCAGGTCAGATCCTTAGAAGCTCTTTAAATATGTGTTTATATATACATACAAATATATATGTATATATATACATATATGTATATCTATGCCACCTCACTGCCCCCATATATATGGATGTGTGTATAATACACGCACACTCATACATACATACACACATATGTATGTATATATATGCATATATATATCATATATGAGATAGCTAGGTGGTGCAATGGACAGCATGCCAGGCCTGGAGTCAGGAAAACTCATTTTCTTCAGTTCAAATATGATTTTAGACACTTACTAGCTGTATGACTGTGGACAAGTCACTTAATCCTGTTTGTCTCAGTTTCCTCATCTATGAAACAAGCTGGAGAAGGAAATGACAAATCATTCCAGTATCGTCACCAAGAAGAGGCCAAAGTGGGTCATGAAGAGCCAGATAAAACTGAAATGACTGATCAACAACCTGTATATGTATATCTATATATGCATACATAAATGCATATAATTTTTATGTTGTTTTGAACTTAACACCAAGTAAGATAGACATTTCCATACACAAAGCACAAGAGAGAATTACACTTGTAGCCTTGCTTCTCTGTATAGCTCTTCTCTCTTTAAGTGAAATATCAAATTCAGCATGACATTTTCAAAGCTGTCCTACTTGTCTCTATTTCTTATTGACCATTTCTTTTGTGCATTCTTTATAATACTTCAGTGATTTTCCTTTTCTTCCTTTTCTTCTTTTAAAAAAATTTTTGGTAACTATCCATAGTCCCTTTCCCCCTTAGCTCTGTATCTCCCCATGCCCTCCAAAATTGGAAGAAGGAAAAACAAAACCCTCTATCAAATAAACATAGGCAAGCAGAATAAATGTGTACATTGGCCATGCCTGAAAATGTATGTCATATTCCGCACCTTGACTCCATGTTCTACCGTTGGTTTTGGCCATTGCATTGATTAGAGTTCTTGAGTTTTCAAAGTTGTTTGTCTTTGCACTGTTGTTATATAGAAATCATTCTGATTCCACTCATTTCAATTTATACCAGTTCACACAGGTCTTCCTTCCCAGGTTTGCCTGAAACCATTTCTTTTGACATTTCTTACAGTGCAGTAATATTCCATTTATACCACAAATTTTGCCTAGAACCTCCTTTAAAAATTCTCTTTCATTATGAATTTAACAACTATCAACAAATTTGTATATAATAAGGAAAGAACAGAAAGGTTCATGCAGGAAATTGAACTTATGTACAGTTTTAAGTAAATATTAAATTTTGTACAGTCATGACAAATCTGTTCTAATCTAATTTAATTTGTGTATCTGATTATGTTCTCTTCTGTGTATTTTAAAAATGTTTCTTTGTTGATCTCTTCTTTTTTTCATCGCTCCCCTTACTGACCAACTCCTCTCCTCCTCCTCTTTCCCATAGACACCCTCCCTTGTAATCAACAAATATAATCAAAAAACCAAATCAACAAATTGTCTTTGTTTGTAAATGTATATTTCTGTTAGGATCTGTAATTCACCATGACTCTGCCAAGAGGTGGGTGGTATGCTTCATCATCAGTCTTTTGAAATCATGTTTGGTCAATGCAATGATCAAAGTTATGAAGTCTTTCCTAATTGTTTTCCTTTACATTATCATGGTCATTGTGGACTATTCTCCTGGTTCTGCTCACTTCCCTCTGCATCAGTTTATACAAGTCTTCCTGGATTTCTCTGACTTGTCATATTCATGATAATATTCTGTTATATTCATAAACTACTATTTGTTCTTAAACTACTGTTTTATTTGTTCTTTATTTAAAAAGTAACAATATATTTTATCGGCATCTTCTGTTTTTACACCTGTTAAATTTCTTCCTGTATCCCTCCTCCTCTCCTTTACCAGGGAGCCAACCCAATTTAAAAAGCATTTTAAAAAATAAAGGAAAAAAAAAGCAAAAATAATATCTTAGTACCTCTTTCTAAGTCCTGAACAACATCAAGTTCTCCATTATCTCCTCCACTGCCTCCCTTCCCACTCCTTCAATATACATATACACAGCTTGGTATGAGGGGCTGGCTAGTCAACTTAAAAATAATGAAAGAAGACAATTAACAGCAGGGGAAAAAGAACTTTCTTTTCTTGGACTCTGATTCCCTTCTCAGCTCTTCCTTTGCTTGAGGCAGGAACTTCTTGACTTCATCCAATGTGAAAAGAGCTTTGAACCTGGAAACCAGGATATTTGTGCTTGAAGCAAAAACTAACTGTGCAACTTTGAACCAATTGCTTTACCTCTTCAATTTCCTCATCAGCAAACTGGAATAATAATACTTGATACTATCTTCTTTACATTATTGTTAAGAGAAAAGCAAACCATAAAGCCCTGAGTTGGAAGACTTTCAGGGAAGACATCTTACTCCAACCTTTCTCTTTGGGAGAATCCTGGGAATGGAAGGAACCTGAGCAGGAATCTCTTCCACAATATCCCAGGCAGGTGGGAATCCAGGTTCAATTTCAAGCTATCCAATGACAGGTAGTTACTAATTCCCTGAGTTATCGCATTCCCTTTTCAATCCAACTCAATCCCGTAAACATTTATTAAGTGCCTACTGTGTGCCAGGCACTGTATTCTAGCTCTTAGAAAGATGGATTTTAAACAAAAAAATCTACAAATGTGAGCAGTTGACTATTGTGATGATCATTTTTTTATTCTTTTCTCTTAAAGAAGAACTACAATCCTGGAGTTGGAGGAGCCCTGAGAAGAAGCCATCTAGTCCAGTCAACTCCATATGTCAGAATCAATCTTCTCTCTGTAAGTATCTCTACTCACAGAATCTCTACTTAATCAATAGCTCCTTCCTGCCTCACTGGTCATAAAAGAATCCCCCAGCCCAGGTCTGTCAGTAGAGTCAAATCTAGCCACTCAGATGTGATAATGCTCCCTCAGTTTTGGCTTTCTTGACGGCATCTTCCTATCCTACTTGTTCCCTAGGTCAGCCCAGTCTTCTAGCAAGGAGATGATTTGGTTAAATTGATAATTACTTGGATACCCTACCCACCTCTCCCCTTCTTTGCTCCGAAGTCCCACTAGGGATGTTGATGTCCTTGAGAGAAAATGGACAGAGGAAGAATTAGGAGCACAGTTAGACCCAACTGGCAAAGACCAAGACTCTTCCAGCCATCAACATAGATGAAAGGCCTGACTCTGAGTAATAAGATGTTACTCATGTTAATTCCAACAGTTATAATCATTTGAATTTAGGTAGCACTTTACATTCATTGTCTCACAGTAACCCTGTGTGGTTGGTCAGGTATGTGTCTCAATTTCACAGATGAGGAATATTCTGGGGAAATGAGTTGTCCTAGATAAGGTCACCTAGAGAAAGTAATAGAGCTAGGACTGAAGATCTTTTAACCCCTATACCCCCTTACCCCCACCCCAGTCCAGGGCCTGTTTTACCTCTAATCTCTCTACACTCAAGGTCGTTAGCTAAATAATAGCTTGGAGTCATGAACCTTGGACATGCAGTATTTTCCTTCTCTCTACCTTGATTTTCTTTAGTTAATTTTCACCGCAATGAATCCCAGGGGAATGTGCTCTTAAAGAGTAATGAAGCATATTTAGGTACTTAATTTAGCAATTTTTAACATGGAGCCTGTATATAGATGTTAGGGAGTTTGAGAACTGACTTTTGAATATTTGGATGATCATATTTCGATATAATCAGTTTTCTTTGTAATCCTTTGTATTTTATCATTTGCTAAGAAGTGGTTCATAGGCTTCACAAGACTGCTGAAAGGAGTCCATGATACAGAAAAAAAAAATGATTAAGAACCCCTTGGCTTAGGAGATCTCTGCCCTGTTGGACCTCTATATAAAGTTTGGAAGGAGAAGCAGGAGGGGCATAGTCCTGATCCACTCTAACAGAAGAGCATTATCTTCTAAGGCCAACAGCCCTGGTTTCAGAATCAGGAACTCAGGATTCTAGCCCCCTATTCTGCCAAAGGATTTGTTGGATGACCTTGGGCAAGTCACTTACAGGATTAATAGAAAATTCTAATTACTATGATTCAATTTCTTAGCATATTAGATAGGGACAAAAATCTTTGCCCTGCCTCATAGGAATCCATTGGGATAGTGGTTGTGAAACACTTTAGCAATATATAACCCCATACAAACATCTGGGGTTGTCACCTACCCCTCCACTGGCCCCTCTCCCTTTCTTCCAGAGGATTAGGGAGAAAACCATATAATCTTTAATTCTCCCTTAGCATTATCTCTCTCCCCCTGCCCCGCCCCCTCCCCAGGTCCCTCACAATGAAACTCTCCCTCCCTTTGGGAACCAAAGCCAAATGGGCTGGACTTCCGGCTTGAGACAAGGGCTGGTGGAATCCTAGCCTTTGTGAAATGATCTGGAAGACAGAGGCTGATCTGTTTCTTTGGACTCTTCCCCCGGCCTAGGGCCTTTAATCTTCTGGGACAAGGACATCTGATCCCAAATCTTTTCCGGGCAGACTTTGGGAGAGTTTCCCCATTCTGTGCCTGGAGAGTTGCCCTGCTCACATCTCCCCTCCCCTCACTCTTACTCCTCTTTTGCCCCTTTCCACATTGAGAGCAATAGAAGTTTTTTCTAAGATAGGAAAACTTAGAAGACTTTCACGCTGACAGTCCAGGACATACTGATGCTCAGCAAAACAGGGGAGAGTGGTTCTAAGTGGTTCAAGGAATTGGCCATGGGACCTGCAGTCAGGAAGACAACTCTTCCCCAGATACTCACTAGCTGGATAACCCTGGGCAAGTCACTTGTGTCAAATAACAAAGTTGAGAAAAAAATAGTAGATGTAGTGACCAAGTGTAACAATATATATAACAGTCTTCTCTCCTAATTCTACACTACCCCTATCCCTTCTTGGAGAGGAAAGAAGGAGGTCTGTATCTGTTCTTCCATTACTCAGAAGTTTTCCAATTACTCAGAGTTCAACTTCCATTCGGTGACCTCCCCCCATTCATTTCCATTGTTATAGGCAGGGGAAGATTGTTTTCTGCTTCAGGTGACTATTCTTTATAGGTTTATATGCATTTTCTGAACTTCCTTCTCACCCCCAGTCCACAAGTTTATTGATGCAATACAAAATCAATTATTCCATTTACAAGCATTTTTTCCTTAAGATAAGCCCATATTTATATTATCACAATTTTACTAGATATGTAAGTTAAAGTTGAGAGAATAAAAATTATTTTTCCCATTTTCTCTTAGCTGATATCAGAGGTGGATTTGAACCTACATCTTCAGACTCCAAGCTGGGCAAGTCATCCTTTTTGCTGAACTTAAGCTTTTTCATCTATAAAATGAGGATAAAAATATGCTACCTACTTTATAGGGCTGTCTTATGGAAAATAATGACCAGGGGAGTCATTTATACAACAACATAATAAAGACAAACAACTTTGAAAGACTTAAGAATCCTGATTATAGAAATGGCCAGTCAAGATTTCTAGACTTTAGAGGATAAAGCATCCCGTCCACCCCCTGACAGAGAGTCTGATTTTCAACCTTGCCCCACAGAATGGATCTTTCCAATGTTACCAATGATCTCTTAAATGTCAGCTCTAATAGATTTTCCTCAACCCTCATCTTTGATCAGTGCAGCCTTTGACATTGCCAATTACCCTCCTCCCTTCTTCTTTCTCCAGTGTTTCATGACACTTCTCTCTTCTGGTTCTGCTCCTGTCTCATCATTCCTCAGTTTCCTTTGCATCTTTATCCATGTAAGGCCCACTAACTGTGGGTGTCCACCAAGTCTCTGTCCTGCGCCCCCTTCTCTTGGATATCTCATCAACTGGATTCCATGATCATCACTAACTCTATGATTCTTAAATCTACTTATCCAGCCCTACCCAGCCACTTTCCTGACCTCCACTCTCCCATTTTCCTCATTTTGTTGTTACAGTTCAGGGCATTACCATCCTACCAGCCATCCAGGCTCAGAAACTAAATTTCAGCCTCAATGGGTCATTCTCTTTCACCCCACCCCTCCATCTCACCTCCAATCTGTCCAATCAGTTGCCAAGTCCTATCTTTTCTATCTTCTTAACAACTCTTCCTTTACTCTCTCTTTTCTTCTCTTACATCACCACAACCCTGGTGCAGGCCCTCATCACCTCCCACCTGGACTGTTGCAATAGCCTGCTCTTGGGTCTGTCTGCCTCATGTCTCTGCCCTGGGCCCTCCTCCACTGAGTTGCCAGAATGATCTTCCTGTAATGGATGTCTGACCATGTCACTCTTGCCTCTTCCTTTTTCCCCCGTTCAGTTAATTCCAGTGACTTTCTATTGCCTCCAGGATCAAATATAAAATAGGTTGTCATTCATTGCCCTTTGTAACCTGGTTGTCTCCTAATTCCCCAGTTTCCTTATCACTTACTACCTACCACATGTTCTGCATTCCAGTGAAAATGCCTTTCTTGATGTCTGTCAGATGTGAGACTACATCTTCTGAATTTTCACTCCTTGTCCCCCATGTCTCTCCTCATCTCCATCTCCTGGCTTCCTCCTGGATAAAACTTCATCTTCCAGAAGAACCTTTCCTATTCCCCTCAATGCTAGTACCTTCCTTCTCTTGATTATCTCCTTTTTCTTTGTTTATTTCTTGTTTGTAGATGATTGCATGTTGTTTCCCTCATGGAGAGCAGAGAATGGTTTTGTTATATTTTGTTTTTTTCTCTTTCTATATATTCCCAATGCTCAGCACAATGCCTGTCGTATAGTAGATGCTAATAAATACTGACTGACTGACATGGCTAATACAGGCATTTGTTTTATTTGACTACAAGTATTTGTTACAAAGGTTTTACTTTTATTTTTATTTTTCAATGGATGGAGGGAGAAAAAAGTGCTTATTGATTAAAAATAAAATAAAGCTAATAACAAAAATCTTTCACATTGATCTAACTAGCTTTATGGTTTACAGAGTACTTTGTGTCCATCATCTTTCAGTTCCCACAACTTCCCTGTGAAAGAGGTAGGGGAGAGAATACTGTTTCCCTTTTGTGTTTGAGGAAATCAAGGCACAGTGAGACTAGATGACTTATCCAAGGTCACACAGTAAATTAATGTCAGAGCAGAGACTAGAACCCAACTTTCTAGACTTTCAATCCAAGACTTCTTTTTATCTTGCCTGAAGGCTCCTCAAGCTTTCTTTCCTCTTCCTGGTTCCACTCCTATTTCTACTGAGGGTGATAACCAAACTTAAGTCATTGTTTTGTCCCAGCCCACTTGAAGTATGCAAAGGGGGCATCGTTTCAACCTTCAGGAAATTCAGAAAAAATTCAACCAAGGCCTCCTGATATTGAGTTTTCAAGAGTAATGGTCCAGGATAGAATGGAAATAGGATGGTGTCTTATCTTTATTTATGTATTTGTATTTGAGCATTTTTGGAGTGTTAGTCTTAAATGTATTTTTAGATACTGTACTTTCTCCTGTTCAGGAGTGTGATCTGTAATCATTTGGAGGCAGTCATGTTGGAGGACCAGGGGAACTGTGCTACTTGGAACATCTCTTCCTCCAAACTCAAAACACTTGGGTATTGGATAAATATTACATGAAATAAAATTGTTTGTAATGCACTTGAGTCTAAACATGCAGAAATAAAGGGAAGAAGCATTTATTAAGCACCTACTATATGCCAGGCACTGTTCCAGGAGCTTTACAAATATTATCCCATTTGATTCTTACAACGTCTCTGTGAAGTGGGTGCTATTTTTATCCCCATTTCACAGTTGAGGAAACTGAGGCAGACGGGTTAAATGACTTTCCCAGGGTTGCTCAGCTAAGAAGTAGCTGAGGCAGCATTTGAGATCAACTCTTCTTGATTCTAGGCCCCACCTTTACTGCATTCTGTACTCAGAGTACAGAGGTGAGATCTCTTTTCCTTCGACTACCTTAGAGAACACAAAAAATCAAGGGAAAACACTTCACTGGAAATTGGAAGATGTGCTTTCCTGATTGCCACCAACACATTGAATGACCTTAGACAAGTCACTTCCTTAATCTGGATCTCAGTTTCCTCCTTTGTAAAATGAAGGCGTTGGATCAGGTAATCTCCAAGATCTGGTCTAGTTTTGAAATTTTGTGATTCAGAATCAAATCATACATTTGATCAATGTCATTCAGGTTCATCCAGCATCCCTTCCCTCCTTCTTGAACTCCACCAGCCCTCCCCCCTGCCCCACACCAAGAGTGGGTGAGATATAATTACACCGTTAAAGGACAGGATGTTTTCATGCCATTATGGTCTCACTGTTCCTTCCTCAATGTTCTGTTTCTCTAAATAACTTTTTCATTTTCATTAATCATCAAGTCCTAGCTGCCTGAGTCAAAAATCCAAATGAATTCCCAGGGGAATTTATTCAGGTAGGACCCTGGCATAGGTCAGCCTAAACATTGGAATTGTACAGCCTCAGACTCTGAATTGGAAACACCCCCAGAAGTCACCTCATCCAACCCTGGCTAAAGCAGAAACACCTGACAAGTGGTCAGTGTGGTTCATGACAAGGTGTTCATTAGCTGCTGAAGCAGTTCATTTCTCTCTTAAACGACGCCAGCTTGCAAAGAATTTCCACCTTAGACTCAATTGAAATCTCCCTTTAATTTTCACCCATTGCTCCTGGTTATAACTTTTGGAGCCAAGTGAAATAAGCTTTTCCACATGACAGCTCTGTGAATACCTGAGGATAGGGATCATGTCTCCTCTAAGTCTTCTCTCCCCCAGGCTCAAGTTCCTTCCTTGTGTGATTATGGTTTCAAGTCTCCTCCCCATCCTGGTTCCTTTCATCTTGTGAGTATCCTTCCTAAGATATGGTGCCTAGAACTAGACCCAGACCTCTAGGTGGAGTCTGACCAGGGCAGAGGAGAGTGGGACGATCCCCTCTCTTGGTCTACATACTAGGCTTCTGTTAATGAAGTGTGAGATCGAAAGAACACTTTCAGCCAGTACATCGTGTCACTAAGACCTTTATTTGCTACATCTACAAATGGCAATGTCTACATGCCTTGGTCCAGACAGAGATGCTTTGAAATCCACATGGTGTATACTTTGGAATGGATAAGTGCTTTTGCCATGGCTCCTTCTCTACGCTGTGTGGTTAAAAAAAGCCATTGAATCGTGTGTCAGAGGATGTGGGTTTGAATTTTAGCCGGGCTGCTTACCGTAGTGACCACGGGCAAATTACATAATGTCTCTGGGTCTTATTGTCCATAAAATGAGGGATTTGGACCAGATCTTCCTTTCTTGTCTACTTCCTTCCTACCTCCCTGTAGAATCCTAGTGGTGCCAGAAGCTTAGCCCAGTTCTACCTGGACGCTTGCCCTGAACCTGAGCTCTTCTCCACCTCCCTCCTATACCTCTCTTTCCATAGGGAAGGACAAGGAAGGAAGCAGCATAGAGTTAGCATTGAGACTGGGGAATAATTATACACGTAAGGGCTGGGGAGGAGGGCATGGCATTGAACCAATGCATAAGCCCAGCCAGAAGAGCTCAGATAGGAAGAGATAAACCAGGATCCTGGCCAGGGAATGAGCCCTGGTAATAGACAGAGAGGTCTGAAATTGATTCAAAGAGAGTTAGGCTATGGAACCCAGGGATCTAGGGTTCTCCCCTTCCTGCCCCAATAGGAAGATTTTCCCCCACTCCCACTGCCATGGTCTTTAAAAGAAGATCCCCATCTGCTAATGACTACTTGTATAACTACAGCTCAGTGTTGACATAATGTAGTTTTTTCCCCTAACTCTACAGAACTCTCTATGAAAACAATCTATTATCTCCTAAATCTGTAGTGGGCCAGGCATTTTTAGAGGGCACATTTACAGCCTATAGAACTCCAATGATTTGCTGAAGATCCCATAGCAAGTTTCTGTTTATCTTGGGCCTAGGAAAACCCAAGCTAGAATTCTACTTAGTGGCATTGAAATGGGGCCATAGGGTCATGGGGTCATAGAATTTAGAGGTCATGGAGTCCAGCTTTGTCATTTCACAGATGAAGAAACTGAGGCACAGAATTCCTTGACTTGGCCAAGGTCACAGAGTTAGTAAGTGTCTGAGGCAGGACCCTGGGCAAGTCATCACCCGAGTGTGACAACCGTATGTCAAAGGTAAAAAGAGTTTGACCTTTTGCATCCTTTATCCCCTTCCTTCAACTTATAAGATGGTTAGAAAAACTTAGAGGGAGAGTTTAGGGAAGAGACTTTCCTTTAAATGTTAGAGATCTAGAGATCTGGACCATCTGAATTTTGCAACTCTCAGCAGAGAGTCAGGGAAGGTCAAACTTAGCTTCCTTCCCAGCCCACACAAGGGGCTCTGAGCCCAGAGGGTATTAGAGTCAGTAGGGAACCATGGGAATTAGGGTCTGGAGAGTAGAGGGTGAAAAAGGTAAAAAAGGAGATAAAATGATAAAGAGAAAGGAGAAAGAGTTGAAGGAGTTTGGGACAGAGAAAGGAGGATTTGGGGTACAGAGAGGGAAAAAGAACAGGGGAGAGAGAAGGGAGCCTTGGGCAGAGGGAAGAGAGAAGGGCCAAAGAAAGGAAGGGATGGGGGAAAGAAGTGAGAAAGAGAAGGAAGGAGTAGAGAGCAGAGGGGATAAAAAGGGCAAAGCACAGAGATGAAAAGGAAGAGGGGACAGGGAGAGGGAAGGGAGCAAGGAGAGAGGAAGTAAGGAGCAGGACGGGAGAGGGAAGAGGCAGAGAGGACAAGGAAGTTAAATACAAAAGAAAGAGGGGAGGATGGAAAGGAGAAAGACATTTTAAAAGAGGTAAAAGGGAAAGTTGAAGGGGTCTGGGATATGGCTTAGTCATGGAGCTTTAGCCTTTGCTCTCTGGACAGCTGGGGTACGAAGAAGGTGGGAGTTGCCCTGGCTCACACCCAACAGGCTCTTCTCCAGAGTGTTTATGAGAAATGTCAACTGCCCAAGGGCCTATGACCCCCTAGTCTGCTTGGGCCTCTCTCGTGACAGACTCCTGGCTCCTGGTTATAAACAGCTTGTTTTGGAAACCCACTGAAGATGATGTCCTTTCTTGAGAGGCCTTTCCTGGGGACAGTCTCTCTCATAGGATCCTGGTAAATGAAGGCTGCCCGGAAGGTATAAAGGAAGAACCCCACTGTGTAGGAAACCCAGAATGGGAAGAAAAGGAAGACTCAGACCCTGCCCTGAGAAGCTAGGGATAGAACTGGGGATGAAGTCCATTTAAAGTGGACTTTGAGATAGAACAAAAGGTTCAAAATATGCCAAAATATCGGCAGCAGCATTTTTTGTAGTAAATCTAGAAACAAAGTGGGTTCCCATCAACTTAAAATGGCTGAACAAACTGTGTATGAATATGATGGTAGATTTGTCTAAGTCAGGAAGAAGCACATTGAAATAATCATTGAATTCAAGAAATATTTGTAGAGTACTTAGCATGGGCAAGGCATTACACTAAGGGATTGGGGTACAAAGACAAAATGAAAGAGAGTAGTGTAAAATAAGGTAAGATAGAAAAGGAAGGATGCGACCAGGGAGTCAAGGACTTTAGGAAGATTTTGGGGGGAAATTGGTTTGGGGATAGTCTGGAGAAGGAAGAGATATGGCACAGTGGAAAGAGTTCTGGCTCTGGAGTCCGAGAACTAGGTGTAGGTCCTACTCTGATCACTAGGTAACCTATGTGACTGGCAAGTTACTAAATCTTCCTGGGCCTCAGTTCCCTTATCTGTAAAATGAGGGGGTTAGTTTAGATTGCCTCCGAGATTTCTTTCAGATCTAGATTATGAGCATGTTGGGCCTTAAGAAATATTATTTTCACTTCTGGCTAACATGGTAGCCTGAATGGAGGTAAACAGCCAAACTCCCATGAGCTGATTTTTAGCAAAAACCTAAAGATAAGACTAGACTGAATAATAAAAATTATAATAGTTTATAGCACTTTAATGTATGTGAAACATTGCACCTTGTCACATATTATCCTCAGGACAGTCTTGTGAGGTAGGTGCTATTTTTATAACTATCATATAGGTGAGGTCCAGAGAAGTTAAGTGACTTGCGTAAGGTCACATAACTAGTAACTGTCTGAGATTGAATTTGAACTCAGATATTTCTGACTCCAGGTCCAGCACCCTATCCGCTATGCAAGAAATAAAGTGAGAAACTATGGTAAGTGACTTAATCAGCCCCAGAACTGTACCACAAGATAGCCAGAAACCCACAGGCAATAGGAAAGGAGAACTCCAGTAAACCCTGTATCATCATAGTCAAACAAGCAGCTAGCATATCAGAGTAATCAGACAGACCGAAGACTTGTAGTCTGTAAGGCTCTGTGTCTGGAAACAGCAAGGATGAAGAGCTCTCGCAAGGAAGTCCCAGGGTGGTTGGAAACTCATATCTTAGATGTGACCAGCCTGGGTGCAGCAGAGCTTGGAAAAAGATATCTGAGGCCCAGGGCATCCAGGTCTGTAGCATTCTATTCTGAGTTACCGTAGAGTGTCCTGAGGATTTACCATTCTTAATGTCCAGGATTCAGGGAGGATAAATCTACCAGCACTTCTAATATAAACAGGCCTCAGGAAGTGGAGGTCAGGAACTCAAGTGAATCAATGCAACATGGAGAAGGGCCAACCACTCCACCAAAAAGTTCGGCAAGAGGCATAGGCTGGTATTGGAACAAAGCTCTAATTTAGGAAGTGAAGTTGGAGATAAAAGTAAACAGAAGAAGAAACTAACAACAATAAAGAATTTTTACAGATTCAAAGACACCCCAACATCCAACCAAGCAGATAATCTCTCCAGTTTCAGAGATTCAAAAGAAACATGCATTTTTCCCACAAAAACTATATGAATACCTAAAACAAAAAATGAAATAAAATCTCTGGAAAAAAGAAGTGTTGGGAAAATAAATAACAGAAAAGAAATAGGTAAATTTTGCTAGGTAACAGATTTCCTGAAAATTAGAATAACCCAAACAGAAATTAGAGACTGTGAGGAAAAGAACTTTAGAATAAAATCAAAAGACTGAAAAAGAAAAGAAAATGTGGGTCATTTTCTACCAAAAGCAACTAAACTGGAAACAAATTATTCAGAGATATTTTAAGAGTCATTTGACTTCCTGAAATCCATGATAAAAAGGCTCGGATACTATGTTTCAGAAAATCATACATGGAAACTGTCCAAATCTATTGGAATTAGAGGGCAGAGTGAAAATGGAAGGGATCCATGGATCACTCACCTCCTGAAAGAAACCCCCAAAGCAAAAATCTCAGGAATGCCATAATCAAAATCCAGAATTACAAATGAAAAAAATACTACAAACAGAAAGAATTCAAATTCCAAGGACCATAGTCTATGGGATTGGGACCCCCAGTTGAAGAAGTGCTAAAGGGGTCTCAAGTAGAAAAAGTTTAAGAAGCCCTAGTCTAGATCACACAAAACCTGGTAGCTTCTCTCCTAAATGAGAGGAGAACTTGGAATACAATAGTCCAAAAAGGTAAAAAATATAGTCTTGCAACCAAGAATAATTTACCTCAAAAAGCTGAGTATAATCCTATAAAGAAAAAAATTTAACATCAATCAAATGAAGAAATTTCAAGTATTCCTAATGAAAAGATCAAAACTGAGTAGCAATGTTGAAATAAAAATGCAGAAGTCAAGAGAAACCTAGAAAGGTAAGATTATTTGAACAATTGGAAAGAGCCATGTGATGATGAAATGCTAACATTTTTAAGAGAGGTAGAAGAAACAAGTTTTTCCTTGGATCTTTAATGTCTTTGAAGGACACTATAGTTAAATAAGATGAAGGACCTAGGCAGCAAATTGATTCTGTTAAAATAGTTTTTAAGAGGGAAAAGAAAAGAGAGGGTATAAGGAATCCACTGGTATAGGAAGAACAGAACCAATCATTTCTCATAACTCCTCCATTCTCATAGTTGAGGTACATGATAAGTGGTAAGGAGGAGCAGGCATTAGATAAATCTCATTCATCTGAAATAGCTGAAGGAGCTTTGAACATGCACATACCACGTAGATTGGGGTAGAATATTTCAAGCAGAGCAGGGAACACATGAGGTGGAGGGAGGGAGTTAAGAAGGAAGATTGTTTTGGAAAGGGAATAGTCTCAAGAAAAATGAACTTCAGCTTTGGAAAGTGGTTACTGAAAGAGGGATGAAAAGAATTTTTTTTTAAAAGGTAAGAACCAGTTATCAGGATTTCAGCAAGGGAAAGAGAAGAGTGAGATTGGAATGAACAGATCAATGATCTGGTATTGATCACTTCTCTCTCTTTTTTTTTTTTGGTAAATTATATTTTATTTTTTCCCCCAATTCCATGTAAAGATAATTTCCACCATTCATTTTTTTTAACTTTTCTTCTTTTTTGTAAGGAGTGAAGAGGGGTGGAGGGCTAAGAGAGGAAATAGTAGGTAGGGGAAATCTTTGCATTACATTTTTCAGCTTCCTAACTGGTCTAATGAGTGTACAGTCACCCAAGTTTAAAACAACTAGGTGTCATTCTGGACTCCTCCCTCTCTTATCCTCTCCATCCAATTGATGGCCAAGGCCTTTTGTTTGTCCCTTCTCACCATCTCTGTATATGCTCTCTTTTCTCCTCAGTGCAGGCCAATATCCATCCATCCATCTAGATCGTTACAACAACTTGCTGTTTCTCAAGTCTCTCCCCACTCCAGACTGATCTTCCTAAAGTGCAAGACTGACCATATCACTCCTCACCCATCCCACCTATTCAATCAACGGCAATGACTTCCTATCAAATAAAATCAAACAGACATTCCTCTACTTGGCTTTCAAAGCCGCTCTGTAACCTGGTTTCTTTTTACCTTTCCAGTCTTCTTAACACTTTACACTCCTATCCTCCCTTATTCTCTGGCATCCAGTCCCAGAGATCCTCATTACTCCCACCAGGCACTCTATCTCCTCATGCTTGGAACACTTTCTCCCCTCATTTCTCCTTTCAGCTTTCCTGTCTTCCATCAAGTCTCCACTAAAAAGCTGTCTGCTACAAGAAGTCCTTCAATGCCCATGCCTTCCCTGGAGTGTTACTGTTGTTGGTCAGTCATTCAGTCATGTCTGACTCTATGTGTATCCATGTAGGTATCCCTCCAGTATCTTTGCCAAGAAAACTCCGTGAACTATAAAATCCACAGGGTCATGAAAAGTTAGACATAACTGAATGACTAAACAACAACAACAAATTCAGAATAATAAAATAAAATAAAAATGAATGGTTATTCCTAGAATTCAGACGCACGTGGAAAGACTTTTAGGAGCCAATGCAGGTAAAGGAAGTGGAACTGGTTCTGACAAGGTTTCCACATGTCAATGCACTCTAAGACACGGTGCATAGATACAAAAATAACACAGAAAAGGGCATTGAGAAATCTTTGTCTTGGAGAAGGTATAATGAAATATTTTCTTTCTCTAGGTGGGGGGGGCACTGAACCACCCAGTGAGGTCTTTTTACAAGTTTGATGTGCTGAATTGATTTTCTTTGTTACAAGGAGAGTTCAGTTTGATGAGGGAGGAAACTACAGCAAATTTTCAAATGAAGAAACTGAGGTGCATAGAAATTAATTGACTTCCTTGAGGTCACACAGGTAGTCAATGGTAAAGCTTAGATTTTAACTCTAGTCCTGTATCTCCAAGGGACCACTAGGGGACACAGTGAATAGAGTGCTGGGACTGAGTCAGAAAAACTCAGCTTCCTGCGTTCAAATCTGTCCTCAGACATCTACTAGCTGTGCGACCGTGGGCAAGTTGCTGAATCCAGTTTCCCTCAGTTTTCTCATCTATAAAATGAGCTGAAGAAGGATGTGGCAAACCACTCCTTTTTTTTATCTCTGCCAAGAAAACCCCAGATGGGGTCACAAAAAGTCAACTATGACTGGAATGACTGAACAATCACAACTTGTGACTCTAAGTTCAGTACCCTTTCCCCCGGATCATTAAATAGCTCATCCTTTGGAAAATATGCTCCCCTATACAGAATCTTGAAGAAAGGGTAGGGAGAAAGAGAAGGTAAAGCAAGTCTTCATGATCTCTGAGACTAAAGACTCTTCAGCCCAGAAAAGACAAGGTCGAGTCATGCCACTTCAGAGTTCCAAAAGTGCTCCTTGACTGATTGATTGCCAAAGGGAGGGTGTGAAGAGAGGCGATCATCCGTGATTTGGCCTTACTGGGCTTGGATGTGGGAGGGAAAAGGATACGTCAGGGAAAGAAACTGAGCAAGTCCACCTGACTCAGCGAAGAGATGGTGCTGAGACATCCAGATTGTTTCAGTAGAGTTCAAGGGAAACACTCAATGACAAGTAGCAACTTTTCACAACAACCTTCTCAGACATCTCTTTATTAAAGGAAGGTGCTTTTGGATTCCAAAATCTCTGCTAGTGGGACCACAGCTTCTGCTTCTTGTAGGTCTGAAGGCTGTTGTCCTAGGGGACAGAGTGCTAGTCTTGGAGTTGGGAGAGATTTGAGTTCAAATCTCACCTCAGATGCTCATGAACTGTGTGACTCTGGGCAAGTTACTTAAGCTCCATTAATTTTTTTTCCTTCTTTGTAAAATGAGAATAGTAACGTCACCTACCCTGTAGGCTTGTTGTGAGGATCTAAAGGTAAAATTTTTGTAAAACCTTGCAAACCTCAGAGCACTATATGAGTGTGAGTCATCCACTGTGCCACCTAGCTGCCCTCACTAATTAAAGCCTGGAAAGGTTTAGCTGTCCCCCCTCACACACACACACACACACACACACACACACGTATGTATACATATATATGCCCACATACATATATATGCATGCATACATATACATACATATATATCTATGTAGGAATTTGTCTAGGTAGGGAAAAGATAGTAACTTTCCCATCTCTCTGAGGTTAATTTTGTTTGCCCCTGACTTTGCTGATGCCCGCTTGTCCGCATAGGAGATTTGAAAAGGCTTATGGAATTGAGAAACCGAGGAACTGGGAAAAACTGAGCCATTGACAGTTTACCTCTATATGCATCTTTTTAGCTTGTTGTAGCTTAATGATGCACTTTGTCCACATTTACTTCCTGTTTGTAGGCCTCTCCACAAATGCTCCCTGTGCAGATAGTTGTGGGAGAGTATGCTCCAGGTTTATGGGAGTGTGAAAGCATATGAAAAAATCTCCTTTTTAATAAAATTAGAAATATTAAACAATAATTTTATTCTGGCTAAAAAAAAAATATCTTTTTTCCCTTGACTTTACCCTTTAAGGAAGGTGGGTAGAACAAAAACTGACACTCTTCTTAGTGAAACGGTTCAAGGCTGATAACCAAACTTACCTCTTATTCATAAAAGATCATCTCTCCCCCCTTCCCTCTCCCTCCTAATTGATTTTTTCAGGGGAGTAGTCTAGGAAAGAATGAGGTAGTTACTTTGCTATTCAATTATTTTAGAAAACTAACCCCAAACTGTATTTTAACATATCTTTTCCTTGCCCAAGTTTCCTATGCAAATCATCTTCAGGGAGGGAAACATTTTGAAAAGTAGAGAGGAACTCTGCCATTTTGGACATCTTTCTCTCTTCCTCCCTTCCTCCTTCCCTCTGCCTCCAGATCAGAAAAGGTTTGGATTTTTTTTTCCAACAGGAAGAGTGTAATATGTAACTGATTTTCTCAAAAATTATTAAAGATGTGATATTGCTACTTTCCACAATATGTTATTCACTAAAAGCCTTTGCTTTGAACTCATTTTGTCTTCTGCTGACTCATAAAGGTGTTGGCTTATGGCTTTCATCGGGTAATGATCTACCAAGCACCCTTAAGCAGAGGTAACCTCGCCAAAGTGTACACTCTGTGAGTTGAAGACTATCTCTAAGTGTTAGAACAAATAGCCTTGGGGTCCAGTCATTGAACCAGTTCTGAATTTGCTTATCTGTACTCTCATTCTGAGCAGGTAACCCGGGTTTAATCTTGCCTTGTTCTCTTACTACTTTTTCAAAGCAGCCCAACAATGAGATAGCAAGAACTAATCTCAGTGCTATCACAGTACTCCAAGTGACCCAATAGGGTTGGCCATTGCCTTGAATTGGAGTCTAGAAAGAGATGCAGTTGGTGGAGACAAAATCCAGTGATCAAACATATTTTAATGTCCACCTAGCCCTTTTTATCTCCTGAATAGTAGCTAGAAGGCTATGCAGATTAAATATGCTGATGGGGGTTATAGTGGCTACTGTTAAAGGCTGTTAGAACTTTATTTGCTGTCTTCATTTCCCAGTAGACTTTGTTTCTCTGGATATCTTGCCATCTTGCTGGATTTCTTTTTTCTCCTTTTTAAACTTCTTTTATATGTTCTTTTTTTCCATTAGGAGGTGAGCTCCTTGAAGTCTTCCTTTCTATTCATATCTGCTAGCCAGTAAATAGATCCCCTGAGGCATAGCTGTTAGAGAAGAGATACTCTGAATACTTATAGTGATTCTTCTGGCTTAGCTATAACTCTTCTCCAGAGCACAGTGACTATTGTTATTTGTTTAGTTGGACAAATCTTGTCCAGTACCAAGGGGGTAATATTCTCTCCATTACCTTTGGGAATTGGTATTTTCAAGAGTGAGGCATAACAGGAAAGGGATTCCAGGGGGACAAGTTCTATAAAGCAATAATCAGGGACAGTTTAGAAGATGGAACCCAATGGGCACCTGAAAAGCTTTAATTCTATGAGGAATACAGAAACTAAAGGACTAAATAGCCATGAAGTCGGTGAATAAGAGTCTAAAATAGAAAGGGAAGCTAATAATGAGAGTAAGGAGAAAGATTTTTAGGAAAAGACTCAAAAATGTTATTAAAAACAAACAAAACAAGTTGAAGGGAAGGAAAGGGAAATCTTAGTGAGAGAAAAAATGAAAGGAAGAATGAAATAGCTAAAAAAAAAAGAACTAGTAAGAAAACTAAGCTAAAAGAAACTCAAAGGGAATTAACTAAAAGAAAAACGAACTAGTAAGTTAAGCAAAACTCCAAAACTAAGAAAGGCGTAACAAATGGGAGAGGGACTTTGAGGCTGAAGGAAAGAGAACCAGGAGCAACAGGGTTTCCCTAAAGTGGATTAAGCTAAAATAACTGAAGGGACAACATATTGTGTTAAAGAGAGGAATAGGAGAAAAATCCTAATTCAGAAAAACCTCAATATTAGATACAAATAGGGGAAATTTAAACCTGACCTTTATAGTTTAAATGTGAATGTATTAAACAATGCAATAAAATGAAAAAGAGTGACAGACTGATTAAGAAAACAAACTCCAATCTGTTGCTTAGAAGAAATACATTTAAAAACCAAAGATATAGAGCACAAAAATGGAGTGGAACAAAATTTACTATGCATCTGGTGAATTAAAAAGAGCAAGAGTTGCAATCATTCTGTCAGACAAGCAAAAACAAACATTTACAACACAAGAAAAGATAAACAAGCAAACTGCATTACCCTGAAACGAGCTGTCAATATTAAATGTATAGGTTCTAAATAACTCAGCATCTAAATTTATAAATGAAAAATTAACCAGACTATAAGAAGAAATAGTAATGCAACAGTGGCAGGAGATTTCAATGTCCCTTTCTCTGTTTTGGGCAAGTCTAATAGAAAGGCAAATAAAAAGAGAAATATAGAACTAAACAAATTACTAGAGAAATTAGAGCTAAAAGACTAATGGGGGTACCTCATGTGCCTTTTACAAAATTGGTGATGTATAAAGATATTGCAAAGAAATGTAAAGAGGCAGGACTAGTAAATGTATCCTTTATGGACCGTAAAGCAATAAAAATACTAATTAATTTAGGGAGGACAAAAGGCAGAGATCCAAACAAAGACTTAATGATAAAATTCTAAATAATGAATGAATCAAAGAATCAGTCATAGGAAAAATTAAAAATTGTGTTTAAGAATATAGCGATGAAGCAACATAACAAAATTTCTGGGATGTAGCTAAACAGTTTTTCTTTTATCTCCAGCAATTAGTACAGTGCCTAGCTCATAGCAGGGATGTAATAAACGGTTATTTACTGACGGATAATTCAGTTAAAAGATGCTCAGTTCTTTTTCTCATTATTATTAATTTATTTGTTTTCAGTTTCCACAATCACTTCCATAGGTCTTAGATTTTCTCCTCCTCCTTCCCCTCTTTCACCTCCCTCCCTCTCTCAGACAGCGTACAATCTTATATGGGTTCTACACATACATTCTTATTAAATACATTTTCATCTAGTTGCTCAGTTCTTAAACAAGGCTAAAGCTATTTTAAACGTTTTGTCTCCAGTGATACCAAAAGGGTTTTGTATTTTGAAATTTTCTCTGCTCAGCCTTATCTGGTGCCTGAGAACTAGTGTTGTTAGTCTCCCCCCCCCAATATTCCACAGGTACACTCCCACACTGGAGCAATGAAGGGGAATATTATTAAATATTTTCTAGGGCCAGGCTTGATCATTTTTGTTACAAAGCATTCTATCTGTCTGTCTATCCATCTGTCTGTCTGTCTATCTATTTATCCATCTGTCTATCTGTCTATCTATCTATCTATCTGTCTATCTGTCTATCTATCTATCTATCTATCTGTCTATCTGTCTATCTATCTATCTGTCTATCTGTCTATCTATCTATCTATCTGTCTGTCTATCCATCTATCTGTCTATCTATCCATCTGTCTGTCTGTCTATCTATCTATCTGTCTATCTGTCTATCTATCTATCTATCTGTCTATCTGTCTATCTATCTGTCTATCTATCTATCTGTCTATCTGTCTATCTATCTATCTGTCTATCTAGCTATCCATCTGTCTATCTATCTATCTATATATCTATCTGTCTATCTATCTATCTATCCATCTGTCTGTCTGTCTATTTTTATCATCTATCTATTTATCACCTATCTATCCATCCATCCATCTATCTTTATCATCTATCTATCCATCCATCCATCTATCCATCTATCATCTGTCTATCTATCTATCTATCATTTCTTCTCCTGCATATAATTCATATACATCACCACCACCTCCTTTTCTTTTCTGGTACTTGAAGGCAGAGGTAAGAAGAAAGAACTCACTAAACATGAAGTAAAAATGCCTGTAGGTCAGAGATGCAAGGAGGCCAGTATCACTGAATCATAGAGTACATGTTGATGAGGTATAAGATGACTAGAAATGAGGGCGGGGTGGGGAGCCAGGTTATAAATGGTTTTGAATGCCAAACAGAGAATCTTACATCTGATTCTAGTGGTAAAAGGGAGCCACTAAAAATCGATTTGATGGCCAAGTGGAAGATGGATTATAATAGGGAAAGACTAGAGAGCTGGAAACCAGACAAAAGCTATAGCAATAATCCAGGCATGATGAGGGCCTCACAAGGATGGTGACTGGGTCAGAGGAAAGAAGGGAGCTATACGAGAGACATTACAGAGGGAAAATAAGACAAACCTTGGCAACATATTAGATTTAGGGGTAAAGTGGGATAAGAAAGAGAAGGACAGGAAAGATGTAAACCTAGGTGATTGGAAGAATGGTGGTGCACTCAACAGTAATAGTGAAATTAGGAAGAGAGGAAGATTTGAGGGAAAGAGGGTATTTAGTTGGTGATCTTATTAACTCCTGAACATTTAATTATCCTCTCTATACTGATAATTCTCAAATCTACCCACACTGCCTTCCCCTCTGCGTTTGACCTTCAGTCTGACATTTCCAACTGTTTTTCATTCATCTTGAACTGGATGTCCACTAGGCATCTTAAATTCATCACATCCAAAACTGAACTCACAATCTTTCCTCCTAAACTCTCTCCCTCTCCAAAATTCCCTATTACTTTTGAGGGAACCTCCGTCTTCTTTGTCACCCAGGTTTGCTCATTAGGCGTCATCCTCAACTCTTTACCCTTTCTCATTTCCCTACCAATACATTGCCTGGCCTGTTGACTTCCTCTTTGTCACACTTCTTGAATACTACCCTTTCTCTCCTCTGATATTACTAACAACCCAGTGCAGGCCTTCATCACCTCTTACTTTGACTATTACAGTAGCCTGCTGGTGAGTCTGTCTGCCTTGTGTCTCTCCTAGCTCTAATGCATCCTCCTTTAAAGCACCCTATTCTTAAAGCTCAAGGTTGACCATATTACCACCCTACTCAAAAAACTCCAATGGCTCCCAATCACCACCGGGCTGAAACACAGAATCCTGTTTGGCATTCAAACCTCTTCATCACCAACTTTCTCCTACCTCTCCAGTCTTTTTATAGCTCAATCTCTGACACGTACTCTTTGCTTCAGTGACATTGTCCTAACAAGATACTAACTTTCCCTTATACCAGGAATTCTCTCCCTTCTCATCTCCACCTCCTGGATTCCTTGACTTCCTTTAAGTCTCAGTTAAAATTCAATCCTTCAAAGGAAGTCTTTCCCAACCCTTCTTAATTCTAATGCCTTCTCTCTGTTGTTTTTCCCCTCTATTTGTCCTATATATAGATTATTCTGTACATTTTTACTTGCTTCTTATCTCCCTCATTAGATTACAAGCTCCTTGAATGTAGAGATTGTCTTTTGCCTCGTTTCATATTCCTGGCACTTAGCACAGTGCCTGGCACACAGTAGACATCAAATAAATGTTTAATGATGGACAATAATATGCAATAAATATTTATTAAGAGTCTATGATTGCCAGGAGTTTGATAGGAGTTAAGCCAAGCCAGGTGCTTACAGATGCATCTCCCAGACTTCAAGGAAATTACAGGGTTGTCAGGGACACAAATAGGAAAAAGAAAAACAATTCTTTCCCTCAAGGAGTTTATAATTTAATAAGGAAAGATAACCTACAACAGGAAGCTGAAAAGGATGGGGGGAAAATACCCAAGGAAGCTTAATGATGGTGCAGTCAAATCCAAAGAGTACAGCTGGTGGGAAATGAGGCTGGGCTTCTCTAAAGGCCTCTCTAAATGGAGGCTTTGGGGGAGTTTTTTGCTCTGTCCTCCATCCCTTCAGAGAGGCAGATGAGGTGTGAATACCAAAACAGATCCAAACTTCATGATGAAGCCTACCGAGGAGAAGAGGGTGTTTAAAGATGTCAAAGGCTACAGAGACCAAGAAAAGGCCATTATATCTGGCAAGTAAGAGATCATTCCTGACTTTGGAGAGAGCAATTCCAGTGGAATAACAAGGTTGGAAGAGATTCCAGAGGGTTTGGAAGAGAGTCAGAGGGAAGGAAGTGGAGACACCTAGTGATCCCTTTACAAAATGTAAACACCTTTCTCAGATTAAATTAAAGAGAGCAACCTCACTGGAAAAAAAAAAAGAAAAGAAAGGGAAAAACTTGCACAATTTAAGTGGCTAAACCCATGAGTTCTATAGTTTAGGTGAGTGAGACCGGAATCTGCCTGGGGAGGAGTCTTTTGGTGGGTACATGGGGAAGAAAGGATTTTTCTCTGCTAGCCCACATTGGCTATAGTCTCTAGTAGCATAGCTACTCATCCAGGAGAGGCCCTCAGACACTTAGAGTATCACTTTGAGAGTCTGTGGCACAGGTGATGGAGCAAAGGCAGTTTAATCATGTATAGATAGACATGATTAAGAAAGTCAGTTGTCCCTTGGGGGAAGAAGCAAGCATGTGATTATGAAAAGAAAATTGCAGGCCATATTCTTTTTCCCAAAATGTGATTTACATGATCCATGCACCTTTCTTTTTTTTTTTTATTTAAGAAAAGTTTTACTAATGCATTGATATTTCAGCAAAGTTACTGCAATGGGTGTGAAAGGTAGATAAATAGGCACACTATTACAGGCTATAGAAAAAGAAAGGAGTTTTTCATACAGTTAAAATATTTACTGACCTCTAGGATTTAGATTTATGACTAACAAATCTATAAGAGAAATTAAATCTGGAAGATTAGATTGCTCAGCTATTATCACCCACAGTGTTAGTGGAAACAGAACTAAATTCTTCCATTCTTTTCTAGTAAATCCCTTAGCTCTTTCCAAATAACAAGGTTCTCAAACTATAATGATGAACTTGATTTCAAGGTATTGGAAAACACTGTCATGAAGCATGTGTAGGTAGAAGAAAAACCTATTAACTTAGAATTTGGGGGGTTTTACTCAGGAAAACAGTCATATTATTTTACCTGAACTAATTACATGCTCCATGTACATCCGAAATACTACATTCAAGGGAGACTTATGATTCCAAAATTTATTGCCAGTTCAAACTGCTTGTATCAGCAAGGACCCCGGCATGTACAGGAGGACCTGATGTACAAGTTCTTGGATCTGCTTTTTTAAAAGGAAAGGAACTTTTGAGGGGTCAACAATCTACTTTAATCAAGTATATATACATATATATGTATATATATCTATATCTATATATCTATATCTATATATATCACTCACTTAGTTCAGAGGAAAAAGTCAGCATCCTGAACTTCAGAGAAAATAAAAACAGAAATTACAAAGAGAAAGACCAACAGACAAGGCTTCCAGCTGTCTGACCATAGACAATACATACATCATTACCAGAGAGAAACACCAAGGTTTGGGTTTTCAAAGTTGGGGGGAGGGTGCTTCTTAAAACGGCTGGCCAAAGACTCATCTGGCAGACCAACCTTCTTTCAAAAACTAAGCTTCAAAGCAAAACCTTACCTCAGACTATATATGTATCCTTTTCAGGTCTAGAAGGCATGACCCTCATGACCCTGTGCCTCCTTAGAAATTAACCAAAGGTGTCTGAGGCTTATTAATGGGCGGGGAAGATCTTTAACCCTTCCTCTCACCCACATTAACCTTACATTAACCTCACACTACTGCCAGACAATCTAGTTCTCCAGCTTGGTGAGGAATTGGTTCTGGACACAAGTCCTCCCGGCGGCCTCATGGCCATTGGGAATAGGCCAGGCCAGGCTGGGCTCCACCCCCTCCCCTTTTGTCCACCATCCGCTGTTGCTCAGTCTATTCTCTTGCTTGTTCAGTTGTTTCAGTCAAGTCTGATTCTTGATGACCCCATTTGGGGTTTTCTTGGCAGATACTGGAGTGATTTGCCATTTCCTTCTCCAGCTCAATTTATAGATGAAGAACTAAGACAAACAGAGTTAAGTGTCTTGCCCAGGGTCACTCAGCCAGTAAGTATCTGAGACTGACTTTGAACTCAGAAAGATGAGTCTTCCTGGCTCCAAGCCTAGTATTCTGTCCACTGTGCCACCTAGCATACCAACATTCTAATCTTCATAAAATCTTGTGAGAGTTATTTACATGGAAATCAAGGATATTTTTAATGAAAAGATGAAAAGAAGTAGGCAGCCATTCCCAAACAATCTTTTACAGCAGATTCTTTCTTGAAATGACTTAAAAGGTATGGAAAATAAAAGTTCACACTGTATTATTTGTTGATTGCAATAAAGCATTTAACTTCATAGAGCAAAATACAGCCTTAAAGATTTCTCCAACAAAGTGTTTCCTGTGCCTCTCTTAAAACTACACATAATTCCTTAATAGATGCAAGCACAGAGATAATTTTATTCAACATATATCTTGATTATTAATATCAAATGAATCATAAAATAAATGCATATCAAAGGTATTCTCCTTGGAGGATATCTGTAAATACAAATGGAAAAATAATTCCTTGTGGATGGTAAAGTCCTTTAAATGCTCTTGTTTCTGGATGACAATGCATATAGGGAAAAATCTAGACCCTCAATTTTGCAGTTTTATTCTCCGGAGTTTTATCTTGGCTGAAATTGAAGCTTTTTCTGTTGAACTGAGAAATTGCACTCCCAGTGGGAGAACTCATTCTCTCTATGTACTTTCTGGAATGTTCTAGTTTGTCTATCTTCTCTGATTTCTATTTGCTATCTGCTTGGATAAATAGATTTGCTGTCATTCATTTTCTGTTCTGGTCTTTTGTGTAACAAACATTTAGTAGGAATGGGTCAAGAATTTTATATGCTTGGAGAATCCTTTCTTGAATAAATAGATTCACTATTGTTCACTTTTGTCCTGGTCTTTTTGTGTAGCAAACATTTAGTAGGAATGGGTCAAGAATTTTATAAACTTGGAGAATTCCTTCCCCTTTAAGGGATAGTGATTAGCAAATCGGTTTGAATCTAAGGGAAAAAACCATTTCCCCAGAGTAAGAATATTTAGGAGTGCAAAATAGATGTAATTCTAATCTGCTATTCCTCTAAGAGAACAAGTTAGCCATCTCCTAGCTTCTTTTCCAGTTTCCCTCCAGGCAGGAATCAAATTCTCTCTTGAAGAGGGGTGGTCAACGGTAATGTCTTCCCAAGAACTGTATTTAGACAACCCATATGAACACATATAAAATCTACATAAAAAACTCATACACCTCATAAGACAATTTAGAAAATTTTCCTTAAAGAAAAAGTAGTTCAATTTCTTATATTCAACAGGAGTATTTACAATAGTTTGAAGGAATTTTTGTGGTTGGCTGTCTGATTTTAAGAGTCTACTGCTATTGGATTTTTTTTTCTTTTATATTGACATGCCAGATGTAGGTTTTGGTACTTGATTGGAATTGCCTTGAGATGACAATTTCATGATTGTTCTGGCAGTTTAAAATGAATAATTTTAAAGTACAAAAGCTGAATTATTCTCATCCTCATTCAGAATTAAGGTTGAAGATTAAATTGTGAGAATATGCTAAGTGATAATTTGGTAGATTTTTGATTATTGGTTCAAAAGCAAAGCAAATTAAACTATATGACATAAAGTAGAATTTACTGTCTGATCAACCTATATTTTTCCCTCTTCATTAGAAATAAGATGAAAAAAAAGGCATTATATTCCAAATTTAATGTAAAGGGCACAAACTACATATCTGTGGGTGTATGTATATATGTATATACATATATATATATATACACATACACACGTATGTATATAGTTATACATAGGTATATTGGTATACATACCTATTTTATAATCACATATGTGTATATGTGCATGGTTTGTGCCAATATAAATATATAATTGTATATAACATACGTATGTGCATATATAAGTGTATATATGCATACATACATACATACATACATATATACATAATTACTATCCATTCTTTAAAAACCTCTTATCATAGGAAAAACAAAGAGTCCCTAAAACACAAGACCAAAATAAGGTAGATTGTGACTTCAAACATTTGTGTGATTTATCCTTTCTAGTTTAGAAAGGTAACAGGAGTTTAACTGTTTTTAAAGATCAGTGACCTACATTTAAATTTAGTTTTTTTAAAAGCTCAGTAATATCTCTATACCACAATTAAAAGGTCTCTTGTACTTATTTTTGAAGCATCAAGAATCTTACGAATAGGATAGAAAATTGAAAGCATTCATTGGTTAAATTCTCCAATACGAAATTATTTTTCCCAATTACATGTAAAGACAATTTTTAACATTCATTTTTTAAAATGTAGAGTTCCAAATTCTTTCCCCTCCTGACCCTCTCCCCCTCCCTGGGATGGTAAGCAATTTGATCTAGGTTTTACATGTGTGATCATGCAAAACATACAGAGGTTAATTTTAGAGAAAATATTAGGAATATTTCAGTTTATATTCATTTTCATGAGGTTCCTTTTTTTGCCTGTTATGCCTTTTAAGCATTCCAGTTAAGGTCCATAGAAATTCTAATTTGCTTTGCATGCCATAGTGGATAGATAATTAGACTCAAAAACTGGCATGACATGAATTCAGGTTCTGAATTCACAGTCTCTGTGAAACCAGACAAGCCACTTAACCATTTTGTTGCTGCTCAGTTGTGTCTGACTCTATGAAACCACATTTGGGATTTTCTGGGTGAAGATACTGCAGTGGTTTGCTATTTTCTTCTTTAATCCATTTTACAGATGAGGAAACTGAGGCAAACAGGGTTAAGCGATTTGCACAGGGTCACACAGCTGGTAAGTATCTGAGGTCAAATGAACTCAGGAAGATGAGTCTTCCTGATTCCAGGCCTGTATTCTATCCACGTAGCCATTTGACTGACCCCTTTAATCTTTAAGTATTCCCTGAAACTATACTTAGTAGTGGGAGTTTCCTTATATGGAAATTTACTGTACTAGTGAAATCACAGAGCCCATCCTCTAACAATAAGAGGCGGGAAACAAGAAGTAAAGTTTGAGTTCATTTCTAATTAAGAGATGTGTCTTTATTTGTGTGAAAAGTGTTTTGTAGTTATGCTCATATAGTTACTAGGTTTGTCTTAGCAAGTAGACTCCCAAGTATTTTATATTGTTTACAGTTATTTTAAATGGAATTTTTCTTTCTGTCTCTTCCTGTTGGACTTTGTTGGCAATATTTAGGCATGCTGATAATTTATGTGGGTCTATCTTATACCCTGAAACTTTGCTAAAGCTGTTAATTATTTCAAATAATTTTTTAGTTGATGTTCTAGGGCTCCCTAAGTATACCATCATATCATCTGCAAAGAGTGATAGTTTTGTTTCCTCATTACCTATTACAATTCCTTCAATTTCTTTTTCTTCTCTTATTGCTATACCTAACATTTCTAGCACTATGGTGAATAATAGTGGTGATAATGGACATCCTTGCTTTACCCTTGACCTTATTGGGAAGGCTTCTAGCTTATCCCCATTACAGATAATACCTGCTGATGGTTTTAAATGAATATTGCTTACCATTTTAAAGAATTCTCTCTTCATTCCCTCTAGTGTTTTTAATAAGAATGGGTGTTCATTCCTTATTAAAAGAAACAATTCTATTTTTTTCAGACAACATATATGACCAGTGAAATTTCAGGCCAGGGCAATTTTCACTTTGGAGCAGATTTCTGTAGGTTTTAAAATTGTTTCATGGTGATTGTTTTTTAAATAAAAAAATCCCTGTACCATAATAAAGGAATACAAAATATTCTTTGTATCTTACCCCCCAAAATTTTGTTTTTTTCCAATTTCAGTACAATATGGTCCCCATATAGAATAAATACAAAACATATCTAGCATAGTAATGGAGGAAGAGTGCTGGTAGTTGAAGCTGGAATGAGAAAAAGCCTCATGTAAAGTGGTATTTGAGCTGCATCTTGAAGGATGTGAAAAATTCTGTGAGGAAGGTGAACAGGGAATGCATTAGGGTTAGCACAAAGGTGTGAAGGTGGAACCTAGAGCACTATGTGTGAAAAACAAAGTTAAAGCCAGATTGGTTGGAGCCAATCAGTAGGGCAGCAAAAAGAATGTATAATAAGCCTTGGAAAATAGTTTGGGGTTAGGTTATGGGGGACTTTAAAAGTCTTTCAGAGGCAATAACTACAGTTTAACCTATTTAGCACTGAATCAATATGTAAAATGCATTTCTAAACAGTCTCTTGTTTTCAAGATATGGAGAACTACAAAATACAAAATAAAAATAATCTTAAAAACCCAACCCTGTCCCCTGCCTTTGGGAGGTTGCCTTCTAATTAAGTCAAGGCAAGGATGATCAATGGTTATGCAAAGATGTGTATACAAGGGACAGTAGAAAATTGAGTTATTTGGGGCCAGGAATTATCAAAGAAAACTAGAGTGAAGAAGAGCTCTTTTAAAAAGTGTTTAAGGGACAAGTGGATGGTTTAATGGAATATTTGACTCTACTTTCCTCTAAGGATGGCCTGAATTCCTCTAAGGATGGCCTAACTCTACTTTCCTCTAAGGAAGATTCTTAGCACTCTGACAAGGTCAATTATATCCAATGTAACAAAATAATTTCACTCTCACTTTTTGACTCTGGTCCATTTAGAAAGATGTTGTGACATAGTTATAACAGAGGACTGGCCAAGAAGGACAGTGCCTTTGGTGAGTCTGCTTCTGAAAGTGCCTGATGACATGGGATGGAAGGGTCTAGTTCTCCACTTCAGAACAACTGCAAATAACTTCTGTCCACTTATTAAAAATCTTTTCGATTAATTACTCAGCTGAAACTGAGTGTGCATGTAAAAGATTCCCATGGGGGCAACTCATTCCTCTTTTCCTGGTTGTTGTGTTCCAGTGAGAAGGCAAGGACTGCTATAAGCCTCTAGGGGTGAGAGAGAAAGGTGACCTACTTTCTCTACACAAGTTAGCATGTGGCCCATGAGTATATGATGCCTCTGATCTTTTCCTCTTTGTGTTCATTTTGTGCTACTTTAGGTGAAGAATTATTGGAGACAGAATAGATGAGGCTGCCGCTTTGTGAGCTTCAAAAGATTGGGAAAGCACCTGGGCTCCAGGTTAGCCTTTGTGAGTAGTGGAACTTGGTGAGGAATGGAGATTCAGCTGGTTCCTGCAAACAAAAGGATTTTATGCTCAGTTATACCACATTTGGAAGCGAACTTGCTGGGCTAAATGCTTTGTAGCAATCACTTTAAGGATGGACTGACTATCCCCCGGCAACAAGATGAGAAAAGGAAGGGTATGCTCCAGGTTTGAGGGAGTGGATTATACTTTTTCTTGTTATATCTTCTCAACAGATATAGATTTGTAAAAGCTAATTGATGTCACTTGATTGAATGATATTGGGAGTGTTAATCATTGGAGGGTATTTATGTTATAAAGGAGATCCTAATTGTGACTTGTCTTTGATATTGAGAACACCTGAGCTGATATCAGAAGAACCGCATTGTCCCTCAGGGAGGCAGGTAATGATGATGATGATGATGATGATGATAGTATTTATATAGTACCTACTATGTGCCAGGCACTGTGCTGACTGCTTAACAATGATCTCAGTTAATCCTCACAACAACCCTGGGAGGTAGGTGCTATTAATATCCCCTTTTTACAGATGAAGAAACTGAAGCAAATAGAGGTTAAGGGACTTGCCCAAGGTCACAGATTAGAATTCAATTCTTCCTGACTCCAGGCTCTCTATCCACTACATTACTTAGCTGACCCATAAAAACGTAGCTAGCTGTTCTCTGAGAATCCAACTCAGTGTGAATAGGAATTAGGATAAAGATCTTGGGATATTTTAAAGGCTATGTAGCATTCAATCATCAAAAGTCATGTGTAAAACTCTGAACTCCAAGGGTCAAAAGGAATATAGGCACATTCAGATTTCTCCATCCTTCACTCAGGGGAATGCTGGTAGATGTTTAACAACCAACTTTTGTCTCTCTCACTAGATTATAAACTCCTTGAGGACAGAGACAGTCTTTTATATATTTTTGTATCTGAAATACTTAGCACAATGTCTGGCACATAGTAGGCACTTATTAAATGTTTATTGACAGATTGACTAAAGTAATGGGAATGAATTATCAGGGGTACAGAACCTTTTGAGGCCACATGTGGCCCTCTACATCCTCTAGTGTGGTCTTTTGACTGAGGGCAAGTTTTATAGAACAAATTCTTTTATTAAAGAGATTTATTCTCAGAAGTTTGGATTCAGTCAAGGGGCCACACTTGAGGACCTAGAGGGCCCCAAGTGGCTTCCAGCCTTCAGGTTCCCCAACCCTGAAAGAGATGGTCTCCAAGGCCTCCGCCAAGTCTGATATTCTGTTTTCCAAAGACCCACTTCCCTGTGAGATATTATAAACTGATCATTTAATTGTGGCTCCTATCCTCCTTAGAACATCATCAGAGAGGACTCAGAATGGAATCCTTCCTTACAGTTATTAAAGAGACAATTATTAGAGACAGACATAGGTAGGAGCTATTTTCATCCTAAATCTTATAAAGGGAGATATGGGGAAATAACATGAGAGAGATTATAGAGTGATGGCTCAAATCTACATCAACTTCATGTGTAATGTAGGGTTGTGGCAGAGGATTGGAAAGGTGAAGATACCATCTTAGAGCATTCTCATTCTTCATTATACAGAACATTCTCTAAGGACCTAGGCCTTCATTAGCCAAGCTTATCCCATCTGCCACTTACTATAGTTAGCATTCTCCTAAGGCTGTCCCAAGGGATTTTGGAGGCCACACTTTATTATTGGACCAATGACAAATATAGGTCAAGAGAGTTTAATGGACTTCTACAAGGTCACAAGGTTGGAAGTGGCAGAACCTCAACTCAGAAATAGATATTTGAATTCTAAATTCAGTACTGTACAGAATAAAGCCATACTAACTGGCTAAAAACACTCTTTTATCTTAGAGTTACAAGAAAAAAATAATGTGCATGTAACTTGTGTATGAAACAGTTTGGATCTCTATAGAGATTTAAAAAAATGACTGTTTTTCCATGTAATTGGGAAAAAATTATTTAAAAAAAAGAAAGGAAAAAGACAAAAAAAAAGAATGAATTCAGATTAGCGACGATTTGTACTCTAACAGCAATAAAAACACAAAGCACACCATTCAAAATATTCTTGTGGCCTAGTTATTCTTGCCAAGGAATCTTAATCCAGTTGACTTTCTGCTAGCCCTTGTCAAGGATGTGAGGAATAAAAGCCCAGGAAAGATGGCATATCAGTTTCTTTCCATGATGTAACGGGACAATAATGCATTTTTCTTGCCCTCTTTAAGTAGCTCTCCCTCTCTCAAGACAGATGGCTTTCCTCACCAAGTCTAATCACTTGAAACCCCAAAACAACTCTCAAGGTGGAGTGCAGGTGGAGGTGAGTGGAGAGAAGGAGTAGTGATTCAGACACTTAGATATCTGAGGAGATAATAACCTAAGCTCTTTGGTGCTACAGCATCATTAGTTATGTTGATCATAACATATAGTTATGTTGATCATGGTATGTATTCACTAAAAATCCCGTCAGCTTCATCCACTTGGTTCCTCACCGAGGAACCTTTAAATGTCTGAAACTGAGCTTCCTTCCACAGTGAGTACGATTTTACTAGGGTGCCAAGACATCAGCAGTATAGTAAAATTAACTGGTTTCACCATGGTTTGTCTACACTCAGCTCAAGTTCTTTATTCGCAGCTGAACACCCATTTACTGCCAGTATAAAACACTTCACCTTATATGAGGACATATTTTCCCTTATATATTTTTCCTTTGTAAAAATGAGCTGCTCTCCTTCCGACCCTCTGTGAGGAAAATATTTCTGGTGATGAGAAAATACTGTTTTTTAATAGGCATTTTCTATTTTCCATAGAAAAATAGAATGACTAATTCTTATGATTTCTTTACTTGGAGGAGCAGTGTGGCTTTTCCTTAGCTCTTTCCTTCCTTCCTTCCTTCCTTCCTTCCTGCCTGCCTGCCTTTTGGAACATTGTTTTCCAAGATCTCCTCTCAATTTAAGTAGAAGCTTTCAGGTTTCGGGTCTTGTATGATTCTGACTATAGTTCCTTACACAAACATATTTCCTTTACATAGGTACTCTGAATTTTGTCTTTAACATTCCTATAACTTTTTATTTGGGAGTATTTTTAGGTGATCAGTGAATTATTTCTATTTTCTACTTTCCCTCTGATTTTAGTAGATCTGAGAAATTTACATTTCTCATTATATCCCTTAAGTACAACGTGTAGGATGGTTTTCTGGTCACGTTTCTAAGGGAGCCCTTTGTCCCTGGTCACCTTGGGAAACAGACCTAATAGCAATATTGTTAGATCAAAGAGTGTACCTAGTTTTGTAACACTTTGGGCCTCATTCCAGATTGCTCTCCAAAATGGGCGGATCAGTTCACCACTCTGCCAACAGTGTATTAGGATCCCAATTTTCCCACTTCCTTTTGACATCTGTCATTTCCTCCTGTTATCGTTTTAGCTAATCTGATAGATGTGAGATAGTATCTCAAAGTTGTTTCAATTTTATTTCCCCAGTCAATAATGATTTGGAGCTTTTAAAAAATGAATATAAATAGCTTTGATTTCTCCATCTAACAACTGCCTGTTCAGAGTCTTTAACCATTTCTCACTGGGGAATGATTCGTTTTCTTATAAATTTGACCAAGTTCCACATATATTTGAGATAGGAAACCTTTATTTGAAAAACTGTCTATAAAAATTTCCCCTCCAATTTTCTGCTTTCCTGCTAATCTTGATTATATTGATTTTACTTGTATTGTTAAAAAATTCATGTAAACAAAATTACCCATTTTATATCTCGTAATGCTCTGTCTCTTTTAATTCATGAATTTTTCTCCTACCCATGAACCTGGTAGGTAACATGCACCAAGTTCTTCTAATTTACTTATGATACCTCCCTTTATGTTTGGGTGATGTGTTCATTTTGACCTTGTCTTGGTAAATTGGTAAGATTCCGGTCTAGTTCTAGTTTCCGCCAGCCTCCTTTCTGGTTTTTCCGATGATTTTTAAAAGTCAAGTATTGAATGCTTATCCTCAAAGCTTAAAGCTTTACATTTGTCAAACACCAAGTTACTATGGTTATCTACTGCTGTATGTTGTCTGTCTATTCTTTCCCACTGATCAATCTTTCTATTTCTTAGCCAGTACCATATAGTTTAGATAATTACCGCCTTATGACATAATTTAAGATCTGGTGCTATTAAACTTCTTTCCTTATATATTTTTCAATCATTTCTTTGATATTCTTCATCTTTCATGCTTACAAATTAATTTTGTTATTGTTTTTTATAACTAAATAAAAAATTTTTTTGATAATTTAATTGGGATGGAATTGAATAGATTAATTTAGGTAGAATTATAATTTTTATTATATTGGCTCTGCTCACCGGTGTACAATGTACATTTCTCCAATTATTTAAATCTGACTTTATTTGTATAAAAAGTGTTTAATAATTATGTTCATGTAGTTTCTTGGCTTATCTTAGCAGGTATACTCTCAAGTATTTTATGCTATCTGTGGTTATTTTAAATGGGGTATCTCTTACTATCTCTTCTTGAAGGGTTTTGTTGGTGATATGTAGAGATGCTGATGTTTTATGTAGGTTTATTTTAAATTCTGCTACTTTGCTAAAATTATTGTTTCAACTAGTTTTTTAACTGAATCTCTAAAAATTTCTAAGTATATCATCATATTGTTCGCAAAGACAGGTAGCATTATTTTCTTACTGCCCATTCTGATTCCTTCAGTTTCTTTTTCTGAGTCTCTTCTTGCTGTTGCCAACATTTCTAACACATAATATTGATGATAATGGACATCCTTGTTTCACTCCTAATCTTATTGGGAAGGCTTCTAGATTATCTCCATTATAGTTGATGTGTGCTCATAGTTTTAGGTAGATGCTTCTTATCATTTAAAAAATTCCATTTATACCTATGCTTTTAAGTTTAAAAAAAATTTTGTCAAAAGCTTTTTCTGATGTATTGATATAATCATACGATTTTTGTTACTTTTGTCATTGATGTAATCAATTATGTTAATAGTTTTCCTTATATTAAACCATTCCTGTAATCCTGGTCTAAATCCCAGTTGGTCACAATATATAATCTTTGTGATACGTTGTAGTTTCCTAGGTAGTATTTTATTTATCATTTTTTGCATCTATATTCATTAATAAAATTAGTGTATAATTTTCTTCCTCTGTTTTTCCTTTTCCTGCTTTAGGTATCAGTGCCATGTTTGTTTAATAAAAGGAGTTTAGTAGGATTCTTTTGACTATTATTCCAAATAATTTGTTTAATATTGGAATTAATTGATCTTTAAATGTTTGGTAGAATTCACTTGTAAATACATCTGGTCTTAATCCTTTTTCCTTAAGGAGCTCATTTATGGTCTGTTCAGCTTCTTTTTCTAAAATAACTTTATTTAGGTATTCTATTTTCTCTTCTGTTAATCCAGGGTTGGGGAATCTGAGGCCTTGAGGCCACATATGACCCTCCAAGTCCTCAAGTGTGGCCCTTTGACTGATATGGAATAAATTCTTTTACTAAGGGAATTTGTTTTGTGAAGTTTGCATTCAGTCAAAGGGCTATACTTGAGGATCTAGAGGGTCACATGTGGCCTTGAGGCTGCAGGTTTCCCACCCCTGAGGCAGTTTATATTTTTGTAAGTATTCTTCCATTTCATTTAAATTTTTAAATTTATTTGACTTAATTAGGTAAAGTAACTACTCATAATTACTTTGATTTCATCTTCATAAGTGGTATATTCACATTTTTCATTTTTAATACAAGTAATTTGATTTTCTTTCTTTTTAAAAATCATATTAACCAGTGATTTATCTATTTCTTTGTTTTTTCATAAAAGCAGCTTATAGATTTATTTATTAATTCAATGGTTTTCTTACATTCCATTGTATTAATCTCATCTTTAATGTTTTAGCATTTTCAATTTGATGTTTAATTGGGGATTTTTAATTTGTTCTTTTTCTAATTTTTAAAATTACACATCCAATTTATTGATCTGCTTTTTTAAAAATTATTTATATCTCTAACATTTAGAGATATACATTTTCCTCTGGTTACTGCTTTTGCTGCATCAAATAGGTTTTGGTGTGTTATTTCATTATTATCATATTCTTTATTTATATACTTTTTCTTTTTAAAATTAAAAAAATATTTTTTTATAAATTAATTTATTTATTTTCAGTTTTCTACAGTCATTCCATATATCTTAGCTTTCCCCCCTCCCCTTCTGTCCCTAGATGGCATGCAATCTTATACAGGTTCTACACATACAATCTTATTAAATACATTTTCACATTAGTCATGTTGCATAGAAGAATTAAAATTAATGGGAGAAACTATATCATTTTCTTTAATAAAATTATACAATGTTCCTATGATTTGTTCTTTAACTCACTTATTCTTTAAGATTAGGATAGTTAGTCTCTAATTAATTTTTAATTTGTGTTTCCATGGTTTCTTATTAAATATAATTTTATTGCATTATGATCTGAAAAGGATGTGTTGAATATTTCTGCTTTTCTGCATTTAACTATAAAGTTTTTATGCCCTCATATTTATTTAATTTTTGCAAAGGTATCATATACCACTAAGAAAAAGGTATATTCCTTTCTATTCACATTTAATTCTCTCCAGATATCTATCATACCTAGCTTATCTAAGATTGTATTCATCTCCTTAACTCCTTTCTTATTTATTTTTGGCTAGACTTATCTAGTTCCAAAATGATGTATCAGTAAGCATCCCAACATACATTGGGGAGCCTTCTATCACAGGTTCTTTGATCTGCTTCTTTAAAAGGAAAGGCAACTTTTGAGGGATTAACAATAACTTTAATCAAGCACAGGTATCAGAGAAAATCAAAATTTCAAGGAAATTAAAAATCAACTGACATGGCTTCCAAACTGCCTGACCATTAATATATATACTTCTTTATCAGAGAGGGAAGCACCAAACATCTGGGTTTTCAAAACTGGGGGGCTGCTTAGTGGCTTCACAGACTCTCATCTGGTGCTCAAATCTTCTTCCAAAAACTAAACCCCAAAGGACAACCTCACCCTCAGAATATTTATACACTTTTCAGAGCCAGAGGGCATGACCCTCTGACAATGCCTCAATAGAAAAATAAAAAGACTCCCTCCTACAAAATAACTCCCTGAATCAAGCTTCCCTCAATGGGCAGGCCCAATAATGGGTGGGAAAGATCCTCCTCAATCACATTATTCAGGGAAGCATTATATTTCTTGGTATAAACAAAAACAGCAAAAAAGATCCTACTTTGCTTGCCCTCACAGAGGGGAAGGTTAAAGTACCTTACTATTACAGTCTTGCTATCTATTTCCATGTGCAATTCATTTATCTTTTCCTTTAAAAATTTGGATGCTATAGTATTCAATGCATATAGGATTAGTATTGATGTTCCTCCATTATCTATGATGCCTTTTTAAACATAATGTAGTTTCCCTGTTTTTTCCTTTTAATTAAATCTAGTTTAGCCTTAACTTTGAGATCATGATTGTAACCTCTACTTTTTTTTCCTGCTACAGCTGAGGCATAATAATTTCTACTCCATCCCTTTATTTTTACTCTATGTGTGTCTTTCGTTTTTAAGTGTTTCTTGTAAACAACATATTGTTGGATTCTGGTTTTTGATTCATTTTGTTATCTGTTTCTATATTATGGGTGAATTCATCCCATTCACATTCAAATCATAATTACTGGTTGTGTATTTATATCTATCCTATTTTCCCCTCACTGTTTATCCTTCTCTCCCTCTTTTTTTGTCCTATTCCTCAGATGTCTAATTTATTTCTGATCACTACCTCCCTAATTTGTACCACCTTCCCTTGCCATATTTTTTTAATCGTCCCACCCTTCTAAGAGTCCCTCCCTTATCCTATCACCTACTCCTTCTAGTTCTCTGTAAGTTAAGAAGACTTTTATACCCTTCTAGATGTATATGTTACTCCCTCTTTAACCCAATTTTGATAAGAATAAGATTCTAGCACTACCAGACCTCCAGCCTCTCCTACTCTCCACTGTAATAGTTCTTCCATTCATGCCCCATTTGTATGAGATAATTGCTCTATTTTAACCTCTCCCAGCTGAATTTTATTTTTTAGGTTCATTTTATCATAATCAACTTAACCCCAAGCTTTCTATCTATGTGAGTTCTTTTAAACTACCCTATTAAATATAACATTCTTACACATAAAATTTTCCTATATAAGAAGTAAATAATTTGACCTTATTAAATCCTTTATAATTGGTCTTTGATGATTCTTTCTCTCTTTCTTTGATGCCTTTGGAAGTATAGACCCAGCCACCATATCACTGTATCAAAACACTGAAGTATAACAGTTCAGCAGATTTTTAGACATAGTTCTAAATTGCTTTCCTCAATGACCAAACTTGTTCATAACCCTATCAACAGGACATTAATTTGTCTGTTTTTACAAAGTCCCTCCATCATTTATAATTTTCCTTTTTTGGTTAATTTTGTAAATATAAGAGTTATGAGGTAGAACAATTACTTTAATGTGCATTTATCTAAATATTAGTGATTTGGAACTTTTTTTTGTATTGTTGATAGCTTGGGTTTCTTCTTTTGAAAGCTTCCTTTGACCATTTATGAGTACTGAATAGGCCATGGCCTAAAGGGGTCAAGGTCTCCCATTGCATCCTGGTCTTCTCCAGTCATCCTGATGAATATCCGATCACTGGACTCAGATTCTCTGGAGGAGAAGTGAGGCTGGTGACCTGCACAGCCCTCCTTCACTCAAAAAACAAAGTCAAGTGTAAGTTATGTCATCATTTCTCTGGTGGCATGGTCTTCTTCAAAAATGAAGAACAAACACAGACAGACAGACAGACCTTTATATGTTTCTCTTGATCCTTGCAGGTTAAATTTTCTGTTCAGCTCTGGTCTTTTCCTCAAGAAAACCTGAAAGTCCTTTAATTCATTAAATACACATTTTTTTTTCCTTGCAAAATTGCACTAGTTTTTGCTGGGTAGGTATTCTTAGTTGCAAACCCAGCTCCTTTGTTATTCAGAATCTTATGTTCCTTGCTTTTCAATCTTTTATTGTAGAAGCTGATAAATTTTGTGTTATCCTGACTGTAACTCCACAATATTTAAATTGTTTCTAGTTGCTTGTCATATTTTCTCCTTTACCTGGGAGCTTTGAAAGTTAGCTATAATGTTATTGTAAGTTTTCCTCATGGAATCACTTTCAGGTAGTGTTTGGCAGATTGTTTTCAACTTCTGTTTTACCTTCTAGTTATAAAACTTCAGGGAAAGTTATCTTAATAATTTCTTGAAGTATAGTCTGGACTCTTTTTTTGATCATAACTTCCAGGTAGTTCTATAATTCTTATATTGTTTCTTCTCAATCTGTTTTCCAGGTCAGTTGTTTTATTAATGAGATGCTTCACCTTCCCTCCTATTTTTTTCATTGTTTTGATTTTGCTTTATTATTTCTTAGTGTCTTATAAAATCATTAGCTTCCTCTTGTCTAATTTTACTTCTAATTTTTATTTTTAATAGTATCTTTTTTCAATGATCTGTAAAGACAATTTTTAGCATTCATTTTTATTAGATTTTGAGTTCTAAATGTCTGTCTTGAAACACTATCAGTTCTTTCTCTAGAGCTGTATGCTTCATCATGAGTCCCTTGGGATTGTCTTGGATCATTGTATTGCTGAGAATAGCTAAGTCATTCATAGTTTTTCATTGACCAATATTACTGTTAGTGTGTATGATGCTCTCCTGGTTCTGTTCACTTCACTCTGCATCAGCTCATGTAAGTCTTTTCAGGTTTTTCTGAAATCACCTTGCTTGTCATTTCTTATAGCACAATAATATGCCATTACATTCAAATACCACAGCTTGTCTAGCCATTCCCCAATTGATGGGCATCCCTTTAATTTTCAATTCTTAGACATCACAAAAAAGAGTTGCTATAAATATTTTGGTGCATATAGGTTCTTCTCCCTTTTTTGGATGTCTTTAGGATATAGACCTAGCAGTGGTATCACTGGATTAAAGGGTATGCATACTTTTATAGCCCTTTAGGCATAGTTCCACATTGTTCTCCAGAATGATTGGATCAGTTTACAACTCCACCAACAGCATATTAGTGTCCCAGTTTTCCCACATCCCCTCCAACATCCAATGTTTTTCCTTTTTGTCATATTAGCCCATCTGATGGGTGTGAGGTGGTACCTCAGATTTGTTTTAATTTGCTTTTTCTCTCATCCATAGAGACTTAGAGTATTTTTTCATATGATTACAGATAGCTTTAATTTCATCTGAAAACTGCCTGTTCATATCCTTTGACCATTTATCAATTGGGGAATGACTTGTATTCGTATGAATTTTACTCAGTTTTTTATATTTTAGAAATGAGGACTTTATCAGAAACACTGGCTATAAAAATTGTTTTCCAGCTTTCTGCTTTCCTTTTCATCTTAGTTGCATGGGTTTTGTTTGTGCAAAATCTTTTTAACTTAATGTAACCAAAATTACCTATCTTGCCTTTCATAATGTTCTGTCTCTTGTTTGATCATAAACTCGTCTCTTCTCCATAGATCTGACAGGTAAGCTATTCCATGCTCTCCCGTTTTGCTTATAGTGTCATCCCTTGTGTCTAAATCATGCACCCATCTTGACCTTGGTATAGAGTGTGAGGTGTTGGTCTATGCCACACTATTTTCCAGTTTTTCCAAGAACTCTTTTTGGACCTGTGACCATTTGACATTTGTTCTTTGAAGCTTTAGAAGTAGCTGCTTTGACTTCACGGTCTTTTCCTGAGTTTGAACCCAGATCTTCTCTTTCATTGTAGTACCTATCTATTGTTGGGATCTTTCTCTTTTGTTTACTCATTTTTTAGTGGCCTATTTCTTGGCTGTCAACTTTATGTCAGAATTGGAGTCTAGGCTTGGGGTATGGGGGATAACATCTCAGGCTCCAGGTTTTCTATGCTATTGTTTTCTGAGCTCTATCTGGGGTCTTCTGATCTCTTGGTTCTTCCAGCATTCTATAAGCAAAGTCAATTGTAGTCAGTGCTTCTTTGGCTCACACCTTGGTCTATGAGTAGTCTCAGGTACTCCTCTCTATCCCTGAGCCATGATCAGGACCCACAGCAATGTAGCCACCACAAAAGCTCTTACTTCCTGTAGTCCTCGAGAGCTCACAAGCTTCAGTTCACCCCTCCACTCCGGAATTCAGACCAGGCATTCCAATCTCCTATGACTGACTATAGCCAGCTGGGCCCCCACCCCTCTGCAACTGCACTTACCAATGCATATTTACTTCTTGCCCACAGCTACAGTCTAGGACTGTGTCTGGTCAGAGTATTTGGGCCCCATGTCCAGTGCCAGCCAGTGGAGAGCCCTGAAACCTTTCCCTGATCAGCTGCTTGGTTGTTTTTGGGGTAAAAATTTGTACAGCTGAGGTTGCCTCTGAACAGCCACCCCCAGTGCTTGTTGTTTGTTGAGTATCATCTGCCCTTCAGTCAGACCAGATCACAACCCTGGAAGGTCTTTCCTAACATCCTTTCACATTGTGTTAAGCTTAACAACTGCTTTACCTTGACTTTTAATTTTTTTTTTTTGCTGCTCTAAAGCTCACTTTGAGGCATTATTATAAATTACTTGGGAGAGGGAGTAGGAATTTGGGAGAGTCAAAGAATTTCCTGACTTATTCTACCATCTTCTCAGAATCCCTTGAAAATATATGTTAATAATTAGTTTGTAGGGAACTAATTGTTCACTGTACATATGAACTAGTGTTCACTGTATATGTGTAAAACTCCAGAATGGGGTATTTATGCTGATTGTCCAACTTATACAACATTCTACCAACTAGTATTTCCTGCCATTTCTTGGGGTAATCACTCTCCAACCCTATACCTTATTTGAACACATTGATTTCATATGTATGCCTGAGTCTGATCACTATAAAGTCTTTCAACTTACTTGGTAACTGAAACTTTTGTTTTGGAACTTAAAACTCTTATTGTCAAGCTGTACTCTGATACCCACCGAAATAGTATATCTGTGTCTCCCTTTTCTTTATTCTATCTGCAGAGCAGACCAAGGGGGCAGTTCTATATCTAATGGGGATTTGCATATTTAAATATTAAAAACTTTCACTTATTGTGGTGAAATTTTCTAACCATATTGAATATATGGAACTCTTATCTCTTAATAGATAGTATTTGATTTTCAAACTAATACTGTCTCAGTGATGATTGGATCTCCTTTTCTTTTTATTCCATCTGCAGAGCAGACCAAAGGGGGAAATTCTTTATCTAAATGGGGACTTGCATATCAAAACCTCTGTGATTCCACCACCCAGTAGCTAGCACATAGAAACCAGGTCCCTTCTGTATGGGCACTTTCTAAGGCAATGCATCCTTAAAAGCAAATGAGAATTTGTCTCAAATTCATAGGATTCCATTATTCTAATTTAGAGGTTGAGAGGCCTTCAGTTCTTGGCACTGTATTCTTGCAGAAAAGTGATTAGATTTCCTCCAAGAGAGACACCAAATATGATAAGTAGGGGGATGAAGTTGAGTGGGTGAGTGGATGGGTTAATGTTGTCACTCTTGGATTCTAGGTAAAGAGTCAAATCTGATCTCAATAGAAGTGAAAACTTCCTATGAATTAGATGTCATGTATAGAGTAATGGTTTGTTTTGGTAGAGAGGGTGAAGTTCATAACCAATTAATGCCTTCTTCTCCTTCAGTCATCCACTTATTCATCAGTCAGCAGTAAACAAGTTGTGCTTACACATTGATTTTGTGCAAAGTCTTGTACTAAACACTATCTCTATAGTCTAAAAGGAAGGCAAAAACCAAGTTTGAAGCTGGAAAGAACTCATTCTAATAAGAGACATAAATAATGATGTAGCACAGGACATAGACAAATAGATGGAAGGTCTCCTCTAAGGGGAGGCGTAAACATTGGAGGGGAAAATAGACTTTGTGGTGGTGGGGAAAACTAAAATTCTATTGGTGAAGACAACATGAAAACACATACAAGACATATATGTATATATATGCATATATTTATATTCTTAGAGGTGATTCTCAGAGGTAGGTCATTAGTAGTTGGAGTAAGTAAGAACGATGCTAGGATATGGAGGTGAGGAAGGAACATATTCTAAGTATTTGTCAACCAATAAATTTGTCAGCAGATGTCACAGAAGCCAGAGATAAAGGAGTCCAGAGAAATGTAAGAAAGTTCTAGGGCTTGAAGAATACAAAATGCCAGAGAGGATTTCCTGTTTGGCCATAGAGGTGAAAGATTATCATTGGATTTTATCACAAGTGGTATAAGATGGTTGTACTAGAAATTTATAAAAATCACTTTGACAGATCAATAGTGTATGGTTTGAGACGAGCTTCCAGAACGGTCTCAAATGTCTTACCAGAGGCCGAGCAATATAAGGGTAACCAGGAAGCATGTGGGTTCTGTATGAGTTCTCTCTGACTCTCTATTTTTCTTTTCCTCTTTGTTTCTTCTATGTTTCTCTGTCTCTCTCTGAGTTTATACATAAATATAAAAATATATACATAAAATATACATACATATGTACATACTGTTTATCTCTATATAAAACAAACCCACCTCCTTTGTTAGTTGCATAGATACTTGAGGCAATTACTTTGAAGAATCTATTTGCATTTCATAAGTACATGACTGAATTAAATGTCCATTTCATAGATGGGAGCACTGCTTTGAAGGTTTTCTGACATAATTTGGTAAAGTTTGTATAGTAAGGTATAATCCCAAGACCCAAGTCACAGAAAAGTAATTTTCTTGATTTCAAATCTCTTCTACCTATGTGACTTTGGAGAAGGAATTACTTTTCTGTGCGTGGTACTGTTCCCATGGATAAAGTGAAGGAGTTACACTAGAAGCTTTCTAAATTCATTTTCCCCTCAAAATTTTGTCATCTCACCCCCCTCTGCATGGACACTTTATGAAGCAGTGCATTCCTGTGAAGTAAATAGGAATTTGGTTTGAGTCCATAGGAACTCATTATTCAGATTTAGGGATACAGAAGCCCTCAGATTCCTCTGAAGTGGAACACTATGTTTGTTCTTGGTACCATATTTGGACATCAAAAAGGATTAGATTTTCTTCAAGGGACACCAGAAATTATAAGTAGTAACAGTGGTGGCAGTGACAATGGCATGGGTGGGGTTGAGGTTGTGTGTGTGTATGTATGTATGTGTGTGTGTGTGTATGTGTGTGTGTGCATGAGAAAGAGAGAGACAGAGACAGAGAAAGGGACAGAGAGAGAGCGGTATTCATGAGATGTAGGCAAAGAACCACATTTGGTCTCAATAGAGGTAAAAGCTTCCTGTAATGAGTAATGTGTTGTCTTGGGAAAGAGGGAGGAGCTCATCATTAGGGGGTATCTGAGGCAATTTTGGAGCCTTCTCCAGTGTGTTCTCGTGCTTCAGTAGAGGTTTAGAGTAGATGCCCTCTTCTATCCCTCCCAGTGTTCACAGACTATTCCAGAGCTCCCAGGCTTGATATCTTTTCACGAGAAGTATGATTATGAGCCTTCTAGGAAGTTGAACAATCTAACCTGTGGGTAGAGGCCATCGAGGAAGCAAATAGAAGCCCATGCACCTTGTCTAGTACTTAGAAATGTCTCTAACTTTTAGAAATTGCTCTGTCATGAGACCAAGGTAACAAAGTACTCCTTGGTTGGTGAACATGCACAGGAGAGCTGAGAAGAAGCTTCCAGAATCTGGCAGGGTAAAATGGTGCAATCAAGGTAGCAAGCCCCACTTTGAAGTATTTGGGGAGCCAGGGGATAGATTTTTCATGGATCTACTCAGCACCTCCAAGGGAAATGTCCAGGATGTTGAGGTGCAGAAGTTCAAGGCTAATGAGGAGAAGGAGATGCTATCACTTCAGGCTGAAAAGTCCTGGACCATTGGCCCTAGACATCAAAGTGAGTATAGCTTAATATTTTTTTGATGGCAATCATTTGTCAGTTTTGAGGACAGTCTCGTAACAGCGAAGGTGGTTTGGCTACTGAGGCTCAGACATGGGTGCCATCCATTCCACTCCAAGGTGATTGGGCAAGATTTAGGTTAGAAGTTCAGTGTGTGGGAGGGGAAAGGGACAGAATGTCCCTGTCTCCTGAGACTCGTTCTCAATATCTGAAGTCACAAGTTCTTTAAAACACAAGCAGAAAGGTGCTTCAGTGGACAGCATAATATACCTGGAGTCAGAAAAAAGATTAGTTCAAATCCAGCCCCAGATATTTATTACCTGTGACACTCTGTGTAAGGTGCTTAACTTCTGCCAACCTCTTTTCCTTCATCTATTAACCCCTTGGTTTGTTGTGGAGATAAAATGTGATAATATTTATAATGCACCTTGCAAATGTTAAAGCACTATACAAATGATAGTCATTGTATCTTCCTGTTTTGCCCTTTTACCAACAACATTTGAAGAAGAGGATGTCAGATGCCATAATGAAGGAGATGACTCTCAGTCCAGTCTTGTCATTGAGAAATTCAACCATCCACATGACTCCTGTGAAGTACTGAGTTACCAGTGCAAGAAGTGACTTCCTTTGGATTCCTCCGGGCCCTCAGGCAGGACCAAGAGACCTTGTCCAGAGGGCACTCTTGGTTCCACTTTCTGCCACCACCAGGAGTCTTCTGAACTGATCTTGCTGCATCAGGAAGTCAAGGAATTGCATACTAGGCTAGATGCTATGGGGAATGCCATGAATCTTTGTATCAATACACACTCAGGTAGAAGGATGTTGGGGTCAGATTTAGAGGGAAATTAGATGGTAGCCACTAGGGATGAACCAGGCCCTATGTGCCATTACACTCCACCTCCAGCCCCTTCCTGGTCCAATATATAGCATTCCCTTTCAGGGCACTCCACTCTCTACTACCTCAACCAGACCCCTATGCAGATCTGGCCCACATTTCCTACCATGATCCTACCCCATAAAATCAAATGGGAAGCCCCCTGCAATCTGCCTCAGTGCCCAGAGATTCACATTCCATCACAGGTCCCCAGTTGTCTCATATACCTGCAGTGTTCCCTGTATAGTTTTCCCTTAGAAAAGCACTTGTCTGCAGAGACGGATGACAAAGATTGTTACCTAAATACTGACTCAGTGATAGACTAAGCAATAGGAGACATGCTCAATTTTGTATACAGTCTCTTATGGGAACTTTATAGTTCCCATAACTAGAACTTTATAGATGGCTCTTAGTTCAGCAACACTGCAGGATTATCACAACAGACAAGAGGATACTGCATAGTGTCAAGGTTCTGTTTTCTCACCTCTTCAGGTTGTTATTCTTGCTTGTAAGTTCAACTCTATTGCTATTTGGAATATCATATTCCAAGATCTTTTCTCATTTTAAGTAGAAACTTCCAGGCTTTGGGTTATCTTGACTAGGTACATTTCCTTGACACTTGAGCAGCTTCTTTCTGGGTGCTTGCAGTGTTTTTTCCTTTGATGTGGGAGCTTTGATTTTGGACTTTTACATTCCTATAACTTTTCCTTGGGGAATACATCTCAGGAGGTAATTGGTAAGTTATTTCTATCTTCACATTCCTGATGCTTCTAACAGATCTATAAAGTTTACATTTATGATTTTTCTGATCACAGTTTTTTTTTGAAGACTTGTGATTCTTGCAGAATAATTTTCCTATAAACATAATATTATATAACTTCAGTTCATTTAGCTTAATCTTGTTTAGTGTGACCTTATTTTCACAGGTTCTTTTACCTTCATCTTCAGTCCCCATCCCCATTTCTTATTCATTTCTCTAGGTTTGGAATTTTGCTTATTGGGTCCTTTATCTTGTTTAGATTCTTTTATTTTGTTATTTACTTCTTTCCCTCTTTTTCTTTTTTATGTTAGTCAAGTAGAATCTCCTTTCTTCTCCTCCTCCCCTTCAATTTGTTTAGTTTGTTAGTTTTGAAACTTTAATTTTCTTTGCTGTTTTCTGGAAATAATTTCTTTCTCTCTTTTCATATTCGTCTTCCCTTTCTATCTATTCTTGACTTTTATTCTTTGACTAATAACTCATACTTATTTAATTCTTCTTTATTCTCTGTATTCATTATGCAACAAAAAATTTTGAGGTGCTTATTTTGAATTCTCTCTTCTAAACAATTTCTGTTATTTACTTGTAGTTCTTGCCATCAACCCCCTTCGCACTCGCAGAAATACCAACCCCTATGGGTGATAGAAAGGGTATCTTTCCCGTGTCCCTGATTATGCAGTTTCTTAATGACTTTTACCCTCTCCTTGGGCAGTCTTCCCCCATCTGTCTCAAAATCTTTCGCCTGGGTCCATGCCCTTATCTTCAGGAGCTCTGATTCTTCATCTCCTGAGGTAAGATAAATTGTCTTTCTAAACACCTTTTATTCTATATTTTGCAAATGTATGTTTTAGCAATATCATTTTGGCACCCCTTCCCCTCTCCCCCTCCATCCGTGGCCTGCTTTAGCTGAATCCTAAAATTTTTGGTATGTTGTTTCACTATTATCATATTTTTTCAAATAACTATTAATTGTTTCTGGGATTTTTTTTGACTCACTCATTATTTAGCATTTAATTTTTAAGTCTCTATAGAAGTATACATTTTTTGTTTGTGCTCCTCTGATTAGGAGAGTAGATTACTACTTTTATTGATTTATGGTTTGTAAAGAATGTTTCCTCTTTCTACTTTTTTATACTTATTTGCAAATCTGTATTTTGCAATACAGGTTCTATTTTTGCAAAAAGTTTTATGTAGTTTTGAGATATGTATATTTTTAGTAGCCACATTTATAAGACACCCTGCTTTTTTAACTCTAGTTCTTTCACCAATTTGTTAACTTTCATATTTTCTATTTTCCATTTATATATTTATCTTTTGTTCCAAATTACTAGATTTTTTTTTCCCGTTAGATTTGTCCCAAATTGAGAGAGGCACGTTCAAAATCTCCTGTTATCATTACATTACTATCTATGACTTCTTGTAATTCAGTTAATTTTTTATTAATGAATTTAAATGCCAATGACTACAAGTTTAATTTTTACATTTGTTTGTTGTCTTTGCCTCCTTTCAGAAGAGCATAGTTTCCTCGTTTATCATTTTTATGTTGCAAACTTTTATTCTTGTTTTATCTAGTGGCATAATTGCAGCTCCTAATTTTTTGAATTTATCTGATACACAGTAAATTCTGTTCCAGTTCCTCTGTTTTATTCTGTGGATATCTTTGCTTTATAGGTGTAATTTTTGAAAGCGACAGATTGTGGTTTTTTGTTTTCTTATTCAGTCTCTCATACCTTCTTTTTATTGAATTGTTTCATCCATTTACATTTAGAGTCATGAGGTGTAGTTCTATATTTTCCTTCATTTTTATTTTTTTCCTGAATTAGGATTCTTTTTATTCCTCTTTCTCTTTAAATATGGTACCGTGTCTCTTCAGTTATTTTTGCTTAAACTACTTTAATCCAACTCAATTTCCAGTTCCCATGTTCTGTCTTCCTCTCACCCTTTAGACCCAACCCACTTTCCTGTTTTCCACTCTTTCTCTAGTTTTGTAGTTTTATTTATTTGTTTCTTTCTTTAGTTAACTTATTCTTTACCTCTTATTTTCTCTCTGTTAAGTAGTCAAGGACAGTCTCCCTTCTTTTCCTGTGTCTTTGAATGTGAAGTCCATTACTACCCCCTTCCTTCTTCATCATCATTTTCTTTATAATTTGCCATGCAATCTGTTCTCTGGGTCCACGCCCTCTCACCTTTCTGAATAACTGTTGTTCCTAGGAGCTTTGATTCCCTTCTCTCAAAGCAAGTGCTGTCCATGTAGGCACCACATTTTCTCACATAAAATGGTCTTTCTAAGTGCCAGATTGCTGCAGATCATGTCTCCCTCACTACAATTACAAATATTCTTCTCCCTCTATAAAAGCATCCTTCAGTGGAACCCTTTCAATGTTGAATCAGTATTTCCCCTTTACTTTCCTCCTGTGTAAATGCCTGCTTTCATCACTTCACCCATTCTCCTGTAAATCTTCTGTCTGAGAGACTACAGAAGTGGTTTTCCCCTTCATTGTTTATCATTGACTTTAGAAGCAAAGAGGGTTAAGTGATTTGCACAGGGTCATGCAGTCAATAAGTATCTGAGCCCAGATTTGAACTCAGGAAGAGGAATCCTCTTTATTCTAGACCCAGCACACTATCCACTGAGTCATTTAGCTGCCCCACTGGTCACTGGATTCAGATGACTCTGGAGGAGAAGTGAGACTGGTGACCTGCCCAGCCTTCCCTCACTCAAAACAAAGTCAAGTGCAAGTCATGTCATCATTTCTCTGATGGCATGGTCTTCTTTGGTGATGAAGGATGAACACACATATTATTGACTTGATTAGGGTACACCACACATTCCTTTTTATTTCCTTCTTCCCCAGTCCCCTTTCATGTGACCTCTCATTTTGCAATTTAGTCCTATCAGATCCTGATCCTCATGTATATAGGGGGTTAGGAGAAATCTTAAATTTAGCATGTCAAAAGTGATCTCATCATCTTTCCCTTAAACCTTCCCCTCTTTCTAATTTTCTTATTGTTATTGAAGATGCCATGATCTTCCAATGCACTCATACTCACAATATAGTTGTTATCTTCAGCTCCTTACTCTCTGCTCATATCCTCCCATCCGCATACATAGCCCATGTGTTTCAAAGTCCTGTAGATTATACCTTTGTAACATCTCATGAATCTTCCTTCTTTCTTCTAACCCTGTCACTATCATAGTGCGTCACCTCATAACTAGAATATTGTAACAACCTTCTGATTGGTCTCCTTATCTTGTCTTTTCCAACTCTAGTCCAGTTTCCACTCAGTGGTTGAATTGATCTTCCTAAAATTCAGATCTAACTATGTCACCTCTCCTTCCCTCCGTTCAATATACATTAGTTTTTCCCTAACTACTCCAGAATCAAATATAAAATCCTCTGCTCTTCAAAGTCTTTCATAACCTGGACTTCTCCTTCTTGTGCAGTTTTCTTAATCTTCTCCCTCTCCCAAATTCTCTGAACTCCAATGACACTGGACTTCTTGATTTTCTTCATATTTTCCATCTTCAAGCATTTTCACTTACTGACCCCCATCTCTGTCTCCTGGCTTCCCTAACTTTCTTCAAGTTCTAGCTATAATCCCACCTTTTACAAGAAGCCTTTTGAGATCCCCCTTAATGTTAATGCCTTCCTTTTTAAAAATTATCTCTTATTTATCCTACATTGTATGTATAAAGTTATTTGCATGTTACTTGCCTATTAGACTGTGGGCTCCATGGACTAGGTTTTTTTGTTTGGTTTTCTTTATTTTTCCCCCTTTCTTTGTATCCATAGTACTTAACATAGTGCTTAGCTTATAGTAGGTGCTTAATAAATGCCTGTTGATTGACTGACTAAAATATGTCTCAATTCTACCTTTCTAGGCTTTCTTCCTTTCTTGTGCTCTGTTATTGCCAAGATTGCCAACTCAACATCTCTATTTGCTTGTCCTCTTCAGTCTCATTACCTTCGAATGGATGATAAGGTGGAATATATTTGATAAAGGAATTGATTCTAACGTTTTCCCCTTTCTTCAAGGCTCAATTCAGAGGTTCATCTTTTGTGAAGTTTTCCCTGGCTACTTTGAGTAAGCTGTCTTCAATTGGTATCTCTACTTCCTTTCTTCCCACACTCTTCTAAAGTTTCTGCAGTCTGACTCCCAATCTCATTATTCAATGGGAACTCTTCTCTCCAAAGTTAATGGCCCTTTATTAACCCATCTTTCTTGATCTCTCTGCAACCTTTCATAGTGTCAATCAACCTCTTCCGGATCCTCTTTCTAGGTTTTTGTGTTACTGCTTTCACTTTTTTTGTTTTTTTTCCTACCTGTCTGCTTCCAGATTCAAAGAAGGCTTTTCATCTTTTTGTACAAGGACCTAAAAGATCCTCACTCAATCTCTCAGAACCTCTCTTTACCCTATAGTATATTGACTCAGCTAGATGCAGTGACTGCAGGGGCTCCACTCTTCATCCCTCTGTCAGTAGCCATTGCCCTTCTAGTTGTGAAGGCATTTGATTTGGTTTTAGGGGCCTCACTTGTAGTGCAGAGTTTGAAGCTTTCTTGTTGAGACATCATACTCAAACTTTCTCTGATCAGACACTTGCCAGATATGAAGCAACTTTACTAGACAAAGAAAATGTAACTCTACAGTCCTGTTTGGTTCTCAACTTGGCCACATTACTCTCTGAAATACCTACCTCTCCATGACTGTTCCTTTAGTGGTTGAGATATCCCCTCCTTGACCTTTCTGACACCCTCATGCAGAACCTTGTCCATATCCTATATACTGCTGTTTCCTGTTTTATGCATGATGGCGTCTGGCAGAGAATTGCTGTCGTGTTCTCTGACCATGAAACTGGGCAGCTTCTCTGTCACCTAACCTCAATGACCAAACTACCCAGTTGATTGTGCTTATACAAGCTTGGTATGTGGCTTCCAGATGAGTGTAACCATCTTTACACTGACTCTCATTACGCCGTTAGAGTTTGTCATGTTGTCATGGTTGGAGAGGGTTTCTTGGCTTCTTCTGGTAAGGTCATTATAAACACACAATACATCAGTGAACATCTGTCTGCCCTATGGCTTTCTGGTTTTCTGGCTCTTGTCCATGGTTCTGCCCACACTAATGGAACCAACCCTGTTTAAGTGGTAACAGTTGTATCGAAAATGCTGCAAAACTTGCTGCCTTTGAGGGTCCAGCACATATTTCATCTATCTGCTTCTGATAGTATTGACTTCTCTTTATCTTAAATGACTCTGAAACTGCAAAGTGGAAACAAGCAGGTATTTAGGGTCTGGGTGACTGTGGAAGGCAAACCACTCCTCCCTCAGAGTTTCTAACACCAGGTATGTCTGTCTGTCCGTAAGGGAGGCCATCTTGATACACAAGGGATTGTAGATTTTGTTAGAAAAGCTTGCACTCTCAGTATTATCCATGTTACCATCTGTATTTGTGTCTCTTGTCCTCCTGTCAATGGGCATTGACCCCTAGCTTGTATTCCTTTAGAGCATTTACAAATTGATTTCATATACCTGCCTAAGTCTGGCCAATATAGCTTTGTCTTGTTGACGTTGACCAGCTCACTTGTTGAGTCAAAGCATTTTCTGATTTTTAAGGCTACAGGAAATTTCATGGCTAAAATTATTCTGTAAGAAATTCGCCCTGGTATAGCCCTCCTACTCATATTGATTCTGATAGAGGGTCTCATTTCAATGATATGATTGTCTTGTAAATTTATTTCTATTGTGGGGTGATGCTCAGGTTTCATATTTAACCCCAGAATTCTGGCCAAATTGAACATATCAATAAACCATGACTGGCAAATTATGCACTGAGACCCACTTTAAATGATCTGAAGTATTCCTCCTTGCTTTAGTTCCTCTGCACAGCAGACTAAGGGGCCAATTTTATCTTTCTCCTTTTGAAATGCTTTTTGGTTATCTTCTTTTAAAGGCAAAATCTTTTCCCCCAGTAGATACATCATTACTGGTAGGAGATACTCTGTTGCTTCTTATATACAGGAACTGCAAAATAGACTGAGGAAACTTCGTAATGTGGGGGCTATGTACAGACTGTGCCCTTCAACTTTTCAATACATGATTTTCATTCTGGAGATAAGGTCTACATCATGAATTTCCAATGGACCAGTGGAACTGCAATCACGGTCAGAGAGAAAGACTCTTGGATACATTGTGCCCATGTAAAACCTCCTCCTTACTGTTTCACATGAGAGCAATGTATCAAAAAATCTTGTTTTGCTTTATCTGAATTACTATTACCTGGTATTTCTTCTTCCCTGTTTAATCTAGAGAATAAAAAACTGTCAACTATGTGAAAATGGACACTTTTCACAATACTATTTGCTTCATGCTTCAAAATCATATTCATCAGGTTTTAATCTTGTTCATTTCCTTGTTGCTATTTCATTCTGATGTTCTTACTTACTGCTTTTCCAAATTCCACTCCTCCCAGGGGTATTAGAAAACATATGGAAATATTCTCGCTCTACTCCTCCAGGATCAAAGGAGAAAATTTGGAAGCAGACTGACTCTGTTTTGTAAACAACTTCCATTTTTAGACTTATTCCTGTATTTTGGAGGAGTCCAACTTGTTCTTCTACAACTTGGAAAGAGAAACTCTTTCCTCCAATAAGAAATCAGATACCTAATCCTATATCCTGTTTTGTATCTTCTTCGTTATTTTCTTTTAATGTATAAAAATCTCTGCAAAATCTGGATTCAGAGTCTTTGTGCCTGCTGTGGGGCCTCTGACTCAGTTTATTATGCTTATCTTGCTAATAAATCGCTTAGGCTGGACTCTCCTCAGTTATTATAAATCTGCTTATGACATCCTAAACACTTCATTCTCTCTGACCATTCACCCCACTAATCCAGTCTATTGCCAAGGCCTGTTGATTCCACCTTCACAATCACTTTAGATATTCCCACCACATTGTTACAGATCCTCACCACCTCATAACTAGAATATTGCAATAGCTTGCTGGTTATTCTCCCTTCAGCCTATTCTCAGCTGTCAAAGTGATTTTCCAAATTGTAGGTTTTTACCATGTCAGTCTCCTTCTTTATAACAAAAAAATGCCAGTAAGTTCCCTATAACTTCCAGCACCTAATACAAAATTTCTATTTCTCTTTTAAAGCCCTTCATAACCTCATCCCTTCCAACCTTTCCAGTCTCCTTATTCTTTCCTCCCCTCTTCATACTTAGAGATTTGGTTGCTGACTTTCCATCTCCTGACACCATGAATTTTCTTTGGCAATTTCCCTTGCATATCTCTGACTCCTGGCTCTCTTCAAGTCTCAGTTAAAATCCCACTTTCTATAAGAACCCTTTCTCAGTCCCCCTCAATGTTAGTGCCTTCTTTCTGAGATGAGGTGGTGCAATGGATAGAGCAGGAGTCAGGAGGACATGAGTTCAAATCTCACCTCAGACTCTTGACACTCACTAGTTGTGTGATCTTGGGCAAGTAACTTAACCCCAATTGCCTCATCCTGTGTCATTTCCAGTCATCTGGTCACTGGATTCGGATGACTCTGGAGGAGAAGTGAGGCTGGTGACCTGCACAGCCCTCCCTCACTCAAAACAAACTCAAGTGCAAGTCATGTCATTATTTCTCTGATGGCATGGTCTTTTTCAGCATCGAAGGACAAACATACACATCCAACTTACCTTATATAACACAATTATTTGTATGTTGCCTCTCCTATTAAAATGTGAGCTCCTTGAGGGCAGGAATTGGGTTCCCCCCACTCTTTCTTTGTATTCTCAGAATTTATCACAGTGCTAGGCACTTAATAAATGCTTATTGTCTTGATTTTCCTACAACAAACTACTCCCTTCTTACTCTTATACATCAAATAAGATTTTGTCAATACCTGTCCACTGTACTTCTTGTAAGTACCTTCTATCACAGAGATAAAAAGAAGGGAAATGTGTCCATTTTTTAGCAAATATTCTACTATATATGAGTAAAAAAGGCAGATTATTTACTCCCTCTCACTCTTTACTTTTGAACTGACAGCCTCAAGGCAGTATTACTACCTTTCACTCAAACCTTTAGTGTTAAGTATATATATATATATATATATATATATATATATATATAATATATATACAGAGAAAGATAAACATATACACATCTACATATATACTTACATGTGTGTGTGTTTGTATGTTTGTGCGTGGGTGTGTTTCCTGTCTTCCCTACCTATCTAGGAGTCCTAGGAGCAGAAACATGATCATTTCTTGTGAGTGTTCCATATATATTTGAGAAGACTATTGATCCCTGCTGTTTTTCTATTAAGTTCCCTCCATTCAACTTGTCCAACATTCCTCATCTGTTATTTTTCTCATTTATTTATTGTGTTCTGATAGTAGCCAGTTACTTATTCTTCCTCGATATCTCCTACCTCAGAGTATTTGAGTAAGTGCTCTTTCCCATATTTGCATATTAAAATCCTTCCCTTCATTTAAGGACTAATTAAAATCCTTCCAATTGCATCAAAAGTCCTCCTTCAATGTCTCTTTCCTCAAGATCATACTTCTCTGACATCTCCTATGTACTTAAATCACTTAAGTTGTAGTATGTCTTATCCTTCCCACTAGATTATAAATTGATCATGCATAGACCATAGATTTTGTCTTTTTTGTGTCTAGTTCAGTGAGGACCTGCTAGTGACCAAATAAATGCTTGTGCTGATTTTTTTTTTTTTAAAAAACTCACTAATACTCAGATGCATGGAATCATAGGGCCAAATGTATAGAGAGGTAAGGACTTTAGAGGCCCCACCCACTTAGAGACAAAATTAAACCCAGGTCTTCTGACTCCAGAGGTAATGCTTATTTAACTGTATCATGCTGTTGGCTAGCAGAATCTTTTGAAAGTTTTTATTGGGTGAGGTTAGGAGAGCATATCTCATCATACAACTTCTGGTTTATTTCTGCTTAGATTGCCTATTTTGGCCATTAACAAGATATTGTAAAAATGAACCACCACCATAATGTATGGTCTACCTTCTAGACTATCACTAATGAGTAACTTCAAGGAAAAACAGGAATAAAAGATGGTATCAGGGAAATGTATGATGGAAAGAGAATATTACTTGCTATGTGGTGGAGGTGAGGGATGATAGGCCAAGTGCTCCACTAATGTCCTTGAAATATCAAGAGAAGACAAAGAGAGCTCAAAGTGTGTTAGATGAACTTAAGGAGAATATGGGTAAGAGTCATATAGGATGGGCAATCATGGACAATTGTGATCTGTATAATTGAAGGGAACATGCAACCTGAATATTTGAGAGAATTACTAGATAGATGATGTTGCTACCCAAGTGACCTCTAAAAACATAACATAATGGAATCAATGCCATCGATGATGAGTTTTTCAGGGAATGAGATAAAATTGGGGGGTATCAAAGTTGCCCTCAAATTAAGGTCAATTCAATTGCGGAGTGGGAGAGACCCTAGGATTCAGGGTCCCACAGGAGAAGACACTCCAGGAACTACTCTTTAGCAAGGATAGGAGAAAGAGATCTTCAAATTCAGCTGCTTTGGATAAAAGTACTGGAAATTGGGGTTGCAAGGTGAAAAAGCCATTTGATGGCTTCCTTTTACTTGCTAATTAGGAGCTAACTTCAGTTGTTTCTACACTACAAAAGGAATGTAAATAACACCTAAATCTTAGCACTCTAGACTCAGAGCTCCAGTTACCCAGCCTAGTTACAGGTCTGCCTAAAAAGCTCAGAAGGCAAAACACTTTACAAGTCTCATCTAAGAATTACCCCAGAATTTCTTAGAGTGAGTCTAAAATTTGAACAACATAGTGAATGGTGCAGCAAGGGACATGAAGGACCCAGTCTACATCTCCCCATCTGGATAGGAAGGTCTTAAAGACAACATGACCATTTACTTATGAAACTAAAAGAGAATGATAAAGAACTATGAATTATCAACAATAGGACGGAATCATCTAGATAAGATTGGGGGAGAGGAGACCCTCTAGTACGATGCTGGAGTTCAGAGAGTACAAGCCTGTAAGTCTCTGGGTTACTCAAACTTCTAAGGGTCCTTTGGGCTGGATCATGTTGAAGGTTAATGAGTCTGAGTGTATTCAAAGACAACACAAGCAGATATTTGCAAAAACACAGACATTTAAACTTTAATAAATTATAAAATTTAAAGGATCAACTGTATATACATGTTGTTCTACTGAGAATGGGTATTGGTGGCAGTTACCTGTAAGCCGTGGGTACTGTAATCTCTTGTCCTGCAGGACAAGGATTCTGCCTAAATGGGCAAAGGCTGTGCGTCAAATGTGAGTAAATAATAAATGTATGACATGATTCAGTCCCTGGACCCCCTGCAAGCCTTATTGGATGAGCACCATTTGTATTGTTTGTGCAAACTGTCTGAAACACTGACTCTAAGATCAGATCCTGGAAACCTAGAGCTTTTCTAGGAGGAAGAGTGGAGCTGACACTTAGACCATTCACCTGAAGATGAGCACCTTTGAGAAACAGACAGAGCACCCTGACAGACTGAGGTAACTCCCTCAACTGTGGTGCCAACAGGATCCATGTAAAGGCAAAGTGAAGAAGACCAAACACCTGTGAGATAATCTGTGCCTGACAGGGTCTAAGATTCTCAGCAAGAGAGTGGATCCACTATTCAGGACCCATGCCCAGCCTGCTTAGCACCAGGATTGTCCTGGGTTTCTGGGACTGAGTGAGAGATCTTCAGGACTTGTTTGCAGTTCTGAGACTTAATTACGGAAGAATTGGGATGTGAGTTCCTAGAGGGATCCCCCCCAGCCTGCTGTGAGGGGTGGACAATGGTTACATCCACCAGCCTTCCTGGTCCTCAGCACTGGCCCATCTCCCCCCCATTTTATAGCACCCTCCCATATTATCCTGCTGACAATGAGGCCTAGATCTGAAGTCAGAACTCATCAGAGCTACTTCACTTTCTTTTTAGACTGACTGCAATGGTTGCTTGTTCAGTCTTGTACACTATGTGCTCAGAAAGAAGAGTGAAGGCCTTTTAGAGACCAGATCTTTAAGCCATACCTCAATAAGACCTTTCTCAATGACCAAAGCTTTGGGATGCCATTTGTAAAATAGAACTGTAACCACTTGGCTTTCCCATCTATACAAACACCTACCTGATGGCATGTCCTGTGAGTAATAAAACTAGATTAGAGCTCAATTAGATTAGCATAAATCAATACAACTAGATCAGACCATTTATAGCATCATTCAATTGGTTCATTTCAGCATTATGCCTTCCCACAATTGCCACATGAGGTGGTAGTGAGGGGCATAAAATATATCCCCCTTGTTTTTGACTTTACAAATATGTCCTTGTTTTTGGCAACTCAAATAAATGGCACTGAGATGGCCAACTTATTTTTGGAAATGTTTTGAATTGAGGACTATAAATAGAAAATGCTTCCCAATTTTTTACTAGTATTTTTTTTTCTTAAAGGTTTCCTTTTACCCTAAATAGTAATTTTCCTGATTCCTAAACACCATTAGACTTCTAACATGTCAGTAAGATTCCTAGATTTCTTATCCCATTGATATGACTCTCTTACCAATGAATATATCTCCCCTATTTAAAATCACATGGTCTCTACTTTCTCTGATCTCAGAAAGTGGGTTGGCTCTCATCCTGGCACACCTGGATGTGAGCAGCACTGGTCAGACTGGAGAAACCCATGCAAAGCCAAAGATCTCAATTCAGGGAGAGATGCTAGAGAAAAAAGCCTACTAGCGTATTCCCTAATGGGAAAGTCCAGCATTGAGCCAGCTGCCCATTTTGTTTATAGTATCCGCTAAGCTTACACACTCATTCCCTGGGAGCTTTAGTAGAAAGAGTGCTAGCAGGGTTCTGGCTTTGAATTCCGACTCTGCTAATGTCTAGTTTTGTGATTTTGGATAAATCATTTCCCCTTTCTGGGTCCCACTTTCCCAGTTAGTAAAATGAAGCGAATAATTGTACTACTTGCTTCTCAAAGAGAGAGTGAGGATCGAATGAGCATATAAAGGACAATGTAAATGGATGATTACTGCCTCATTAGTAAAGTAGGGATCATACTATTACCTGCCAGAAGGCAAAGACCAGGTGAAATCTTGTGAGGTCTCTTGAAAATCTGAGTTTTTGTTCTGCCTTTGATAGATAGCCCTGGAAGAGGTATGTGACCAGAGACTCCTCTTTCTGCTGTGCGGCACTGCCAAAAGCAGGAAGATGAGCGGTAGGAAGTAGTCACTAGGCACAGCTTAGATGGAAGGAAACTTACTTGGCTCCAGTTGGTGATATTCCTGGATGAAGAGGAGGAGCACACCCAGTGATCCTTCCTGAACCTAGTCCCTGCCCCTTATTTCCTTAGAAGGGACCTTAGAACGTATAGATGCTGAGTTCATTTGAAGAAAGTCATTGTCCAGTAAGAAAACAATTCTGCAGGTTTGGAGGGGTGGAGGATTAAGTTTCATTTAAAAAATAATTTCAATGCAATAAAAATTGGAGCTTTTAAAGGATTCCTCCATCCCTAAGGACCATGGTAACTGGCAACTATGTGAGCAGGACTGAAAATCACATTACAGAAGTGAGTCCCATTAGGACAAACTAGAGACAATAGAAATGAACCTTGTTGCCCATGATCCCAAATTGGGTTATCCAAAATCTGTAGCAGAACAGAATCGATGCAATGGTCCACTGGTAACTCTTTTCATCATACAATGAAGGACAAGAATAAATATGGCCTCTCTCCAAGAAGGGGCACGTTCTATGACTATTTTTTCTTCTGTTTAAACAATAAACTCTTTTAGCATTACTGCCAAGAAATGCTTCTGCTTTTTCTTTTCACCCTAAATCGTTCAACCTCTTCTCCCCAGAGCTTTGCCATCCAACTATCCAGTAAAGGAAATAAGTGCCTCAGTTAATCTGTAGCTGTTGGGGCAAACTTTGGTGTGTTCCTTTCCAGGGGTCTGGCTCCCAGAGCTACCATTATATGGAATGTTGAGAGTAAGATGGGGGCTGCTGTCAGAGTACCTTGGGCTATGCCCCCATTAGGGTACCTGAAGGGGGGGAGTAGGAGCAAAGAAAAATGACCTGTCATCAGGGACCACCTTGGGCAGGCATGGATCACATACTCAGGATAAATGACCCAGCCTCCCCTGAGCAAACAGTTGGGTGTGAGAAGGATGCCCTTGATTGAAAAGGCAGTTCCTGGCTCCCACCACTAATGGAGGACAAAGGTCTTGGCACATTATTTTTTTGTTGATAAAGCACCATTGATTTGTAAACTGGGTATCTAGTCATACCCCACCAACAAGGGATCTAGAAAAAGACAAAATAAGAGAACTCCTAAGCTCACTCTTACTTCCCTTTTGCCATAAAAACTGGGATGTATAACTTTGGGGGAGGCTGGGACAAATAACGATTCTATGGATATTTATGGACCACTAACGTCAGTGGAGGTGACCTGAATGGGTTTTCATTTAGGGGTAGAGACCAGAGTCGGGGTGGTACTCATACCATCCTCTCAGCATCTTTTGATCTCCTTGTATACCCTGACAAAGGAAACTGGGATACATTCATCTATAAAAACACATCTAGCAGGGCTCTCAGTCTTGACTAGGAAAATATATCTCCATTTACCTCTGTCTGAGTGTTGAGGAGGGTTAAGCCCAAGTAGCAAAAAAGAGTATAGTGTATCGGGGATAGTGTATTGAAATAGCAGTGAGGAAACCAGCAAGTTAATCCTGGCTTGGCCATTAGCTAGCTCAGTGACCTTTCCATCATGGCCCTCCCATGTGGTCAAGTGACCTCAAAGCTCTTGACCTCTACTGTAACATTCTATGTCATTCTATTTGAACATTTCTGTACAAAACTCTCTCTCCCCTGACTATTCCAAAGAGCCCCAATCAAACTAGTGCTGCTTAGCAGGAGTATCCATTGGAATTTTCACCAAGATTTAATTTTTTCTACTTGGGCTTCTACCCTGCCCTCAGCAGTCCATGAAAGGAACCACTGTGCTGATCTTTTGGCAAAGCTTGGAAGAGAGGTCTTACCCTGGAATAGCAGGTAAAGGATTTTTATCACTTTCCTCTTCCCTTTGCTGGCTCTGCTGGGGCTGGAGAAGGAATCATCACTGTAAGGAGGTTGGTAAAGGAATTACCATAGGGAGGGGACAATTTTTTTCTCCATTAATCCATGAACCCGTGTGTGTGTGTGTGTGTGTGTGTGTGTGTGTGTGTGTGTGTGTGTGTGTGTGTGTGTATTTTAAAAAAATTTGCCACTTTTTGGTTAAAGAAGGGATTGGTTTGGAGTCAATGAACCTGGCTTTGAACCTTGCTACTTGCAAGTTATATGGCCTTAGATTACTCACTTATCTTCTCTAATCTTCAGTTTAATCATCTATAAATGATAAGGGTCGAATAATCTCTAGGACCCCTTCCATCTCTAAATACGAGGACTCAGAGATCCATCATTGCCTCTGAAACATGTTTCCACCTCTCAAAAGGTGAAATCCAAATGAAAAGAAAATTTGGTGAGGCATTTCAGGAGCTGACTAATCCTGAGGTCAAGAACTAAGGAAACGTTATTGGGCCTAGGGGCAGCTCTACCCTCTCTGTAGTGGAATTTTTATGGCCTGGGATTCTTTCCAAGAACCCTCCCTAAGCCAGCTCTATTTTCTCCTGGTTTTATATCCATTCTGTTAAAGGCTGGTCAATATCATGTTTAAACAGCTGCCCTCCCAAGGGTATCCCCAGACTCCCTCTGCTTTGCTAGATCCATAGGAATGTCAGATAACTAAGTGGGAGATCTCTCTGACTCTGCATCCCCCAGTATCAGGGAAACCAACCTGGACATTGCACCTCTGACATCATTTCTCTTTTCAGTCTTTTAGAATTGGGCATCTCTGCCATAGCACCACTCCCCCTCATTTCTAGGATGTGCATTATTACCATGCTGCCGGCTACATCTCTCCAAGAGGAAAAACCATGCTACCGACGGCATCTTTCTGATTTATTAGAACCTTCCGAGCATCTCTCGCTTCCACTTCTCAGCAATGAGCTCTTGAATCCTCTGATTCTTCGTCCTTTCATATGGGGTCCTTCTGTGTGGAATGAGGTTGGGCTGCTGGACCTCGTCATCTGGGCCTTGCACCTTATAGGGTGTGTCCACAGCATTGAGGTCTGGATGTTCCTCCTCTGTGATGTTGGACCCCATGGCAACAGTGGGAGTCACTGCGGGGAGTCCCAGAGACGGTTGTACCGCTGGAGGGTTTGGAAGTGTCGGGAGTAGTGCCTCAATGTCATTGTTTCTTCCAGGGGTTGGCTCAGTCCCATTGTCCTCCGTGATGTTACTGTAGAGTTTACAGGACTTGCAACACAGTTGGTTATAGCCTGGGATGGAGCAGTATCGAGACAGGACTTCCATCCGGCAGAACATTGACTTGTCCCCTTGACAGCCTCCTTCTGAAAGAGAAAAGTGGGACAGATGACCAGACCAGGAAAATGACATGTGTGAATTGCTAACTAATTATCTAGGCCTTAGGGCTAGATAATTAACAGAATGGTGGGCTCTGTAAACGTTTTCTGAAAAATATTTTGATAACTATATTTCAATACAACTAATTTCCTTTGTAATCTTAGGCTTTTTTTTTTTTTTGAGGCACTTGGAATTAAGTGACTTGCCCAAGCTCACAGCTCTCAGGTGTCTCCACTCCAGTTCTATCTTCGATGTGACAAAAGTAGGCAGTGAATGGAGCTCTATGGGCTTGGGAAGAGGGTATTCCTCAGATTACTTCTTCATGCCCAGCTACGTAGATTCAACCCTGCACTTTAGTATTCCTTTTCCAAGGGGTTCTGCTTGGTACCCTATGTGTCTCCTCTCATCTTGTGTACCTCAGGACTAGTTTCTTTACTAAGAAAAGACATTATTGTCTTGAGAAATCAATGTAGCATAAAGATAGATTGAGTAGTCCTGGTGTTTTAAGACCTGGTTTTTGAACTTGATGTGACAAGGTTGCTAGACGGGACCTTGGATCACTTCCTACTTCCAAGGCTCAATTTCCTTGGTGGAAAACAGCTTTTGGCAAAACACCTGATCCCTCCCTTGTCTTCCTGTAGGCCCCTTCCCGTAGGTGCTAGTGTAAGACAATATTGACAGTGGTTGGGTAGATGGGCAGGGCAATCTCTATCTAGAGGAAATCCCATCTATTGGAGGATGCTCACTGATCACCTAATAGACAGAGTTTTGTGTTCAACAAGGCCTTCAGGTATATCATGCTTGGAGCTATGAGAGTGACTGTCATTGTCCTTCCGGTTACTATTCTTCAATATTCACTAACTTCATGTTCACATCCCAGGCTGCAAATTGCTTCTGAAGTCAGGTCTTTATTATGTAAACAGTTGACTCAAAACAGCAATTCACTCCCGAGTCATTTATATTTGTTCTGGGAATGAATTAGACTCAGTGGGCAAGAGACTTACCAGTGAAGTCATAGCCTAAAACCTCTGATCCAATGTGGATCTAGCCTCTACTTGGAGACCCCCATTAATGACTGAACTCATTGCCATATAAGTAGCCTCTTTGGCTTTCATAGGACTGCACTGTGTTCCTTGTAGCCTTTACTAGTTGGTCTTAATTTTTTTCCTGGAGCCCCTCAGAGAAGGGGGAACCTTCTGATTCTTCACAGCCTTTTAAAGATTTAGGTTGACTCTCCCATTCCTATTCCTACTGTCTGGTCTCCTCTAACTTACCTGCTTCAGCTGTTTCTAATTTAAATCAACAACACTTAAGCACCTACCATATATAAAGCTCAAGGTTTACAAATATGAATTCAGATATGACTATCACTCCTGACCTCAATATAACATGTTGTTTTCAATTCTATTTTGGACATCTTCTTCCAGACACTTTTCAACCTGTCAACACCCTTCCTAGGCTGGTAGCCAGAACCAGTCATGCCATCCCAGCTTTGGTCTGACAAGTACAGAACAGACAGTACCACCACCTTGTCTAATCTAGACACTATCCATCTTTAACACATCCTTCCTGACATGTTTTGCTCCCTTGGTTTCTTTGCCTTTAGGAAGGCAGCACATCATAGTGGATAGAGTATGAGACCAGGAAGACCCAGGTTCAACTCATCTCAGGCTCTTACCCTGGGAAAGTCACTCAGCCTTCTTTGGCTCATTTTCCTCATCTGCAAAATGTGGGGGTTGGACACTTTTCCAAATCTAAAATTGTGATCCTACAACACCACTATGTCCTTTTCCTTCTGACCATCTTCCTGGTTATCCCGGGTCTCATTCACTATGTTTCTTCTTCCTCCCACATACCTAAGGGTGCCCTTTGTCCTTAGGACTTTCTCTTTTGCCATCTCAGTGACTCTCACAGCTCCAATTTACAATTCCTCACAGATTACTCCTAAATCTACATGGGATCATGGACCTAAGAGATCATCTACTTTGACCCTCTCATTTTGCAGAGAAAGAAATGAGGGTTTTTCAAAGGGTTCTCCACCTGACTTATTTGTGTAAGGTTACTCTGGAAGTGGTAGAGCTAAGACCAGGACCAAGACAAAGACACCTCCAATGACTCCAAACTAGTGTATTTTTGCACTGCACCATGACCCAGTCTAGTACCAACCTCTCCCTTGGGCTCTAGTCTCATGTCTCCAGTGGCCTACTAGATGTCACCACTTATTCTGATAGTACCTCACCTTCACATTCCTCCCAAGGGGAGTTCACTTTTAGAATCTCATTTTGCATGGAACTATGTGAAACTCAAAATCCTTTCTTTGGATATTGTCAAATCTGGTTTTGGTCCAGGGTGCAATCTGATTATGTCTGATGTCCTCCTGCTTAGATAGCTGCATGCTCCAGATCAACCAGATTACAGGTGCTTACTTAGTATCAGAGAATCATAGATTTGGAGCTGGAAAGGAACATAGAGGCTACCAAATCCAATCCTCTTATTTCACAGATACCGAAAGTAAGGCCAAAAGAGGTTAAATGACTTGCCCAGGGTCATACAGTCATCTTGGTCTGTGCCTGAGGTGGAATTTGAACCCAGGTTTTCCTGACTACAAGTTCAATGTCTTATTTATTATGGTTTTGTTTTTTTTTTTACTTTCTCATAGATTGAGTCTGCTCACCCTGAGTCAGATTCATCCAAGGTTTAGGTAAGACATAGCAATTTTAGTCAAGATTGGAAGTTGACCATCATATCTGAAGGGAATGATCTTCCTGAAGAAAACTGACGATTGACTGTTTGGCCCAAGACCTGGATATAAGGCAACCTTGAAATTGCTTATACAATACCAAGAGAACGAATACTCAACTTAAAGTCAGGAAACTCAAGTTACAGTTTTTACTCTTTTTACTCTTAATTAGATTTTGATCTTGGGTAAGTCACTTCCTATCTCTTAGCCACAATTTCCTCTTCTGAATAAAAGGAGGTGGTTTGGATGAGGTGACCTCTCTTTGGGGACTCACCAAATACTAACAGCCCATGAATTAACCTCCTATCATCACCCAACACTTTCTTGGAGGAACTCAAGCTTGAGTCTTCAAGGATGTCATTTTTCATATTGTACTTCTTACCCAGAACACATGACTCACACTCATATAGGCCAGGATGGGAATCCACCCTTGCCACAGTACCACTCTTTCTAGGGATGACAGGCCCCATGGACAGTGGCTTCTTGCCTATAAGTCCATACATTCTGGGGACCATAGATCTTCTCCTGAATATTCACTCCTTTGCTTTGCTAGGAAAGCCAGGGTACATTCTTAAGCCCAGGAGATACATTGACAACCCCAAGAAGATTCAGAAAAATATTGTCTTGTTCAAAAGCAAAGACTTAAGTTTAACATATCAGCCAATAGAAGGACAGATAGCAGGAGAGAAGCACAGTAGCAAAGGAGTGGAAAAGGTACCAGGGCTTTGGAGGGGGCAGGGCCTCTTCTGACTTTGATAGGTAGGAAAACAAATGTTCCTCCAAACCTATTTGCTAATCCCACCTGCAAATTTCCCATGAGCGGCAGCTTTTGTTCATCACTTCAGGTGCTTACACTTGTTCTACTCTCTTACCGCCCTATTTTTCCTGAAGTGTCTCAGCTGCTGTATTTTATGAGAACATAAAATTGGTGGGGATGGACCAGTGACCACTCAGACTTTTTTGAAGCTTGAGTTACATAAGACCAGTGTGGATACAGCCCTTAGCCAACCATAGACAATACTGGATGTAGAAAGAGAATAATATGAGTGCTTCCCAGAGTCCAAACATCCTCCATCTCCATCTCCATCATAGACAGGGAAAACCTTAAGGTCTGACTACTTAATCCAGACCAGTCTAATGCTCCTGTCACAGCCTATTAGGTAATGGGGCCTTCTTCATCATAAGCTTTTGAGAAAAGAATCTTTAGCAAAGCCTTATTACTTCTTGGCCCAAGGTCTTCATTCAGAGGTTACCAAATGTGAATGGTATTTAATAAAATGCCAAACATCACCCTACAATTATCTCCACACTTGCCCCATCTCTATTTAGTGACTGAAAAATTGTCCCTTGTGAGATTCGAAATGGATTCTCTAGGCTCTTCAACCAGGCATTCATTCTGCCAAGCTCTTATTGTAACTGGCAGAACATCTGACTCTATGTCTTCAAATCATGAGCTGGGGAAGGGACTCTATTTCTATAGTTTTTGCAGGACAGTGTATGTAAAGCGCTTTGCAAATCTTAATGTACTATAGAAATGCTTGATTGTTATTACAGGCTAAATTGGCCTTACACAAAAGACCTGGGAAGCAGACTGAAACAGCACATCTTTAATAGTCTGTTAAATACATACAAAACACTAATAAAATATCCCTGATAAACCAAAGTGCATATTGACGTGGTGCACGATGCCCGAATATCTTATCGCGCCACTCTCGACGGCCATCCATATCTCAAAACGTCACTAAACAGTTAGTTGTCTATTGAAAGTTTGAAAGTTAACAGTCGTGAACATAGTTATACAGTTTAACACCGATTATTTTACATAACAGTATTCAGTGCCAGCTATGTGTCTTTGTTTTGCGGTCGTGTTGATGAAATATTAACAGCTTTGGGGGAAGAAAACAACAAGAACAACACATTTGTCTAGACCGCCAGCATTCAAAGATGGAACTGCATGGTGGGTAATGACACATCTGAAGCGCTACATTGCCGCAGCAGAGCTAGAGATTCGAGTTTGTCATCTGACAGGGTCCCACTTAGGGGCAAGGGGACGGCCCGAACTTAGAGCCTATAGATGACTTGGTGGATAGAGAGATGTAGCTGGAATATGTGCATTCCAAAACTAGGATGTCTTTTGAAATGCTCTCTAAAGGACTAACTCCTCTTCCTTGGCACAGAAATGTCACGGAAGTAACGAGGCCATTTGAGTTTGGAGGAAACAAAAGAAAAAAGGACTCTCTCTCCTTTGGGAACTATGCCAATTCCCCTAAGAACTTTCCTGACTTCTCATCTATGCCAGTTTGAGTCAGATTCTGGCAGACAAGCTTGCGATCTACCATAATGATGTTTGCTTTTGAAGCCAGGCTTATTGATCAGTGCTACTACCTTTCACCTTTAAGGCATTTTTCTAAATGTTTCTCCTAAGCAAAACAGCCATAACAATTGAGGTAATTCTGTAGTGGTTTCTGCAGTCCCATTGGCCACTTGACATATCTACATGAAATAGTCTCTGACTGTTTATTTCTTTGTCAGTCTTTCACTCACACAGGCATGCTGCTCAGTGTCAAAACATGTGCAGGTTAGCAAAAGACCTGGGAGGTTGATGAATGAAAACCCAGAGTAACAGGGTCTCTCTGGACACTACACTCAACCTTTTAGAACAGACCACTTCCAGGGCAGGGGAGGGCATGGACTATGGGGGCAAGGAGTTCTGCCATGTGCAGAAAAGCCCAGACTTCACGTTGAGACACAAAACCCTTTATGAAAATGAGCCCAGGGGTCCCAGGCAACACAGAGCAAAAAAGCAGGAGCAGCAGCAGCAGCAGCAACGGCAGCAGCAGCAGCAGCAGCAGCGAGTGCAGCCTTTAAACATTCCCACAGGATGGAGACATGAGGAGCCTGCTTTGTTTTGAGCATTGCACAGGAACGAACACGAAATGAAAGGCAGAGAAAAGGAACAGAGCCGGGTGCCCTGTGGGGAGCACAACACGTGAAGGAGGTGGGGTAGGGATGGAAGGAAGTCTCTCATTCATCTGTCTACCCTGTTGGAAGAAAAGCAGGCTGAGGGGAGGAGATGTTGAGCAGAGGAAGAGGAAACGAAAGAGACTTCGCACTCCAAGGTCTGTCATCATGGGGATGTGATCATGTTCATGACCGGGTCTCTGTCTTGGCCCCAAACAGCACATCTTGGACCAAGGAGTTGCTTTTCACCTATGCCCGAGAGCCCCAGGCTGATGGCTCTTGGCACTATCCCGGAGGCCTGCATCTCACAGCAGAAATTCTCCTTCCCACGTCCACAGGCCGGACATCATCTGCCTCCAGGGCAACACGGGCTCTGAATCAGAGAGAGGCCAGGTATTGAGGCCCCTGGGAAGAAAGAAAGATTCAGCCCCAGAGAAGACTCAGCAAGAGTCAGGGGAACTTTCCATAGAGAGAGAGAAAAAGAGCCAAAGGCAAGATCCGCAGTGGCCTGGGCATGCAGGAAAGGCCGAAGGCAGAGTTATAAACAGGTCTTTTACTTGACGAGATTTTCTGGATTGGATAGTCCTGGTCTGGACGTGACAGCCACTGGATGAGGTAACTCTTCTTGGAAGGATCAGAGATGTTTCCTAAGAGAAAGAGAACAGAGATGTTTGAGCCAACAGGAATTTCCTAGGGACCTCAGTCCAGGCTTCAGACAGAGAGGTGTCTGAAATTTAGAGGCTGAAGTGTTAGGGTCCAGGCACAGGAGGGAAGGGGAGTTAGGATCTACCTGGAAAGGCTTACCAGCATTTAGGCTGGAGGACTGTTGAAATTTCCCCAAACTCAATGGCTTCTAATGAAAGACTGAATGATGGAAATCCTCCTGGGTTAAATTCATAAGCAATTGTCATCAAGACCCTATAACACAATCACTGCAAAAGGTTTTTGGACTAGGTTGGACACAAAGAAACATTCTTGATTCCATAGACAGGTAGGTCTCCAGCTTAGGGATGTTCAGCCCTAGGTAACACTCTTGGCCTGGACTTCTGGCTTCTGGCTCCAGGGTTTTAAAACATGCTGGGATTGAATGGGACACCTCCATGGGGATTGTTTTAATGGCACAGCTTGGACCTGAGCTCTTCCTCTCTGACGTTTTTTGCTCAAGAGGCAACATCCAAGGTATTATGATTAGTGTGATGATGCCCGAGGTGAGGGCAAGGCGCAATCCCATGTGGCACTTGCTACTGAGAAGAAGCTTCATTTCACCATAGACATATTTCAAGGGATGCTCAAGACTTATTTATAGACATATAAGTGCATCGGGTCATAGATTTAGATCTGGAAATGACCTTGGAGGCCATCATTCCCTCAGTTCATGGATGAGGAAACAGAGTCTGGGAAAGATCAAATGTTTTGCCCAGGGTCACACAGACAGTAAGTATCTGAGAAATGATTTGAACTTCTGAGTTCAAGTCCAGTGACCTATCCCCTTATCCATGCTTCTTCTGCAGGTGATTCCCTTTGATCCTACATGCCAACCTGGCCAACCTTAGAGAAGACTTACGGGGACATATGGAGAGTCTGCATGTCCTTGCTGTCTCTGGTCTCTCCTCCCGACAGGAGCCAATGGTACCGTCCTGGGTCCGGCACAGGACCTGGCGTTCCTGAGTGCCATTGCCACAGCTCACTGAACACTGGAAGAAAGGTGCATCGTTAGTGCTTCCTACCCGCGAGGCTATCTAGAAATCTGTCTAGAATATCTTGTATGTATCTGGGTTATTTACATGTTATGTCTTCACTTGCTTACTGTCCCTCCTTCTCATCTCTGCTCTAAAATGTAGTAGGGAGTATTTTGCTTTTTGTGTGTGTCCATAGCTTAGCCTAGTGCCTGGCTAGTTGGTAATTAATAGATACTAGTGACTAATTGGCAGCTTGTAAATTAATCTGTTCATGGTGCCTAAGTACTGACGCTGGAAGAGAAAAACCAACTTTGACACTGGACATGAAACTCTGGAAGACTACCTACCATCCATATACTTTTTCTTGAAATACTAGCAGGGCTACTAAATCTTGAAATAGAGCTCTGGAAAATCAAACTTTGATAAAGCTGATTGGGAATCAAATGGAACTACCTGACCATGCCTTAAATCCAAGTCACTCTGGCTTTCACTGATTGGTCAATAATAGGTCCCAGCCCAAGCCTCACTTGGTCACAGTTTGGGTTTTAATGGCTCAAAGTGAGAGTAAATAGCAATTGTTTCTGTTCTGGCCAGAAACCCTGAGGGTCTTCCCCTCCTGGATTTATTTATTTATTTTCAAGTAGGGGAATAAGACCATCCTTTGCCTCATTTCTTACCTAGACTTAAATACCTGAATCACTGAATGGGTGTTGCTTCAGAAAAACTTAAGACCTGAGAAAGACCTTAACTTAAAAGGCTAGAGTCTCTCCACTGCATCTATCCACTGGAGCTATTGCTAGTTGGCCTGACCTGTGTCTTGACACTGGACTTAAGTGACTCTGAGGGAAACAGTGAGGCTGATGAATGTACAGCCTGCCTCACTTCAATCCAATTCACTTGCAAATCAAGACATCACCCTTCTGATGTCACTGGTCCTCTTTGAGAAGGTTGAACCACAACAGTAGGGCTACTAAATCCACACTCATGTTGCACTCTGTGGCTTACATAAGTGATCAGAAGTGGCCCCGACAAACAGCTCATTCTTGCTCCCATCTGAGCTAGCATTTTAAGCCAAAAAGCACGAGTTTTACAAAGCCCAGGTATCCATATAATCGCTGAGTCTCTCCAGGCAGTCACAGCCACAGATTCTCAGAGACACAGCAGTCCTTGCAGGTCAGTTGCTCCTACACCACCTTGTTTGACAGGGGAGGAAACTGAGGTACAATTAGTGATGGTGGTAGATCTCAGGTCTCCCAAGTCCCACTCTAGGGCTCTTTCCACTGAACTGCATGTCTGCTTATGGAATAGGGATTGGACCTTTTCTTATTCTTGTAGTTCTCCAGGGTTTCCTTGCATGGTTTCCCATTCCTAAACCTATGTAGAGGTGATGGTACTCAATCACAGAGGCATGAGGACATAGACAAGTGAGCAGAACCCAGGCCTGTCTGAGTTCAAATTTCCTCTCAGAGAGGAGGGAGGGCCAATGAGAATTGACCAGCAAGAAGAGAATGAATAGTATATTCCCAAGGGTACTATTTTGAGCCTGGATCTGTGCTCAGCCTCCATGAATCTCATCTGTACAACCAACTTTTGCATAAGACCTACCTACCTTGACAGAACCCTTGGTCTATAAAGTGCTCTCTGTTGGGTAAGGCAGACAAAGCAGTGTTGGAGGAGGAGCCTGGCTCCAGCTCATACCTAGAAAAGAATCCTTTTTCCATTACAGCTCTCAAGTGGTCATTTAGCCTTTGCCTGCAGACCTTCTGTGAGAGGGAACCTATTTATTGCCACCCAAGGAGGCCCTTTGGGTTTGGTTTCTAATTGGATAGAAGTGTTCCCTGACATAAAGCCTTAATTTATCTCTCCATATCCCACTGCCTCTATATCTGCCTTCTGGCCTCTCTTCCACATAGCCCTTTAGGAGACAGCTTTCATTCATCCCCTTCCCTCCCTTCTTTTAGGTCTTGTTCCATATCTGGGGCCTATATATTCCATCAGAATCCCTGTGTTCAAACTGGAATCTTCTCTGGTCTTCAACTGGATAATTTCTGCTCTGTCCAACAGAATCTGCTCTCTTGATCCCAGAGAGGCCCTTATTCTTAGCCTCACTCCTCTGCCTCTGTCATCCCATCAGGGCTGCTGTCTCCTCTCCTCCAAGATCTCCAGACCTTCCCTCTCACCCCTCAATTTCTTCTCCATTTAGAATTCCTAACAGAGACCTGCTTATGATTCCAATTTCCCCTCTTGGGACCAGAGTGAAGCACTGAATTTTTGTTCACACTACGGTGAAGGAACTGGTCTATGCTCTGAGTGTCTGTACACTTTAGCTTCTGGGGTTATCTTTGTGTCTACCAGGATCTGGTAATTGCAACATTCTCATCCGCTTTAGTGTCTGACTACCTCTAAGGCCCTTTTCATCCTGGGGTGTGTGGGTTCAGGCTTCTGGCTCTGATAATGAACACCATGAGGTGTAGCAATGGCTTCTGGATGCCGGCCTTCTTCTCTAGGATGGATGGGGAAGGTGAAGCTTACCTGGGACCAGGGCCCAATTCTCCACTGTCCAGGGCAGAGGTCTCGGTTACAAGCCCGCCTGCCCTCTGGTCGCGCCTCGTTGCAGTGTTTGGTGTGGACAGAGCGATTGGTGTTGTCATGCAAGGGTTGCACACAGCGTACTGAGCGTATCTGGTAACCAGTTTTTCCGCAGCTTTTGCTGCATGGCTCCCATTCTCCAGTGACCCACCTAATAGAGCCAGAAACAAAGAAAGGTAAATCCTCTAGTGCGGTCAGATCTGGAACTTCTTGGAGCCTACCTCTCCTGACTCCCAACTTTGTGGGATAAGGTAAGGTTCTGGGGGTGATATGAGAAGAGAACACAGAAGGAGGAAAGGTCTGGATCCTAGAGGAGGAAGGAGAGTATCAGGCCATGGCTCGCAGGACATTCTGGGCACCTTTGGTGGGTGAGAAGAAATAGACCATGGCTGGTAAACTATGGAGCATACAGCTTGGTTCGATGTGTACTTAGTAGAACTTAGGGCCAGTCAGCATAAGGGAACTTACAAAGATCAACGAATATGAACAGTAAACAAGAGGGAACAAATCATTTTGCCTGAGTCCAGAATCATAAATGCCTTATGCACTCCTGCTTTCCGCCCCAAGGCCTTGAAAGCCCTCGGTTATTACCCCAAACTCTCTCTAGTGTCCTCTATGGCCAGGCCTGCTCCCAACCTGATATCCTATATATATCCCTGACCCACTGTCCCCATCCCAATACTGCTTAATCCACTTCTTTCTTTTACCCTTCATCCTTCCAGGTTCTTATTTTCTTTCCAATACTATGTATGCACCTTGGCTTCTACCCTAATCCCTGCTTGGTCCACTATTGCCCCTTGTATCTTCCCCAGACACTGCATATCTCTAGTCCTAGCCTCAGTGTTCTGAATGATTCTACTTTCATGGTGTCACCTCTCTGACCTGATACCCTGTATATCCTTCATGGTTCCCATTCTTCTTTAAGCTCTACATGCTAAGATCAATGATAGGGAGTCAGAACAAGAAAAAGTAAAGTCCCACTGGAAGAAATCCACTGATAGACATGGATAAAAGTCAAGGGAGCTTCATACATCTAGGGTTAGCCCAGGGATCCAAATCCACCTCTATGTAGTTGGGCTTTTTCCATTCTGTACTTAGAGGTGAAGGAAATGCTAAGAAATCATTCACACTGTAGTACCAGGGGAGGCAAAAAGCCAGATTTTTCAAGCCCAGGCTTGATTTCACGTGTCTAGTGATGGGATTGAATTATCACCAATGGGCTATTTATAGAGTAGGCTTAGATAGCCAAATACTATTGAGCAGGAGGAAGCCTAGTTTTGTTAGAAGTTATTCAAAGGGAGACAGCACAGTGGAAAGAACCACATCTGGAGTCAGAGAACACTCAGTCTGCCTAGAACTTGGATTTGAACCTGAGTTCTAAGGTCACTTTTATGTTCTCAGGTCATTTCCAGGTCTGATAGCTTATGTTCTAAGGACACCTTCAGTTCTAACATTCTATTTCCTTGAGTTTCTTTCAGCTCTGACATTCTATGTTCTAAGCTCTCTCTCTCTCTCTCTCTCTCTCTCTCTCTCTCTCTCTCTCTCTCCCTCTCCCTCTCTTCCTCTCTCCCTCTCTCTCTCTCTGTCTCTTTCTCTCTTTGTCACTCTCTTTCTCTCTCTCTAAAACAATGAGGGTTAAGTAACTCACCCAGGGTCACACAGCTAGTAAGTATCTGAGGCTGGATTCGAACTCAGGTTCTCCTGACTCCAGTGCTCTATGCACTGAGCCACTTAGCTGCCCCTCTAAGATTTCTTTTAATCTTTATATTCTAAGACTCTTTCCAGCCTTCTATTCTAGCATCTCCCACAGATTCTAAGAGTCTACAAAAGGAGGACCAAGTTTATGAGGATGACTCTCTCAATGATGTGTCTCTGTGAGGTCCTGATGGGGATTGTAGAGGGGTTAGGGCAGGGAGTAGGCTTTCTGGATAAGTGGGAAATGAGTTACTCTCCTTGAAGAGAGAAATGCAGGAAAGAGTTGTGCTCATCTGTCCAAGCAGTACTCTCCAGCAGGTACAAGGGAGGTGGGTGGATGTGGTTGGCCCTAGGTCATGGGTGAGCAAGAGTAGGGTGACTAGGACATTCCAGAAAGATGATGTCTTAGCTGCTCACACAGAGCAGTCTGAAAGTTAGGATCATGGATTCTAAAGTTTGAAGGGACCTTAGCAGTCATCTAACCTTCAAACTGCATTCAGTCTACAATGCTCTGGAGGGCAGCCTGAGCCAGATTAAAATATAATTGAGAAATCTTTAACAAAACAAATGATAATACAACAAAACACAGGTAATATTCAACTTTAAATCAACATGTGCCTGCAGGTACACTCATGTATGGTTTAGTGGCTTCTATCTCTACATGAGTTTGATACCCCTGATCTAGCCCGCCCCTCTCATCATACAGAGGAGAAAACCAATACTCAGACTTTCCCAAAGTCCAACAGGTAGAGAATAACAGAGCTGGAAGAGATCTGAGAGCACAGGCTAGAAGAAATCTTAGAAAATAGAACATCTGGGCTGGAAAGGGCCTAAGAACAAAAAATATTAGAGATGGAAGAGGCCTTAGAAATCATGGAGTCCAGCTAAGACACCAAGATCCAGTGAAAGGAAAAGACTTCCAGCAAATGAGTAGCAGACCAGGACTAGGAAAGGAGGAAGGGGAGGAGAATAATCATTTATATAGCACCTATTGTGGGCCAAACACTGTACTAAGTGCTTTACAAATGTTATCTCATTTGGTCCATAACAATACTTGCAAGGTAGGCACTGCTACTGTCCCCATTTTAGAGTTGGGGAAACTGAGGCAAACAGAGAGGTCAAGCTCAAGTTCGCATGGCTCATATGTATGTATTTGAACTCCGGTTTTCTTGACTCCATACCTAGAGCTCTATAGACTGAGCCCTCTAGCTGCCTCCCAGGACTGGAACTTCTGACTCCCAGGCTGGTAGCTTCCCCAAATGCCCTGTCTGGTTTCTAAACTTTTACAAGGGCCCAATGCACCCCAGAAAACCAATAATTTCTCAGTTTTATATCAGTCCAAATCTACCCCTTTCCCTCAGAAAAGAAGTCCCCTCTGGTGTGACAATAGTTTTTTTCCTCATCTTTGCTAAGACTGAGAGACTCCTTATTCCCATTTCTCCTCATTCCCACCCTGTGAACCTCTAGTTATATTTCTTTCAAAGCGTAGACCTGCAAGTAGCTTCTTCCATCCCTTCCCTTAAATATAGGGCAAGGATACACTGGAGCATCCAAGACCATCTTTCATTTCTAACTTCCTCAGTCCTTTTAGGCCTGGTCTTGTGGTTGTTTTCCTCAGAGACTTCTCAGTGTAGCAAGTTGCTGCTTATAAGGAGAAGTAATCATAGCAAAATGGAAAAAAAGCATTCACCTTGAAGTCAGAAGATCAGGCTTAGAGGCTCATCTCTAATATTTAACCATCTGTATTATCCTGGGCAGGTTCCTCAAACCCCATGAGACTATTGACTAGGATAATCCGAAAGGTCCCTTCCAGTCCTGATGTTCTATAGTTCTAAAGGTATCTTCACTGAAATCAGCCTGGTAATCTTTTCAACTTGCCATTTTCCAAAGTGCTGACCTCTTCCTAATTCTCTACAAGTTGCTATATCCAGTTTTCTGCTTAAAACTGAGTTCAGTTGGACCCAAATTGAAGTGAAACATTAGCTGGGTAAAAATCGGTGCTAAAGCACTTTAGTGGAGTTCAAGCAAGGTGGAGAGAGTAGGGTCAAGTGCCCCATGAGACAAAGAGTGTCCTCCTTTTCCCATCCTGAATACCATTAATTCCCCTGAGTGGGACTGAACCCATGCTGGTGATGCAAACATTTAAAATGTCACAATCCCAGACCTCAGTGCATTTAGGATCCAAGAGACCTGATAGGAATGACAAAGTTTATGCAGATAAGTATCATGCCAAGAAGAGAGTGGCTGGAGTAAAGGAAATACATGGAGTGATGTCATCAGCAGCAGCTTTCCCAATGGCTCAGCCTGTAGAGCTGGCCATACTGCTGTGAGACATCACTCTAGGGCAATTGATGTTTATTCTGCATGTATACACACACACACACACACACACACACACACACACACACACACATATTTGTGTGCATATACATACGTACCTGGAGTCAGGAAGACTCATCTTCCTGAGTTCAAATCTAGCTTCAGAAATCCCTAGCTGTATGACCCTGGGCAAGTCATTTAGCCCTGTTTGCCTCAGTTTCCTCATCTGTAAAATGAGCTGGAGAAGGAAATGGAAAACTACCCCAAGGAACCTCAAATAGAGTCATGGATAGTTGGATACAACTGAAAAATGACTGAACAACAGCAAAACTGTATATGTGTATATATATCATATACATAATATAAACATATATACATATATATTTGTTGTTTCATTTATCAGAATATAAATTTCTTGAGAAAAGGTCATGTTTCATTTGTTGTATTTCTATCCCCAGATCCTACCACCTAGCAGGCACTTAGTAAATGCTTGTTGATTGGCTAACTGAGGATTCTGAGAGGGATGTCAGAGCTAAAACTGCTGTGTGTTTCTCAATAGAGACTGACCAAACCTAGCTTTAATGAGTATACTCAGTGTGGGATGATGCAATCCCAGTGTGGTTTTGGGGAGTTTGCTCAAACATTCTGTAACTGGGTGCAGACTTTTGACTGGAAATGGGTACATCCCAGAGGCACTACCTGGTCAAAACCAGCATCTTTTTTTTCCTGCCTGGTTGTGTTCAATGAGGAGGCAAGGACCACTTTGAGCCCTTAGAGAATGGCCTAGAGCCCTTATTTCTCTACCAAGGCCTCAGCCTTAAGTACATGGACTTACTGTTGCTTCTGTCCCAGAGCTCCTTAATGCTAGTGCCTTCCCTGAGATTACCTCCAATTTACCCTGTATTTATCTTGTATGTGTGTATATAGTTGTTTTTATGTTGTCTCCTCCATAAGTCCCTGAGCTCTTTGAAGTCAAAGACCCTGGTTTTGCTTTTCTCTGTATACCCTACAGCAGGCAGTACACAGTAGGTGCTTAATAAATGCTTCCTGACTGACACATTGGGTTTCTATTGTGTTCATTCTTCCTGCTTTTAGGTGGAGGCTTGGAGACACTATGACCTTGGGGGCTCTGAAAGGCTGGAGTGGAGTGATAACTCACACTCTCTTTCCAACTGTCCCCAGAGAGCCTGCAGCCCCACCCAGTGTGACTATTAATCCTCTGTCTTCTTCTGGTAGAACTGGAATCCTCAGGAGGACTCTCGAGAACCTGCCTATCACTCACTGGGGTGACATTTTCTGACCACCCTCTTAAAGGAGCCTGCAGAAATCCTTCTTTCTTTGCCATCTGGGATGAACCCTTCCCTCTCCCCAACCCCTGACATGAAGATAACCTCTCCCTTCTAATTTTTCACAGCACTCTGAGGATTTCCTTTACCCTGGTCACTCTCTCCTTGGCATGAAGCTTATCTGCATAGACTTTATCATTCCTATCAGATCTCTTGGATCCTACAGGTCTGGGATTGTGACATTTTATACCTTTGTATAACCAGTGCTTGTACAAGGCAGAGGCTTAATAAATGATTGCTGAACTTAGGTATCCCTCCACTCCCCTCAGGTAGACACACCATTCCCATCCCTGGGGTATTGTCATATCTCTGAATAGGAAACTCTAAGGATTCCTTGGGGGTCTGATGGTTCAGCTTAATATTCCCTTCAAGGACAACAAGTTTAATGGACTGGAAGTTTGAAAAAAAGGATAAAATTCAAACCAGAATGTATTCTATCAATGAATCAATCCAAAAGGCCAGAGATGGTTTCTTGGTGTGCAGACCCAGCTTTCTTGACTGAATATTGGATAGAACCATGGGTACTCCTATTGACTCGCAGAGTTAGACTTCCTCTGTTCTCTTAGCACCTAGATAAAAGTACTCCCCAGGTGTTTGGATCAGATAATACAAAGGACCATGTGCCCCACTGCCAGGGCTCCATAAATGCTCTTTACATCTTTCATTGACTTCTAAGTAGTATTTCACATAATCTCAGTACCTCAGAGAGCATCTAGTCTAACTCATTCCTGAACAGAAATCTCTAACATTTCCATTGACTGCATCCTAAATTTACATTTGCGGACCTCTGAGGCTATCCATCCCATTTGTAGACAGTTTTCCTTGTCAAGAAGTGTTTCCTAACTTGGAACCAAAGCCTGCTTGTTGGCACTGTCTGCCTCTGCCTCCCAGCTCCGTCCTTGGAGCCAAGCAGAGAAAGTCTACTTTTCCCATGCGCAGGCCTCTGAAATTCAAAAACAACACAAGGCCTCCAATTTTTGTTTTGTCCAGGCTCAACATTTCCAGTTCCTTTGACAACTCTTGTACGCGATGATTTCTATTCTCTTTATAATTCTTTTCCTGGTTGGTTTCTTATTGGGCCATATTTAGTTTACCATGGTCCCTCCTCAAATATGGTTCTCAGAGCCGAGCACAGCATTCTGGATGTATTCTGACAAGTGAGGGAATCATGATGATGGTGATGGCTAGCATTTACATGGCCCTTTGTTTGCAAAGCTCTTTACCCATGTGCTTTTATGTGATCTTCACGACCTCCCTGTGAAGCAAGTGCTATTATTATTTCTATTTTACAGATCAGGAAACTGAGGCACAAAGAGGTTCAGTGACTTGACCAGGATCACATGGCTAATAAGTGTCGAAGGCAGCGCTTGATTCAGGACCTCTGTCTACTAGGACCTCTATGGGCCTATGAAAAGCATTAGCATTATAACCACCCTTGTTCTACACATCTAACTTCAATATACAATATACGTTTTATATATACCATAGATATACATATAAATTTATATATATTAACTATATATATTCTCTCTATATATGCATACTACACGCATACACACACATGCACACATACACACACACATGCACACATACACACACACACATTCAATTTACAACGGACTTTAGATCTCTAAGTACTCAAAAGTCCTTTGGTCACCAGGACCTATCTTCTTAGAAGAATCATTTCCACTTCCAAGAGGACTGACAAAATTAGCAGAAAATTAATTCTGCAACAGGAATAGCTCCTTACAAGGTATTTAAATCCAGCCCCAGAGAAGCAGGCTATTGGTTCAAGGGTAGGGACTGTAGGGTAATTGTCCCTAACGAAATTTTTCTGCTCCCCCATGTCCACATCCCCACTGATAGGGAGCACTACTGAGTGCACAGGGTTCCCATAAGGCTCTAGGGATTCCGAAGAGGACCCAGGGAGCCTCCTGAATGCAAGCAGGAGGTCTTACCTCTATCTGGGGTTGGGGTAGAGAGGAAGGAGCACACTTACACTGGCTGAGAACACTCCTGAAGGTTGCATGTTCTGCGGATTGGCTTAGGCTTTACGATGGAGTCACAATTACTTCGATGTACCATTTTGTGGTCCAGTTTCCTTCGACAGCCATATCTGGTAAGCTGGAAACCTATATTAGTGGGGGGAAAAATTTGCCAAAGAGTTTATTAGTAGTTGTTCAGTTGTTTCAGTCCTGTCCAACTCTTTATGACCCCATTTTATTGGCAAAGATATTCAAGTGATGTGCCATTTGCTTCTCCAGCTCATTTTAGAGATGGGGAAAATGAGGCAAATAGAGTTAAGCAACTTGCCCAGGGTCACACAACTGGTAAGTGTCTGAGGCTGGATTTGAACTCAGGAAGATCAGTCTTTCTGACTCCAGGTCCCAAATTCTATCCAATATCCCACCTAGATGCCCTAAGAGTTTATTTACATAAAGACATTTGAAGAAAAAGTCTCTCTAGGTTTCAGACATGCAATGACCTCCATTTGAAGCCAGCTACCAGAAATTCCCTTTTTTTATCCTTATGTATTTTATAATACCCAAGCACAAAATACAAGTCACCACTGGCTAAAACCTGTTGTGCAAGATTGAATCACTTGAGCTAGAGACTAGACACCAGGCACCAGACAAATATGTTAATTTCATAAATGAAATGTGCTGGTTTTTTTCCCCAGGGCAGTGAGGATTTTACCCAAATCAAACTGCACTGTGTTCTTTGCATACAGCAGGCCTCATTTGCAGGAATGTTCTTGGGCATAACTCTCTTTTGCTTATGTTTTCTATCACTTTAATAAAACCAGTTTTGCTTCTGCATTGATTCATATTGCCATCTTCCCCATCTTAAGGGAAAGTATGGGAAAGTGGGAGGGGGGAGGAGGAAGGGGGAAAGGGAGAGTGGAAAGGAGAGGGGGAGAGAGAGGGAGGGAGAGGAAGAAGGAAAGGGAGGGGCAGGGAGAGATGGATGGAAGGGGAGAAGAAAAGGGAGAGGGAGAGAGGGAGGGAGAGAAGGGGAGAAGGAGGGAGAGAGAAAAAATTTCCCTTGACAGGGTTATTATTGATATCAACAGAATTCACTGGCCTATGGAGTCCCTACTTCTGGTGCTTCTCATGCAAATGACCATGGATTCATGGATAGACAACATCTTGGAATGTGAAAGCTGGAGGTGGGGCTGGGAATTGAGTCTATCTCATCCAATTTCCAATAGCATTCCTGACAAAGACTCATCCAACTCTGTACCTGAATACCTGAGGTGAGGGGGAGCTCACTACTGACTGAGCAATTCATTAGTGTCAGACAGCTCTAATCACTCAGATATTCTTTATGTTGTACCAAAGTCTTAATATTCTTGTAATTTACCCATATTTATCTTAAACAAAACCATACAATCAATTAACAACCATTTGCTAAATTTTGTCAGGCACTAGGGATATGTACAAAGACAAACATGAAACAGTTCTGGCTTTCAGCTTTTATTCTTCCAGGAGAAATAACATAAAATGAAAGAATTGGTCTAGATGGGACCTGAGAGCTTTTCTAATTCTAGATGTACATGTATGAGCCTTAATATATATATAAACATATAGAAAATATATTCAAAACAATTGTTGGGTAATTTTGTTGAAAGCTCTAGTGGCTGAAGGGGGTGGGGATTCAGAAAGACCTTAGGTAGAAAGTCGCCCTTGAGCAGAGCTTTGAAAGGAAGGAGAGATAAGCAGAGATCATGGTGAAGAAGTTGTTCATTCTAGGCCTGGGGGACAGCCTGTACAAAGGCACAGAGGTGGGAGATGGAACATCATGCAAGATAAACAACAAGAAGGCTAATTTGGTTGGCCTGAAGAGTGTATGAAACTGAATGATGTATAAATTTTGAAAGGTAGGTTTGCACTAGATTGAGAAGGGCTTTAAAGTCATACAGAGGGTCTTGTATTCGAAGGGTAGTAGGGAGCATCTGGCATTTATTGAACTTTGGAGTGACTTGGTTAGATCTGTGCTTTGGAAAAAAAAAAGTCACTGATAGCTGTGTAGCTGAATTGGGACCTGTATGCAAGGAAACCAATCAAAGGCTATGATGATATCCAGGTAAGGGGTGATCAAGGATTGAACTAAGGTGATGGCTGTGATAAGGGGAAGGATGCGAGAATTTTCCACCTTTTATGATTCCCCGAACTAACCCATCCAAAAGAGGAATTCCTTATTTTTCTCTTCAAACTTAATCCATTTCTCAACATCCCTCCTTCCCTATCCATCTCTGCCAATGACACCTCTGTTTTCTTGTCATCCAATCCTGAAATTCTGACTCCTCCTTCTACTTCCCTTCATCTCTTGATAAAGGCTCCTCCAACTCTAATAGCTGCTCAGTCACCAAGTCCTTTGGATATTTCACACTTTTCTTTTCTCCCACTGATCTCATTTGCTTCTTTTCTATTTCTCTTGCCTCTGAGTCTAGGCCCTTATCATGTTCAGACCTGACAAGAGACCACTTAATTTTTAACATTTCCAGAAAGGGGGAACTCACAATTTCTTTACACAGTCTGTTTTGCTTTAGGATTGCTATAAAGTTTTTCCCTTTATCTTGCTCAAGACCCTAATTACCTTTTACAAATTAGCATTTACGGTACTGATCATTCACATATTTATGCTGGCCCTTCATCATGTTCCTTTTTCATTGTTACTGAAGTATCTTGCATGTGTTTCCCCCATGACACTGAGTACTTCTGGAAGACAAGAACCAGGTCTCAGGTATTCTCTCTCTCTGGCTTCCCTTATTGCAAACTTCTGTTTCTGAATGAGGGTCAGGAACTTACCTCCTCCACAGGGCTTAGAACACTGAGTCCATTTCTTCAGGGCCCACTCATGGATCACAGAGTCTTCTACAACATTGTTATTGTCCACATTCAGGGAGTCCTCGTGGATCATGTACTTGTAGGTCAAAGAGATCTTGGCATCGCCATGAGGAATGACCTACACATATGGATGGATGCCACAGGGGATTTAGAACACATTTACAGGGCATGCCCTGATTGTTTTCTAGGTGACTGACTCATCCTCCCTCCCGGTATTTGGAAGAAAGGATAAGAAAGTTTAGATCCACAAATAAGACCTTTTTCCCTCCCAGGATGTACTGAGGAAGGACAGCGTTTAGCAGATGGTCACTTGGGATGCCTGGTCTGAGATGGGGTGGACTAGAATTCTGACTTCTTTTTCTCATGGGTTATTCTCTGTCTTACATTTTGTCTTGTTTATCAGGGACCTTTACGCACTAAAGGCACATTCCTGGATGCTGCTTTGAATGAATGTGTGATGTTCCAATTTACAGTTTAGTTGAGGGAAAAAGAGGAAGGAAGATGGGGGAAATTCCCCCCTCCCCTACCCAATGCTACATAGGAGGGAAGAACCCCATTTACTTTAGATTCATTCTCTCTCCTGCCTTTGAGCCCTGGTAAAGGTAGCTCTCCACGCCCTTTGGCATAAAATGTGTCCCCTCTCTCTTTCTCTCTCTCTCTCTCCCTTTCATTCTCATCTTCGCCTCTTAGAATCCTTCATTCCCTTTAAGGCTCAGGTCACATACTACCTCCATCAAGAAGCCTCTACTAATTTTCCCTTGTTCCTAGTCCTTTCCCTACCTCTCTTATCATCACCATGTGTTTTTGCATATATCTTATATATTTATCAGTGAATATGTTGCCTCCCCAGTAGACTATAAGTTTATTGAGACAGAGAATGTCTCACTTTTATATTTATATCCCTATCACCAAGTAGAATGCCTTATATGTAAGATGCATTTGATAAATGCTTGTCAATTAATTGATTTATTGGTGCTAATCTGCTTGTACAGAGCAAAACACCCTAGTAAATCACTCTAGTTACAGTGAGATCCAATCTGCTTCAGGACTGTTTCTAATCTGTCCTATCCATTTCTAATCTAAATTTATGGAAGAGATCAATTCTAATCTGCCCTGCCCATCTGCCATTCCAGCCTTTAAGATCTGCCATAAAAAAACAGATGGTGAATAGAGCCGTTTGATTGTAAAGGTGGGGCCCAAGACCTGAACTGTGGAACTTCTGCCTGGCAGAGTCAGAGAGAAAATTCCTCCATGTGAATACCACTACTTAGTGAGAGCAGTTTCTTTGAGAACTGAAGATTTCAGTATTGAGACTACTTCAAATTCATGTCATCAAAACCAAAGCTGGTATATAAGAACAGATTTCAGAGTTGCTATTTTGTTTCTATACAAGTAACTTAAGGACAAAGAGAATTAACTCAACTTCAATAAGTCATATCCCCTAAGCTCTCAAGTCATCAACTTCATCTGATCTGTATTTTCCAAGAATGGTCAGATACTTGGGATGAATTCAAAAGAAACCCCATTTCACTTTGTGTGGCTATGGCTATAGTTGTAGTGTTCTAGGAAAAAGAATCTTAGTGGTCCCAGTAGTGCCAACTGGGGCAATATATCTAAGCTGGGGTACAGTCTACAAGGATCTCAAGAGAAGAGTAAGGTCTTGGAAGAGACCATCTTTAATGGTTTTGTTGAGCATGTGACTCAGTGCTATTGAGCACAATGAGTTCACTCAATATGAGGGTCTTTTTATTTACCTTGATGTTATTTTACTCTAAAAATCTTTTTCTGTCTCCCTCATCATGGTTTTGGATGGTTAATATGGTGATCTGGAGGTCACCAAGGGTTCCTGTAGTCTATGCCTTTTGGGCACAGAGTCTATCAAGTTTTTATCCATCTGGACAGGTGACAGATTCTCTGAGGACCAGCCTAGTCAAGCTGTAGAGGCTTGTTACCACAAGGCAGGCCCCTAGGTGATGAATTCATTAGACATATTTCCTCAATACTTCAGGCTGATACTTGGACAGAAGATACATAGTCCATTGCCAGGCCCAACCTCAAAGACTTTTCAGTCTGGTGGGACCCATGGTGTCTGGAACCCAAGGTCCCTACTGTATGCCAGGCACTGTATTAAGCCCTGAGGATACAAAAGTGCCTTCAAGGTGCTTACATTGTGATGGAAGAAACAAAAAGTAAAAAACAATAGGTACATATAAGTGTAATGTTAATGTAAGGTGGGTGGAGAGAAGAGTTAAAGATCTTCCCTGCCCATTAAGAGGCCTCAGATACCTTTTGTTAAATTCTAAAGAGGCACTGGGTCTCAAGGGTCAAGCCTCACCTCCAGCTCTGAAAAGTATATATACATTCTGTGGTGAGGTTTTGCTTTGGGGCTCGTTTTTTTTGGAAGAAGGTTGGTGTGCCAGATGAGACTCTGGGTAGCTGTTAAAGAACCCCCAACTTTGAAAACCCAGATGTTGGTGCTTCTGTCTCTAGTAACAATGTATGTATTGTCTATGGCAGATAGTTGGAAGCCCTGTCTGTTGGTCTTTCTGTTTGTAATTTCTGTTTTTATTTTCTCTGAAGTTCAGGCTGCTGACTTTTCCCCCTGAACTAAGTGAATGACATATGTACTTGATTAAAGTAGACTGTTGGCCCCACAAAAATTGCTTTCCTTTTAGAAAAGCAGATCTAAGAACATGTACAGCAGACCCTTCTGTACATGCCGGGGTCCTTGCTGTTACAGTAAGATGTAGAATAAAATGGAAGGGAATCTCAGAAGGAAAGGCACTAGCAGCTGGCATTGGGGGACTGAGAAAGGTCTCTTGCAGAGGCAGCATTTGAGCTGAGTCTTGCAAGAAGCCTTGGCCATACCACAATTAGGAGACAACATCGTGGAGAGTAACTCATGTGACAGAGAAAAATACAAAATGGCTTTTGGTCTATTCCTGGGAACCCTGGGCTTCCTAGTATATTAGAAGTTTTGACATATCCAAATAAGTACTATTTATTATTAGAGCTGAGGATCATCCATAACTTACAGAGGGATTATGATAAGTTTTAGTAGAAGTAATTTCCATTACAACTAAATCACAGATCCTTGATATATTGATGAATTTGGCCCATTGGCATCAGACCCAGAAAATGTACACATCTGACTCTACTGGGGGGCAGTGTGGTACAAAGGCCGATGATCCCTAAAGGAGGGGTAGGAACATCAGTATAGGAGAGAGAAAGCTACTCACAAAGCCTTCCCACCCTGAATGCTAGGTGAGAATTTGCTGCAACATTTTTCACCATTGCCCACATAGCCACCTAGAAATGGTGGCCACTTACTTGGAAATCGCTGCCATATCCTTTCTTTGTCCTTCCCACTTCTCAGGAAGGCAGTAAATCATGAAATTTATTGCTGAAAAGGACCTCAGATGTAAACTCCCTCATTTTATAGTTGAGGAAAGGAAGGTTCAGAGAGGCTATGTCTTAGTAAATACAGATAGTAAGCAGCAGAACTGGAATTTGATTTGGTCTTGGGCCAGTCAGATGGCATGACAGATATAAATTGCCAGGCCTGGAATCAGGAAGACTCATCTTCATGAATTCAAATCTAGCCTCAGACACGTACTAGCTGTGTGACCCTGGACAAGTCACTTAATCCTGTTTGCCTCAGTTTCCTCATCTGTAAAATGAGCTGGAGAAGGAAATGGCAAACCACTCCAAGTAACTTTGCCAAGAAAACCCCAAATGTGGTAATGAAAAGTTGAACACGACTGGAAAAAAAAAGACAACTATGAACCCAAATTCTGTGGTCTTCCTAACATACCACCCAGTGACACTACCAACACGGCTTAACTTTAGGTGACCTGAGGCTCCCCAGAGGCGGAAGAAGTTTGGCAGACAGTCTGCTAATACTGGGGAACTATAAACCACTGCTCAGAGGCAGGCCCTGGGGAAGAGAAACTATATGACAATAATGAGATGATTCCAGAAAGGCTCAGAGTAGGATATTAGGACTCCAGAGAAAGTCTAGAACTCTAAGTGTCCACCCAGCTCTGTGTCTTAATCCATGTTTGAGGATGCTTTTATTTCCCAGAATCTTTGCCCCAGGGTATTTAGCTATGGTCCCAGCAATACTCATCTCCAACATTGTCCTTGTATTTATTTCATGTATACTTATGTATATGTGAGTCAGGGAGATAACTGAGTAGAATATAAGCTCCTTGAAGGCAGGAACTACCTTATTTTTGCCTTGGTATTGTTGGCACCTAGCACAATGTCTGATACATAATAGGTTTGTAATAAATGCCTCTTGATTGATTTTTCTGACACACAGTCAACAGAAGTTAAAAGACGCTTTTTGAAATGAATGCTTTGGAGATTCCTCAGAGAGCTCCAGAAGTGCCCATGTGCCCTCAAACTCACCAGTACTGTTATGGCCCCATGGAGAGGGCCCATCGTCTGGACGGTTTCTCGATCGTCATCATTTCGATATTCCCATTCCACACCCATGTCAATGAAGGCCTTGGAATCAGCAACCAAGTTCTCCTCATTCAAAACAAACTTTCCCGTCTCTTGGCTCTTGATGGCTGGGGATCCAAAAGAGAAACCCATCCCCACCCAAAGTCAAGGCTTTGCCAATATGGGAGAAGGAACAGCAATGAACCAGTGTAAAGGGCTTTGTTTCTGTCAGGGAAGTCAGAACAGGCTGTCACCCTGTACTCAGAGGCTCAGGGGCCCATAACCCCCTTGGTCAAAGCATTCAGATTTGTCAGAGCAGTTGGAGGCACTTAGTTGGACTTCCCTGCTTCCAGTTCACCCAACATATCCATATGTGATTGTCCCCCTGGAAGTAAAGGCCACAGATTTACCTGTACCCACCCATAATTTTGTTGCATTGAGTGCTAAAGGTCTCATTACTGAGATCGTGGAGCTAAAAAGGATCTTTGAGACAATCTTGTCAAAACCCCTCATTATAACGATAAGAAAACTGAGGCTAAGAAAGGGAAGGTAACTTGCTGACTCAAGGCCACACAGCACAGCTAGTCTTTGGACAGAGTTTACGGGAATACAGAGATAATATTTTTCGCCTATAAAACCAAGCTGATCATATCAAGAAACCTGATCAAATCTGCTATCTGATACCTCATATGGTCAACAGATTGAAAGAGATTATCAGTGACCGCCCCAACATGCCAAAGGCTAAAGAATATATTCCTAGTAAGAAAACGGAGGCATCTTGCTTATTGTAACCTCATCATTAATGAAGCTCTGCTTTGCTTCTGGGGCAAGGGTGAAGATGAAAACAACACCAACCTTCCTGCTCCTAAGACTCAGTTACAATAGGCTCACCCTAATGGAACAGACATGGGGTATTTCAAGGGGGTTGGGAGGGGATATTCTTTGTGGCACTGTCCACCAGGGTACATGCAGAAAATGTATAATACAAGTCACAAAACTACTGCCATTCATGATCCCTGGAGGTTTTGCCCACCTGAAGGGAGAAGACACCTCAATAGATTGTGGAGAAGTAGTGGAAAGAACACTGGATTTTGACCAGTTCAAATGTTGCCTCTGCTTCTTACTACCTATGTGACCTTGGGCATTTAAACTCTGGGCTTCCATTTTCTGTTGTGTAAAATGGAGTTGGAATGGATGGGTTCTAAGGTCTTTTCCAGTTCTGAATCTCAGGATTCTATGCAGGTACAAGCCTCAATGACAACAAAATAGCTGTTTATCCTAAATGCTAGAATAGGAAACTGTTACTAAGAGATCTGAATGATTCATGGGTGGCATGAATGGGTCATTAGTTTGACGTCCATTCCAGTTAAAAATTTTCGATGAGAATCTCAATCAATTCCATCGCAGTGGAATAGAATAATTTCAATTAGTATTCAAGGAAATATGAATGAGATGCCTTTAAAAAGATCACAGATGATCAGGGCAGGAAGGGGCCTTAGGGGCCCTCTAGTTCAACTACCTGATGACCAAAATCACAGAGCCCCATAAACCATCTAGTTGAACCGATATTGGTACGAAGAATTCTCCGATGATCAAGAATGAGGCATCCAATGTCTATCAGCTGGGGAATGACTGAACAAGTCATAGCATACGAATGTAATCGAATACTATTGTGTTATTAAGAAATGATGAGCAGGATGACTTCAGAAAAACCTAGAAAGACTTATATGAACTGATGCTGAGTGAAAGGAGCAGAACCAGGAGGACATTGTACCCAATAATAGCCATATCATGCAATGACTAACTTTGATAGACTTGGCTCTTCTCAGCAATGTAAGGATCTAAGACAACTCCAAAAGACTCATCCAGGAAAAGAACTATGGAATCTGAATGCAGATCAAAGCATACTATTTGCTCTCTCTTTTTTTTGTTTGTTTCCTCTTTCTCATGGTTTCTCTCATTGGTTCTAATTCCTCTTTGTAACATGACTAATGTAAAAATAGGCTTAATATGAATGTATATCAAATTATATGCCATCTTGGGGTGGGGGGAGGGGAGAGATGGGGAGAAAATTTGGAATTCATAATCTTATGGAAGGGAATGTTGAAAATTAAAAATTAATTAATTAATTAAATTTTTATTAATTATAAATCATAATTATATAAGTATAAACAAATTTATAATTAATTAATTACTAATTAATTAATTTAAAAAAAGAATTGGTCATCTGAGCATTAGCTTGAAGGCCTTCATTGAGAGAAAAACCTATGATTCCTGAGGTAGTTCACATTCTTCTCCTGGAAAGCTCCAGCTGTTAGGAAAGCTTTCTTTACACGAATTCCCTTACTTCAGCAAGTCTAAATCTGCACTTTTTGTCTTTCACCTCTACTTGTGCTGCCCTCTGGGGTCTAGTAGAGAGAAGTACAATCCTTCTACCAAATACCTGAAGACAGCTCTTCTGTCCCAAGTCTCTTCTTTCCCAAGCTAAACTCCTCAGTTCATTCAGCCAATTCTCTATCATCCTGGTTGCGGTCCCCCCATCCTGGTCCTTTCCAGTTTTGCCATGTGGTCCCCATAACTGAACACAATATTCCAAACATACTCTAATAGAGCAGGATAATCATGTCCCTAGTCCTAGACACACCAAACCTCTTAATGCTTTTTTCTTTTTTCCAAGGTGGGGGAGGGTGTTGCATTATTATATTATTGAAGTGCTTGTATGGAACCGGCAATCCACGAAAGCTCCTCCATCATATAATTTTCAGATCTATTGCTGACCACTCATATTTTCCTCATCTTGTACTTGTCAAGTAGATTTTCTGATTTAATTGTAAAACTCTAAATTTATCCCTATTATATTTAATCTTATTAGAGCTGTCTCAAGGTTGAGATTTATGTAGATTCTGACTCCTATCCAATATTATCCAATATGTTGGCTATTCCTTCCAGCTTTATGCCATTTGCAAATTTGATAAGCATGACATTTAGACCTTTATCCAAAGCATTGATAGAAATGTAAAACAGCATGAGTGTCAAGCACAGATCTCTGGGGTCCACTTGAGATCTTCCAAGCTGACATCGAATCACTAATAACAACTTTTGGTGTCCATTTATTCTGAATCCATATAATTGTGATATCACATTTTCCCATTTTTTTTTGTCATTGAGAACTTCATGACGAACTTGTCAAATAATTTCTAAGCTTTATCTTCAGCATTCTCTCTTATGATCCTAATAATCCTGGGCAAAGAAAAAAAAATGGAATGAATTTAACCTTTCATGGTCTGTCCTTGAAACCATGATTGCTATTTGCTATCCCTGTCCCCTTTTTTTCTAGATGCTTAGTAACCCTCTTATTAATAACACATTTGAGAATTTTTACAGGAATCACATTCAAGTTCACTGAGCTATAGTGAACAGACTCCATTTTCTCTACCCCATTTTCTTCCCTGGAAATCAGTGACTGGCTCAGGAGCCACATTTGCCAGTTCTTTTACTATATAAGGATATAACTCATCTAATCCCGGTAACTTGAACTCATAAAAGGTAGCTAATGGACTCCCACCTCGCACTATTATCTCCCTGCTTACCTTGGATATCAACTCATTAGTTTACATTTGCTCTGTCCTTACTTGTTGAAAAACTGTTCTCCTTGGCAGAAAAAACAGAAGCAAAAGCAAAGGTAAAACTGAATATCTCTTCTTACCATCTTCAGTTATCACTGTCTGATCCAGACCAAGTAGTATTTCTATCCCTTCTTTAAGGATTCTTCCCTCCCCGCAACCTCTGCCAATATAGCATAAAAATTCTTTTGTTAACCTTAGCTTCCTTCATTAGCTTCAGTTCATCCTAAGTTTTAGAACACTTGACATTACTATCAAGGGAACATGCTACCTTTTAGTATTTTTCCTCTATTCTCTCTCCTTCTGTATGTGTGTTGTGTATTTTTTTTTAATTGGTCAGTGAATTCCCTATGTGACAACACAGGTCTCTTTAGGTAACTTTTCCCCCTTTCTACCTCATCAGAATTGCTTTTTCTTTTCATAAACTGGGTTGCCCATGGGTGTTTTGCTTGCTGCTGCATAGGTGTGATTTGGAATTGATAGAAAGAATGATTTCGCATGACATGCTAAACTGGTATGAGAAGTTTGGAAAAGAGACACATTCTTTTTCATTCCTATTTCAAGAGAGATCCATTCAAGTATAGACTCTCTTTTGGACCAACCCTGTGGAGAGAGATAGACTTTGGAAGGCAGTCATATAGTAGGCAGCTGGCTCCTCAATATGTCTCTTATTTCTACCATGTCTCTTTAGAGACTTTGGGAGATTTTGGTTACATTGGAGCTCTTTTGTTGGTTGAGCTGAGGTCTCTTGTTTTTCAGTGAGAGATCTCATTCATTCAGTTTATTTTCTGGTATATTCTAATTTGTATAACTTTTCTGATTTTTGTTTGCTATCTACTTGGATAAATGGGTTTATTCATGATGATCTTTTGTGTAACTATCATTCTGGGAAGGAGCCTTGCCTACAAATATAAGCTTGGGGTACCCCTTCCCCTTTAGGGGTTAGTGACCAGGAAAGTGCTCCTGGTGTTTCACCTCCTTAACATTAGGATCTCTTGTTAATTTTTCTGGTTATTCATACTTTGTGCCTATTTGTTTAAGTATATGAAGTCACAGCATTTATTGTATTTTTTTTTTTTGATTTATTAAAAGAATTTTATTCTTGAGAAATTTTCATCCTTCCTAGGATAGGATTTCCCAATAGAATTTTTGTTCATGGAATCCAACCTATCCTTCCTCTACACCTTTTGAAAAATGCCTTCCTCACATCTAAGCAGACTTCATGTCACATACTGTGCCCTCCTGGCATTTCTCTTCTTTCCAATCACATCTCCGAAGAGCTGGCATGGTCTCTTCATCCTCAAGGGTCTATCATTTTTCTACCTTGGTTCTTCCTTGCCGCTGAGAATCACATAGAGAATAAATGCCTCCCTCATTTGTTGTTCCTCTTTTAAAGGATGAAATTATTATTAAGGCAAGTAAAAAGACTACTATATGCTCTGTTTTGGGCAGAGAAAGAAAAAAAAGTCCAACAGATTTCAGGATAGTGGGAACTTTCTGTCATTACAGACCTTGTGCCTCTTCCAGACCTGTGATGATAGGCTGCTGAATTTCACCTACTTCTTTCTGTCCCAGTGGTCAGTAATATACTCCAATGATAATATTACTTTTATTTCTTTCTCAATTGATCTGCATCTAAATGCTCTCTAATGTACTTCTCATTCTTGGCTCCCGGGCTTTTTCACATTTCTTAATGTGTAATAATGTGTGATCTCTTATATTTACCTATCCTTCTAAATAAAATATATCCTTCCAAAGTCACAGTCTTATCATGGGTCTCACCCTGTCAATTTAGTGATAACTACAAAATAAATTCATCTCCTTGTATTAAGGTCTCTTGTTCACTTTCCTCGTTATTCCTACTCTATGCATTTCTTGGATAAACACCTGAGGTCAAAGGTTTTATTGCAGTTTTTCTTCTTGGATTTTTCTCAAGTGATGTTTAGTGCCTTATTCTTCTTACTACAGCGTAACTACTTTCTATGGCATCTGAACTGTTTGATATTCATAGGCAGTTTTCTCTTTTACTTTGCCTTTTGAGTATAAAGTTAATTATATTTGTAAGATTCCATGTGAGTACATTCTTATTAGCCATTGTTAAGTGGATTCAATCCTCTTCCAAGAGTCCATCATTACCAAGTTTTAATCTGTGGACCACAAATCCAGATTCTTAGGTACCACCCTCTTATCCAGCGATGTACTTTTAAATCTGCCTTTTTCTTTTCCACCTTTCAAACAGCAGCAGTGATAGAAAAACACCTGTATACCTAAATCCTTCAGCTTTTTGCCTAAGACTTCATACACCTTAGCAATGGATTCAGCATTAATTGTGTCCATGTGAATTACCAATAGTGAAGAGTAATCATAGTTTTGAAAATCTTGGATAAACCACAGACCTTTATCAACCACTTTAGTAAGCTTCTATACAGAGTTGTAAGCTACCACCACTCATCTCTTCTTCTGATCCTTCCTGAACGATCTCTTACCTGAGAAGAGATCACAGCACCTGGCACATAGCAAGTACTTAATAAATGCTTGCTGACTGACTGATAATATCCGTAGATTCACAGGCTCATTCCTTGGAAAGAAAGCACTTCTTTCTTCATCAGGGAGTCCAGATCTCTTCTCTTTAGAAAGATCCATAGGTCTGTTGCTTCACCCAGTCTTTTTCTCTTTTATCTTCTGTGTATCATTCCTCTACCCTCAAGTGACAGAAATGGGGTAAGAGTCCCCTAGGACAGCTAAACAGTGCAATGTATTGAGGACTTGAGTTCAAATCCATCTTCAGACACATTTACTAGCTGTGTGACCTTGGGCAAGTAACTTAATCCTGTTTGTCTCAGTTTCTACATCTGTAAAATGAGCTAGAGAAGGATATGGCAAACCACTGTAGTATCTTTGCCAAGAAAACTCCAAATGGGGCCACAAAGAGTCAGACACGATTGAAGTGACTCAACAGTAGCAACTTTATTTGTTTTTAATTAATTTGTTTTCAGTTTTCTACAATCATTTCCATATGTCTTAGCAACTGACTCTTTAGAGCCCTTATTTCCTCATCTTTGTTTTACATTTAAGAATACTTTATTCTCAATGACAATGGGGAAGATAGACAGTTCTTGAGTCTGCTTGTGGAGAGAGACTGGCCTGCACCTTGAGCAGAAATAGCAATCAATTGGCCAGCAATGTTGAGCACTATATACATGTCAGTGCAAAATTCGCTGTGTGCTCCACATGGGGTGTTAAGCTCCTTCATCTTGTCTCTAATGTTAATAGGTTTCATGGAGCATTGTTGTGACAAACTGCTCTTGGGGGGTCTTTGGTTCTGGAACTACTCCTCTGTTTCTTACCTTTTTAGTATCTTGACAATTTCATCTAGCTTCTTTTCCCTTGTCTTAACCTTTAAACTGACTTACTGATACCTCTTTCCTTCCTTCTCTGGTTCTTTTTCTTCTCATACTCCCCTCTTTCTAGTCTTCCCCTTAACCATGAGTCTTTTCCTTCTAAAGTCCTTCTTCCTCTTCTTCTTTTTTTTTAGATCAACTAGCATTTATTTTTTTCTGAATCCATTTTCTTTTTTTAAATTTAAACCTGATTTTATTTGTATAAAATGTTTTTGTGGGCTTTCCCCCCAAATTTATTAATTTATTTGTTTTTTATTTTCAGCATTCACTTCCATAAGTTTTAAATTTTCTCCCCCTTTCTTCTTCCTCCCCAAGATGGCATGCAATCTTACATGGGCTCTACATACACATTCCTATTAAATACATTTTCACATTAGTCATGTTGTATAGAAGAATTGTAATGAATAGGAGAAACCACGAGAAAAACAAAATTAAATGTAACAAAAGAAAAAATAGTCGGCTTCATTCTGCATTCTGACTCCAAAGTTCTGTCTCTGGATGTGGATGGCATTTTGTATCATGAGTCCTTTGGAAACGTTTTAGGTTCTTGCATTGCTGAGATGGGGTGCCTATCAAAATCAGTCCTCTCACACTGTGGCTGTTACAGCGTATAATGTCCTTCTTGTTCTGCTCGCTTCACTCAGCATCAGTTCATATAAGTCTTTCCAGATTTTTCTGAAGTCTGCCTGTGCGTCCTTTCTTATAGCCCAATTGCATTCCATTCCATTCATATACCACAGCTTGTTCAGCCATTCCCCGGTTGATAGGCATCTCCTCAATTTCCAGTTCTTGGCCATCACAAAAAGAGATGCTACAAATATTTTTGTACATGTGGCTCCTTTCCCCACCTTCCTCCTCATCTTAAATGCTTTTGTGTGAATTCTTCTTCAAGCTCATTTCTTTTCTACCTCATACTAGGTTCTCTTCTCCTTCATTTTCTCAAATCTTCCCAACTTTCTCATACTCAAATTCAATCTCTGGTCTTCACAATTCCTAATCCCCCCCACAACCTGCTGAATGACTTCCCAATTCCTTCTCCCCCCCACCTGTTCCTCAGGTCCCTACCTTGTTCTTTCTCTTATCCAACCTTTTATTACTGAAACACAGCTTATGTACTTAGGAAACTGGGACCAAAGAGAGGGTCAGACTTGTCTGAGGTCAAACATCAGGCAAGAAATGCAGCTGTAATCAGAAATTCTGATGTTGACTTCACCTTTTCCATCCCACCAGACAATGCTGCTTCTCCTCAGGCAGGACCTGAGAATGTGTGGGTACTTTTCGGTATATACTGAGCCATCTTCAGACAGTGGAGACCACTAACCCATCTTGGATGGTTTAGAGGAAGGCCATGTGGTATAGTCATAGAAAGACTGTAAGGAGACTGGAAACATCTCGCCTTCTTTCTAGATGTACAGTCTCAGATAAGTCAACTTACCCCTCTGAGCCTCAGTTACCACATTTATAAAATAGAGATAACACCATCTTGTCCTAGATACCTCACGGAGTCTGTACAGTGTAGGTGAAAGTGCCGGGCAGTTGGGTGGTGCAGTGGATAAAGCACCAGAGACCTGGAGTCAGGAAGACCTGAGTTCACATCTGGCCTTAGAGACTTATTAGCTGTAAGATCCTGGGCAAATCGCTTAACCCTGTTTGCCTCAGTTTCCTCATCTGTAAAATGAGCTGGAGAAAGAAATGGCAAACCTCTCCAATATCTTTGTTAAGAAAACCCCAAAAGGGGTCATGAACAGTAGGACAGAGCTGGAAAATGACTGACCAACGACACAAATGTAAAAGTGTGTTGTATTATGTGTTATGCAGATATGAGATAAGTTAAATGCCCTTCATGGAATCATAGGACAGATCTGGAATGAATCTTAGCTATCACTTGGTTCAACCTTTCTTTTTATAGATAAAGAAATTAAGCTTAGTGGAAGTTAAGTGACTTATCCAAGGTCGTATAAGTAGTTATTTCCTACTTGGGACTGGAATTCAGGTCCTCTGATTCAAAATCCAATTCTCTTTTCACTTTAATATGCTGCTTATAGCTATCCTGGAGTGGAGTATAATACTTTGATAAGTAGTGAATTCCCCATTCACTACAAGGGAGGCTGGATGATCACTTGACAGGGATATCATGGAGGGAATATAGCCTCTTCTCGGAAGCCCTACACAAAAGCATCTTGCTCCCTGGTGGCCCTAGATTGTCTTCCTTCCCAAAATATCCTTAAATTTTGGGGGAGATTGGTTCACACAAGATCAATGGGCTAAACTCATCAGTCCATTTTCCAATCTTTGTTCATTGTCAGTCAGTCTGAAAGCCTTAACTACATAGTGGGCTTTGGAGTATTATATCTACATTCACAGCTAATCTAATAAATGTAATAAATTCTCCTCCCACACTCACCCTCTCACCCCCTCAAAAATATATTATATAACTCCTATGAAGTATTTACAAAGACACGATACTCCATCTCAAATCCAGTGCCCAGCTTTAGACTCACAGAAGTGTCAAACCAGCCTTGCAAGAGACTTGCCCAGAGTCATGAATTATACTCACCCAGACTGTGATGGGTAGAATCTGTTTCTTGTATAAGCAAGTGTCTTGCCCCAGCTGGGATTTCAAACATCTTGACATAACCTTCATTAGGACATTTAAAGAAAAAAAAATGAGCTTATAGTAGCTGAGTTATGGCCTGACCTAAACATGAAGGATGATGTTGTTACAGTGTCCATAGGTCATGATCACATGTACATATGAATACACATAACCTACAGGCACACAACATGAGAACACATTAAATGCACATATGGTCACAATCACATACATCACACACTATAAGAACACACATGTTATACATGTCTCCATGAACATATGTACACGTGAACATATACTTGTTCAGAGCCAATGTTTCACAAGCACAGCAATAACTAATCATAAGTATGCCTGGAGTGAAATGTGTATGTGTATCTGCTTTTTCCCATCTGTCTGCTATAGTAATTGAGTCAGTGAAATGAAGCCACTTGCCCTAGGTTATTTGGCTGTAAAGCCTAGATCACAAGTTGTATGGTAAACTCAATAGACATTAAATTATGACTAATATAATTAGTCAAAAGATTATGTGTTTATAAATACATCATTCTCCATGTACTACCAGGAGCCCAGCACTGTGCTAGTTACTGGGTATGTCTGGCACTATTCAGTAGTAGCTTTTTTCTTTCAGTGCCCTGAGGGAGGGGTAGGATTTAAGAACAAGGCCAAAGAGGGGTTAAAGCACTCCAGGCAGGGGGATGTTGGAGCAGAGACTGGAGTGGGCCTGCCAGCCCTCAAGTTTGGGAAGAACTACAATATTTGTTTGGAGGCAAATGAAACTGGAAATGTAGGCAAGGGCCAGATTCAGGAGGGCCTTGGATGCTTGGCTGAGAAGTTGGTTTATGGTCATGAGACTCTACCTGACACCAGGCCTTCCTGAAGGTAGGGGGTAGTGACCAAGAGTGATGATGGCATGATATGGCCCCTTCTCATACCAAGTGGAGTTGGCTGAAATAGACAACTCTGGGAATAGGAGAGTGCCAAAGGACAAGTGACTGAGAAGAAGCCTGACAGTCATGTCCTTGTGTCTAATTAGCTCCCTGAGAATGAACAAACCAATAGATCAGAGTCTCAGCAGGCCTGAGGGATGGGGTCTGAGGGGTAGAGTCTATGAAGTCTGAGGAGGAGAGTCTCAGAACGAGAAAGGCTAGGAGGAGAGAGGGAATCTAAGGGATTGAGGTTGACATCCTTGGGGGTACTGTGACACTGGCCAGAAACAAGCACCTAAGAAAAGGGCATGAGTTAGGAGGTTGGAAGCAATTGCGGTCATTCAGACATCTTCAGACTGATTGAGATTGCTTGATCTCAGTGGAGATGTACTTGGTTGTGTTGTACTTTAGTACCAGACCTCTGATTTCATCAGTGCAGGGGTTATCCCATGAGAAAACAACCACTCCCAATGCAGAGCAGAATCTGCTCTGCAACTTCTAATCTTAGAGTTTTGTCTGGGGAGCAATGAGAAGTCAAATGACTTGGCCAGGATCACACAGCTGATCTGTGTCTGAAGTATCTGAAGTATCTGAAGTAAAACTTGAACCCAGGCCTTCCTAATTCCATGTTCGCCTAGCCTGGTGCTTAAAAGGTCTAAATTCTCCCTCCACCCCCTACTTCTTCCCTCTCCCTCCTACACACACACACACACACACACACACACACACACACACACACACACACACACACTCTCTCTCTCTCTCTCTCTCTCTCTCTCTCTCTCTCCCTCCCTCCCTCCCTCCCTCCCTCTTCCCCGCCTTACTGTCTGACAATGGAATAATCTGTCTCTTTAGTCCTATTTAGTAATCTGGGGCAGGTGTGGCCAGGTAAATCTGAATTACCACCTCATCCCAATGCTTTGGACAGGCAAACTTTTTTGTCTTAGTACTCTGACACTTAAAAATTACTGGGGGTCTCTTTGTGCTCTTAAAATATTATTGAAGACCCAAAGAGCTTTTATTTATTTATATTTCTATCAATATTTACTATGTTAATAAATTAAAACTGATCATTCAAAAATTTATTAATTTTATTTTTAAAAAACATAAACCCATTAAATTTTAACATAAATAATATACTTTTAATAAAAAACCCTACATTTTCCCAAATAAAAATAATTTGCTCAGAAGGGTGGGATTATTTTATATATTTTTGAAAATATCTTTAAGGTCTGTAGACATGGGGATAATGTCTGAAGACAAATGGATTCTCATATCTGCTTTTGTATTCAATCTGTTGCAATATATTGTTTTGGTTAAATTATTACCATGTTATGTATAGTGTGTAGTTGGAAAAGGGAGGAGTATTTTAATGGACAAATAACATCTTGTATTATAAAAATAGTTTTTATTTCGCAAATGCCTTGAAAGGGTCTCAGGGACACTCTGGGGTCTTCAAGACCACACTTTGAGAACTGCTGTTCTTTATCTCTGACTATTCCATGGTTAACAGGGAGTCATCAAAGACTTTTGAGCAGGAGAGATATATGGTCATACCTATTCATTAGGAGCATTCATGTGGCAATATGTACAGGATGTACTAGAGATGGGGAGAGACTGGAGAGGAGGAGGGAGGCTGGGATACTATTTGTGGTAGGATCTAGCTGTAGGAACAGAAAAGAAAGACATTACAGAGAAAGAATGAACCTAGTGATTGGATGTTAGGGTTAAAGGAAAGGAAGAATTTTAAGATGACCCCCTCACACACAGAGACAAGGGCATGTGAAACCACCAGGTATTAATTAAAGGAATAAGAGTGAGGCAGCAGGCATATAACTGACCTTGTTTCTTAGGTAACCTTGTGAATGTCCCTTTGATTACTTTGCAGTGAGAGTTGTCACCTCCACACACACCGCATTTGTCTTCTTGTTTGGTGGAGCCAATCACCCGGTCACAGCCAACTTTCTGTGGGGAATAAAGAATACTCATGTTAAGAACGACTTCACCAATAGCATCAGGATGTCTTATTGATGTTGCCAGAACTGCCAAGGCCCCACGATGCCGGCAGGCATATAGAAAAGGCTTCAGAGACCTCTGGGATAGAGTGGGAATCCTCAGAGGCTTCCAACTTAACCAAAATAAGAAGTTCTTGAAACACTCCAGGAAAAATCAAAGGTCTGTAAATCAAATCATACTTTCAGTTACCTTGGGGAACTTTCTATTTCAGAAGGCATTGAAGGGAATCCTTTTGCAAAGTGAAAAATCTAGCAGGGCCACCTCTGTTGACAAAAACATTGTCTATCTATAGAGCTGCAATTATAACATTTGCCCTCATCTATAAAAAGGTGTAATGTTACATGGAATTCAGATTTGGGCTGCCCTAGGCCTGAACTGCTAGGCTGGAGATGTGATTCTTAGAGTATTAACAAAATTCCCTGTTCTGCTGAAAGCACAGCTTTTCCCTCAGTGACATCAATCACTTCTTTGCCATTAAAACACATCAGAAGGGAAGATCATTTCTATAAAAGATATGTTGGGATTAAAACAAAGTTCCTCATGGGATGGTATAGTAGTTAGATCAATGAACTTGGAAGCAGAAAGAATTGGCTCTAACCATCTCTGTGACCCTGGGCAAGTCACTTAATCTTTTGGGACCTCAGTTCCTTCATCTATAAAATGAGGATTAGACTCAATAACTTCTAAAGTCTCACACAGTTTTAAATCTGTGATTCTACCCATAAACAAACTCTATGCCAGATCTGACCCTAGGGCAATTGCTTTCTGACAGTGAGAACTGAGATTCCGTCCTATGTAGGGAAAGCTAGGAGATCCAATCAGTCAATCCTTCAAGGAATTAATTTCAAGCTATTTTCACTGAAAGGTCAAATAATGAAGCTGAAGCTTAAATACTTGGACCATGTAACGAGAAGACAGGATTCATTGGAAAAGACCCTAATGTTGGGAAAGATTGAAGGCAAAAGAAAAAGGGGATGGCAGAGGATGAGTGGATTGATAGTGTCATGGAAACAACGAACATGAGTTCAGAAAGACGTCGGGAGAGAGAAGAAGATGGAAGGGCCCACCATGCTATGATCCAGAGTCGAACATGACTGAATGAAAACAACAATAGAAGGCATAACTAAGTGAAAGAAAAACGTATCCAGTCATATAGCTGAGATCTGAAGGAGGAACCTTTAGAAGATCCTCTAGACGATGAGGAGAACCTAATAGCCTAGAGGGAGGTGACTTCTTCCTCCTCTAATTACCGTGATCATGATCGTGACTTTTACTGAAACTATAATTATCATTCTTTATTATTATATCTACCAATATTGCTATTAATATTACAGTCACTGTTATTAGACATTCCAGAGTCAACTGGATTATTAGCACTAATGAAGCAGGAGCAGTCATGGATATTCCACATTAGAGATTAATTCTCATCCTTATCCACCCCTCCCTCCAAATCATTTATATTTGATTCTGGAAGATATCTTTGAATAAGAGTACACATATGAACTCAAGGGATCAGAGGATCATGGATTTAGAGTTGGAAGGGACCTTAGAAGTCATTGAGTGTGACTCCATTTTACTGATGAGGAAACTGAGGCACATACAAGTTGAGCATTCAAATTTCCTGACTGCTAAAATGTTATCTAGTTACTTCACCTTCTTCACTATTCATACTCCCTGCTCCCCAATCCAGACTGAGAAGAGACCAGTAGCTTTCACACTGCTCCTGGGTTTGACCTTTAATAAGGATCCTCCCTGGATCTGGAGAAGATGGTCCGATGGTCCTAGCTTACAAGATCTTTCCCAGTTTGGCTTATTCATGTATAGCTAAAAGTCAAATATTCAAGGAGTTATATTTTTATTATTATATGCTTCTGTAGGGTAGGAAGTAATTTATGTTCATCTTTGTATTCCCAGGGCCTAGCAAAGTACCTGGCAAACAGTAGAGACTTAATATGTGCTTATTGTTTGACTGAACTGTGATTTCATCGGTGTGAAGAATCCTTAGAGTGGAAATTCCTTCCACCAGGGTAGAGGTTCATCTTGCTCCTACACAGTAGATAAGAACCAAGGAATTTTCTTAGACAGAGAAATTAAGGGACTTACTTAGAGTCACCTTGTAAGCTGTCAGAGGCAGGGTTTAGCCCCAGTCTTCTTGACTCCAAACCCTATTATGTCATGTTTCAGCAATAGTAATAATTAATACACATTTGGATAAGGTGTTGTAGTTTACAAATCATCTTTATATATGTTATTAGTTTGAAGTTGGGCCACCTCTATGACAGGGATCAATTCTACAAGATGAGATCTTTTAACAAGTAAACCATTACACAGGAAAATAGGGGCTAGACCTATGAGAGAAAACTCCCTCTACACGTACAGGTTGGAACATTCTCTACAACTGAGATCCTTAGAGAATTGTCTAGAACACTAAGAGGTTGTGACTTTCTCAGAGTCAATGAGATAGTATAGAGAAAGTCAAGGACATCAAGGGCAAGAGTTCAACTCACTTCTTGGATCTGAGGCTGGCTATCTACTATACTATATTGTCTCTTGGGAAAATAAGGATACAGAAGCACCGTATCATTGCATAAGGAAGACCTTTCCTTTCAGATATTTGAATTGGGAAGAGTTCATGATCAAACAAGGGATAAAGAAGACCACAAAAGATAAACTAAACAATTTTAATTATATAAAATTGAAAAGTTTTTTTTTCACAGACAAAATCAATGCAACTATTGTTAGAAGTGAAACAGTTAACTGGGAAAAAAGTCTTTACATCAAGTTTTTTAAGTGTAAGTTTAATTTCCAAATGTGTAAGAATAAGAACCACTCCACAAATGGTAAATAGAGGGATATAAATAAGCAGTTCTAAAAGAAATATATTCAGGCTATCAACAGGCAGATGAAAATATGCTCTAAATCACAAACAATTGGAGAAATGCAAATTAAAACAACACTGAGATGCCATCAGACTAGCAAAGTGACAAAAAAAGAAAATGACAAATGCCAGCGGGATTGTGAGAAAACAGGTACATCAATGCCCTGTTTTTGGAATTGTGAATTACTATAGAGACAGAGACCTAGAGACCAAATTGCCAACATTCACTGGATTATGGAGAAAGCAAAGGGATTCCAGAAAAGGATCTGTTTAAGTGACTACACTAAAGCCTTTGGCTGTTTGGATCACAACAAAATGTGTCAAAGTTGGGGAGAAAATTCTGGGAAGATAGCAAAGTAGGTCAGAAAATTCCAAACTCTCCGGATTTTCCCCACAAACAAGATAAAATAGTGCCTCAGAGTGAACACAGAATGATAAAAATAAACAAGAGTGCATAATCCTGAATGGAAAAAAAAACCAGACATTTAATGAATTGTCAGACTTTGAGGATTTTGTTAAAAAAAAAACAACAACCTAACAACCTGAACTTAATAGAAGATTTGACATATAAGATCCAAGAGAAATATAAGGTCCATATCAAAGACTAATTATAAGGGACTCAATAAGGACAGATTGTTTACCTTTTATATGAGGAAATGTAAGATATGTCTAAGTTTGTTATTAGTAATTGGATAATTTGTAAGAAAGACTTAGACATAAGTATGATATGATTTTCAAAAGGAAAAGCATTTAGGAAAAGGTAAAAAAAGTAATTATTTTATTCAAATGACATGTGAGAGGAAGAACTGACAGAGAAATTAGGTGGGGGAGGAGTGCTGGTAGTTTTGGAACTCTACTTTCATCGGGAATGGGTTTAAGAGGGAACAATACATAGAAGGGTATAAAAAAGTCTTCTAAATTCAGAAAGAAATAAAGGCTAAGGGAATATGGAGGGGAGAGAGGATAAGGAAGAGATTTCTAGAGGGGAGGGGAGGGAATAGGATAAGGGAGGGTAATAGAAAGGTGTTTAGATTAATGGGAATGGGAAGACAAGGAGGCAGGGCAGGTTAAATAATAGGAGGGCAAGGTAGAAAGGGCAAAGTAGAAGAGTCAGGAAGGACAGGAAATAAGAGATAAACACAAACAGAAAATAAAGATCAGGAGTAGAATTTATTAGGGAAAAAAGTCAGGGGTAGTAATCATGACCTCAGATAAAGTTAAAGTTGAAATAGATTTAATCATCGGAGAAAAATAGGAAAATGATGCTATAAGTCAGCCACATTAATCAATATTGTTTTAGACTTTTAAAAATAACTAGACAGCGTAAGATTGGAATATTGCTGTGGTATAGGAAATAACAAGTTGGTGGACTTAGAAAAATATGGAAAGACTTGGACTTATGAAAGAAGAGGTTATCCATCCTCAAAGAAACAAAGCAAATAACTATAGTACAGTCTTACATAGATGCATATGAATGTATATGTCTATAATATATGAGTATGATTTTATATATATATAAGTATATGTATGTGTATGGAAGTGTACATATGTAACTGTACATGCATGTATATATCTTTGTATATGTGTATATATGTATGTTTATATGTATATATGTATGCATGTGTGTGTATATATATATATATATATGTATATAATACATGCACACAAATATATCCTTCTTGGGGAGGGGAGGAGGGAGGAAGGGGGAAAAGAGCAAAATAATAAGTATAGAGCAGAGAACAAAAGAAAACTTAGAAGTAAAGAAAAGACAACTCTGAGTATAATGTGTAACATTTATTACATGGGCTTTCTTGAAATGAAAATTTATTGCTGTACATTTTGAATCCTCTCCTATGTTCTGCTGTGCACATGGCAATTTTTTTCTTTTCTTATTGTATATTTAAGTTAAAAAAATTTAAAATTGTGGCAAATCCTTAAAGAGATGGGAGTACCAGATCATTTTACTTGACTCCTGAGGAACCTGTATGAGGGCCAAGAAGCAGCAGTGAGAACTGAATATGGAAAACTTATTGGTTTAAGATTGGAAAAAAGTACAATAGGGCTGCCTATTGTCATTTCATTTATTTAACTTGTATGCAGAGTACCTCATGCCAAATGCCAGGCTAGATGAATCAAAAGCTGGAATTAAAGTTGCCAGGAGAAATATCAACAGTCTCATACATGCAGATGATAGCACTTTGAAGAAAGTGAAGTTTTTTCACGAGGGTGAAAGAAGAGAGTGTAGAAGCTGGCTTGAAGCTTAACATAAAAAACCCTAAGATCATGGCAACTGATCCCATCACTTCCTAGCAAATGGAAGGAAGAAGAAATGGAGGCAGTGTCAGATTTTATATTTTGGGGCACAAAAATCACTGCAGACAATGACTGCAGCTAAGAAATTTTAAAAAAATCAACAAAAACACTTGCTCTTTACAAGGAAAGCTAAGCAGCTTATTAAAAAGCAGAGATATAACCTTGCCAACAAAGATGTGTATCATCAAAACCATGGTTGTTTCCAGTAGCTATGTATGGTTGTGAGAGTTGGATTGTAAGGAAAGCTGAGTTCTACACAATCAATACTTTCAAGCTGTGGTGCTAGAGAAGACTTTTAAGAGTCAGTTGGATAGCAAGGAAATCAAATCAGTCAAAACTGAAATAAACTAATTCAGACTATTTGCTTAAATACTTTGACCACATAATGAGAAGACAATTCACTGAAAAAGACCTTGATGTTGGGAAAGGCTGAAGATAAAGAGGGAATGGCAGAAGATGATGGATAGATGATGTCATAAAAACAATGAACATGAGCCTGGACAGACCTGGACAGACCTTGAAAGGTAGTGGACGATAGAAGGACCTGGCTGATTATGGTCTATGGGGTCAAGAAGAGCTGAACATTCCTGAATGACTGAACAACAACACAGCCAATCTGGAGAGCAATTTGAGATTATGCTCAAAAGGTCACTAAATCCCAAGTACCCTTTCATTCAGGGGCATCTTTACTAGGTCTATCTCCCAAATATATCAAAGAAAGAAGGAAAGGCTCCATATGTACAAAATATTTATAGCATCTCTTTACAGTAATGAAGAACTGGATACCAAGTGAATACTTATCAACTGGGGAAATGGTTGAACAAATTATGGTGTATAAATAGAATGAAATACTTTTGTGCTATGAGAAATGATATAAAGAATGCATTCAGAAAAGCCTGGGAAGACTTATTATATACACTGATGAAAAGTGAACTGAGCAAAATCTGGAGAACCATTTCTAAAACAACAACATTGTAAACTTTGATCAAAGCAATGACCAATAAATATTTCAAAAGACTGATGATGAACTGTGCTACCCTTTTCCTGACAGAGAGGTGATAGACTCAAGAGGATAATGCACAGATTTATGTATACATGCATCCATATGAATACATGCATAACAAGACATAGAATTTTGGACATGGGCAAAATAGGAATTTGTTTTGCTTAACTATGCATATTTGTTATGAGTTTGTTTTAGTTTGTTTTTTTTCCCCCAATGTGGGGGTGAAAGATAAAAATAAATGCTTATTGATAGAAAAATAAAATGTAAAAATTTCTCTGGAATCATTGTGTCAATGTAGATCTTTCTTGTAAATTTTTCTTTCATATTTCTACTGAATTAAAGATGTCTAAAGTATTTCTCTGAGGCAGCTGAGCCTGGTATCAGGAAGACCTGGGTTTTTACCCAGCCTCAGATACTTTTAGCTGGCCAAGTCACTTATCCTCTGTTTACCTGACAAAAGATTCCACTGAAACCACTGGAGAAGGAAATGGCAAATCACTCCTGTAACCTTGTCAAGAAAACCCCATGGACGGTTACAGTCTGTGGGGATCCTGAAGGGTTGGATGTGACTAAACTGCTAAATAACAAATCACTGATCTTTTTATCTTTATCACTTTGTTTTCATCACTTTTTCTTCTTTCTGACCTTCCCTCAATGTGTAATCTTCATTATCTTTCATGACTAAGTGTATAATTTTAGAATCATAGATATAAAGCTGGAAGGGACCTCAAAACCATTGAGTCAAACCTCTTTGTTTTACAGATGAGGAAACCGAGGCTTAGAGAGTTTTAGTGATTTCCCCAGGGTCAGCACTTTTTTGGTGAGGTTTGAACTCAGGTCTTCTTGAGTCAAAGTGCAATGCCTTATGCACTATGTCAAGTCAGATATTTTGTGAGGAATAATACAAACTGTCTTTCAATCACTAGTGTATACTAACTTATTTGGATCTAACAACAATGTTATAAGGTTTCCAGGACAGGAATTATTACTCTAACTTTACAGATGAGCAAGAAGAGGCCCAGAGAAGTAAGGTGACTTTTCCAAGGTTGTACAATTTATAGTTAATAGAGTCAGAGCTGGAACTCAGGGCTCCAAAGTCATGGTACAGGGCTCCTTCCACTGAACCATACTGGCTTTCAAGTACTCACTTTTGCTTTGTTTTTAAGAACCCAAATGCCATCTTCCCCTAACACTTACCAAACAGTCTCCACGTACACAAAGGCTGTAAGGATCCTTGTAGGAGCAATGCGTCCCATCATGTACCATTCGCTTCATGGATACCACTTCTCCAGTTTCTTTTGACTGGCAGTAGAGATGGCATCTTTCTTTGGCTGGAGGATAAAATGGCAGATTTCATTTGCTTTACAATCTCTTTACTGATAGGATTTACACATATCTCCTTTTGGGCTTAACATGTGATATGGGACTACTGTCATGTATACCAGTGATTTCATTTCATCGAATCTATGGGAATTAGCAGGATAGGGAAACAGGAAGTGAAGCATAGGGGATAGAGAGGGAAGGGAGGGGGAAATATTGGAAGGGGGACTGTACTTATGGCTGAATTGAAATTGACTATGAGATTTAGGAGTTGCCAATTTAAACTCCACCAATACTTCAATGGTCAGCTCAGGGGCTACCTCCTTCCTAAAACATTCCCTGGCTCCCCTTTCCTATGAACTTTTTATGACACTGGTATCTTGCCTTGTATCGTGGATATTTAAGTCAATGTCTTATTCATGCTAGCCAAGGAGCTTGGTGAAGGTACCTTTCCCCAACTTTACTATCTGAGAATCACCTGGGCTTAAAATCTCTGGGATATCTTTCATTCCTGTCTCTTCCTAACTCATCACACTCAATCAGTTACTGAGCTTTGTTGACCCAACCTCTACAATATCTTAAATCCAACTCATAATGCTAAAAATCCTGGCCTAGGCCCTCACCATCACACCTTACATAGACATTTTTAATAGCCTGCATCCAATCTCCTCTCTCTAATCCATCCTTCACACAGCTGCCCAAATAATCTTCTTAATGTACAGGAATGACCATACACTCGCCTGCCCTAAAATCACTTCAGTGACTCCCTACTGCCAGCATGAAAAATTAACTACTCTTTAACTAGAGTCTTGAAGGCCTTCTACAATCAAGGTCCAACATTCGTTTGTAGCTTTATTTTTAAATTACTCTTCTTTAAGCAGTCTACTTTGCAGCAAACCTAAAGGATGAACCCTCTGAATTCACACAGTTTGGAAGTTGCTTGAGGACAAAGATTGCTTCAGTCTTGCCATTTTATCTCCAGTGCTTAACAGAATGCTCTGAACATAATAAGCCCTTAATGTTTATCTGACTTCTTCATCTCTGTCTCCCCATGGCCCACTGAACAGGCTCCTGGACATAATAGGAGCTCAAGAAAGGTTTGGGGATTATAGAATAGATTTAGAGAACAACCCAACTTTTTAACTGTGTAGATGAGAAACCTAAGGCTTTCATAGGAGGGGGTGTTTTGACATTTATAAGATAACACAGTAAGAAGCAGAGCTGAGACTAGAATCCAGGTCTTCTAATTTCAAATCAGTGATCTTTCCACAGTACCTCATTAGGTGAATGAATGATTTTAATTAGTATGCCTGAGCTCTTGTGTTCAGATGATGTCCTTTTCTTTTCAGGGCATAGAATCTTATCCTAAAACATGTCATGGAGAATTAATAATGGGTTGCCAATACCACCTTAGGCCCAAATTTTCACCCACAGAGAAAGATTAATTTTGAGGATGGAAAAAATAATTATAACAAGCTGTACACAGTTAATATCCTGCTGTTAATGTCTATTTATTTATAGAAGCCTGGCTAGTCCTGAGCCATGGGATAGGAAATACAGACAGGGGGTGACCCATTTAAAAGCACCCCCATTGAGCACACCGTAGCCCTAAGTGGAGTAGTGTCATTGGCCCTCCCCGAGGATTTCAAACTATACCAATGCAGGAACAGAGTCAAAAGACATGGACAGCTCTGACTGAACTGATTTCTTACCATCGCCCAATTTCCAGAAAACCTTTCTTAGTTCTCCAAAAGGTAAATGACCCATATAAGGCATCCTGCTGACTCTTCCAAAGCCAGGAACAACTTTCTTCCATGATTTGGATCTAAGATAGGTTCAAAGCAAGCAGAAGTCCCACCAACTCCCCTCCCTCCCCTCAGGCATGACCAGGAGCATTCTTGCTCATTTGGCTTATCTGTGGGATCAACAAAAATTTTATAGTCATATAAGTTTCCATAGCAGTCCAAGTCTCACTGTCCAAGACTCTGAATTGAACATTCTCTTTCTATATTTGTTTCCGAATACTATATTAAGTACTTCCTCTTGGGGGGAGGTGATCCTGGGTTCTTACAGGTCTCAGAAAGTTCGCCACCAAGCTAGAATTTGTCTATGGGCCAGGCAATGCTTATCTTCTGAGGACCAGCTTTAAGTTGCTGGCTCTCCACCAGGGTGCTGACCTGGATGTTGACCAGAATGCAGGAGGTGATTTTGTTTTTTCAATTTTGCCAGATTCTGTAACTTGTAAAGATTGTCCACTTTAGTGTGGAGAATTGGGGTCTTTTGAAATCCAGATGGATAAGTTCTTCCGAAGACACAATGAAATTACGGCAGAGAGACAGAAGAGGGCACTCTAAGCGCATCAATATAGGGGTGTGGTATCAGAGTTCCAGAAAGAATACACTTGGAAGGTTTTTTTCCTTAGCCAGGGCTTTGGGCAGGCCTAATCCTAAGTGATTAGTAGTATTAACTACTAACAGAAAGAAGGGGAGGGAGGGTGGATGACCCTCAGGATGTAGATTGTTCAGAATGAGGGTTTCTACCTATTTCTCGTTTTCTATCACACTTCAATAAAGTAAAGATGTTTTTCATCAAAAGTAAAGCAAAACAGGCAGTTTAATGATTGGCACAAGTCATCTCCACTCTATTTAATACATGAACTATCTTATTCAATTTTGAATAGAAAAGTATTGCGGTCCTTTGTCACCAGTCCTGGTGAACTGCAATTCCTGCCTGGGTTGGGCTGGATATTAAATAAGAGGCAGTATCAAATGTGCCAATTTGGGTTCACCTAGCAAAAAGAAAGTCAGTTTTCAACTTCTCCCATGATCTTCTTAGTAAATGATCTTTTTTCCTAAGGTCTCACAGAGCCCTTTGTTTTGTGCCTTTCTGGTATATTTATCATATAACATTATATATTATTGTATGTTTCTTATCTCCCTACTTAGAACGTAAGTCCCACAAAGGCAAGGACTAGATCATATTTAAACTTTTATATCTCCCTCATCTCCAAGTTGAGCAGTACCCATTAAGTGGGAACTTCATAAATATTAGTGGTTGTTGCTGTTGTTGACTCAGAGGTTATATGGGAAAGACTTCTGCAGCTTGTGACACTGTAAATAGAATACTGACCCTGGAGTCAGAAAGACCTGAATTAAATCCAGCTTACTATTTGTGTGACCCTGGATAAGTCACTTAACTAACGGTTTGGCCTCAATTTCAAAGTTTATTGTAAAATGGGGATAGTAATTGCATCTACCTCACAGGGTTGCTGTGAGGATTATTTGCAAAAAGCACTCTGGTGAGTGTCTGGCACATAGTAGGCATTATATAAATGCCTCTTCCCTTCCTTTTCCCTCTAATGAGGAAACACCTGTGAAGCATGGGACTCATGCTTATTCTCGTGTTTATTCCCCATATTTCATTAGAAGTAGCCATGGCTGCTGAAGGGAACGAAGACTTTTCTGGCTATGATTCATTAAAGACAGAAAGCAGAGCTGATATAGACTTTAAGTAATGGGTTATTATGTCCTTGGTTATTGATTTGAATGTTCCCAGTACTCAGGTGCTCACTGAAGCAGCAACGGTTATAACTGGTATTTGTAAACATGACCACTGAACGCCACACTGTCCAGACAAAATATGGTTAATAGTAGCCCTTAACCATCTTTCCTACAAGAGGCCCAGTGAAGTAGAAAGAACTCTAATCTGGCAACCATATTAACTCAATTTCTCTTCCCTACACCCAGGAAAAAAGTATCAGGAAAAGGAGGTATCATGTCAGCCCCTTTTGCAGTCTGTCTGCAACTGGTTTAGAGAAGGCTTTTCAGGACACCTTAGATCACAGCAGCTGCCACATCTGTAAAACCAATCCCAAATCACCAACAGAGCTGAGAAGCATACTGGGCCCAGAGCTGGCTTCACTGAATAAGCATAGTATCCAGAATGTGGGAGGTTATGGGTGTTCTGCTCTGTGTCCTGGTCAGGACACATTTACAGCATTTTCTGGGCACCATATTATGAAGGAGACAAGGATAAGCTAAAGTAGATTAATAGGTGATTAGTTGGGAAATAAATGATACAGGAGGATTGATAGAAGAAATTCTGTGTGTTTGTGGGTTGGAAGGGGTAAGAGAAGAATTAAGGGCACAATAGCTAAAGGGCTTTCAAAAGGCCTTTCATGGAGACTTGTTCTCCTTGGTCCCAGATGGAAAACCTAGAAGCTACAGAAAGCAAACTGAGGCTCACCGTAAGGGCAGAACTTTCTAATGCTATGAATTGGTCAATGTTGGAATGAGCTGCTACTGTCCCTGGAGGTTTGCCATCAGAGAGGGTGAATGAAGTCAGGGAAGCTCTTGAGGAATTTTCTTCTTAGAGTGTGAGACTGTAGTAAGTAGACTTCCAAGCCCCTTCTAGCTCTGAGATGCTGGGATATCTGTCTTGGGCTCTGGGCATTCATTTGTAGGAGAAGCACCAGAGGAATGGAGCCCTTTTTCATGGCAGGCCAGGCCAGGATGGTAAATGGTGCAAGTTGTCAGTATAAACTAGACCACAAGATGGCGCATTGGAGTTTTCATCAGCAAACTCCAACTGATTTGCAGTCAGGTACAACCTGTAGGAGTGTTTCTAGATGGTGTAAGACCTCTCAAATCCCTTCTTCATCATTCAGCCTTCATCACCATCTAGAAGCCAGGCTTCCTTAAATCTCCATGAGAACCTAGCTCCCATTCCAAGACCATGAACATTCACAGAGTCCTTATGGATATAAGACCTGGACCCCTACAGAATCTGATGAAGAATCTGAATGGTTACACGAGCCTCCTGGTTAGAGAATGTGTATTTTTTTGGTGGGGGGATGAAGTGGTAGTAAGTTCTCCTGCAGGGGAAATTCCCTGTTTTTTCCTTCCCTTCAATTTAGAATCATGACCCTATCTTCAAAGCAGTAGCTTCTGGTTAGACTTGAATATTCTTTACCAGTTCCCATTGTGTAGTGTCTGGGTTGGCCAGATCTAAGAGGGAATCAAGACTCAAGGCCCTCTGAGTAAGGGCATGTGTCAAAGCCCAGGACTAAACAATATGGCGGCCAAGAGGCTCAATCAATTTATTTGACTGTCCAGGACAGGGGAAGTGATCTTGTTAGTGACTATTTAAGGTCTGACTCCATCTGGAAGACTAACTAGAGAACTGCCTTGTCTTCATAATTCTGAAAGGTTATGATAGGAAAGGGATGACTTAGTCTTCTTATGCTTGGTCTCAAAGGACCAAAATAAGACCAGTGGATAGAAATTGTGGTAAGGTAGATTTTAACTCAAATTAAGGAAAAACTTTGTGACAATTAGAGCTGTCTTAGAGTAGATTAGACTGCTCTAATAGGTAGTATGTTTTTAACAATAATTAAATAATAATAAATTTTTAATAAGTAGTAAGTTCTCAAGAGTAAGTTCAAATGTAAGTTACATGATTACTTGTCAGAGATGACATATAGGGGACTTTTGCTCAGATATGGGCTGTACTAGATGACCTTTGAGAGCCATTTTAACTCCAACTCCAAGATAACAGGATCCTATAATTCCAAGAGACGCTGCTGGATTCTTCAAGTTGAGCCACACCCAATGTTTATGCTGAATGCTTCTCCCTTTTGGGGACTGTGTCAGAGCTATGCCTGCTTATGCTAGCACCAGTAAGGCTCTCCCACACATTATAGTTCATCTGAAGATAGGTTGGACTGCAAAGTGTTAGGTAGAGATTTAGAGTGATTAAAAACATATTGGCTTCCTCCTACTAGAAGGACTGAGTGAAGGAACCAAGGAATGGAAGGAGGTGAGTAGAGAGAGATGAAGGTTTGAGAAGTGGAGGGAGATAAGCTAGCTTGAGGCTGAGACCAAAATGCCAGCTCTGTATATTGGAATGGGCACATTTGGAATTATAGAAGCTAAGGATACCCACCTAGACCATTCTTATTCCATCCCACTAGAAAACATACAAGGAGAATTTAATGTAGGTGAATTCCAGCCCATTGTGTTCAATTTAGACAGGCTTGGGTGCTGGGTCGATCCCACTGTCTAGATTACCATAGGCAGATGGTAGTCTGGGTACAGAATATTAAGAATGATATAATCAAAGTCATATGCCCCAGCCCCTCATTAAAATAGGTTTCAACTCATTATAATATTCATTGTTTCATTAATTGTTAACCAATCAAAGTTGATTGCTACCTGTCAGGAATACCCAGTCTTCCAAGGACACCTAAGCATGGAGAGGCCGCCATGCTTCCTCTTTGGTTTATGAGAGAAAGCCAAATGGCCATCCTTTTATTGTTGGCTGATCATAATTAATAAAATTATTAATTACCCAGAAAATCGAAGTTAAGGACACAAAGTAAAGGTCTCTTAGGTCAGCTTTATCACTATTCCCATCCCCAATCCCATCCTTCATCTCCTGCCCAGGAGACTCTCTAATCTAGACATTGAGATCTTATGTGCTCAGGTGTAACCATATTCTCAGAGGCTTCATCCAATGAATCCCTAAGATCTGTTGGTTTTATCTTTTCAACCTTTTGCATTTGAATCCTACTCTCTACTCCTTATGCAACCCATCACCTCAGCACAGACTGCCATTATAACCACCTGCCTGAATTATGGCAAAATCCTCCCAATGAGTCCAAGCCCTCTATACTCTTTCCAATTCACCCTTCATACTGTTACTGGATCACTCTTCCCTCAGCAGAGATGTGATTATGTTTCTTCTCAAATTACTGAGCTATGGCTCCCTATTACCTAGTGTCACTCATTTGAGCACTGCTTAGTTTGGCACATAAGACCCTCCATAATTTTGGGCCACTCTACATTTCCAACCTTATCTCATTCTACTTACTTCTGTGCATTCTATATATGCTGCCTAAGCATGCCCTGTGTTTTTCCTTGCTCATGTACTCCTTCCTACAGCTGAAATATTCACTCTCATCCCTTATCAGCTAAATTCCTGCCAGTCCCTTAAAGATCAGCTCAGATGTCATGCCCTCCATAAAGCCTTCCCAGATGACCTCTGTTGGTAATGGCCTTCCTTTACAGACTTAAGGAAGGCTATTGTCAGAGAATTTTGTATTGTATCTCTCCAATCCACTTATCATATAATAAATAGTGTTGTAGCCAGTATGAAATTTCCTGGACAAGGTTTTGATTGGTCCTGGACACTTTTGAATGGTTTCTATATGTTTGGATACCAGTCCTGGCAAGAACTGGCTTTGTTCCAAGTCCTTGCTTTCTCAATGACAGTACACTGATGGCGAAGCTCAGGGCCAATTCATATACCTGAGCTAAACTCTTGGTCTTGGATTCTTTTTAAAAAGGGGGCTATAATGTGTTCCAGAGGCTGGAGAACTAGAGACAGCTATCCAGCAGAGAAGAGGCATAGACTTGATATGCTGGAAGAAAGCCTGTACCTATGTCTAAATGGCCTTGGGCACTCCAGCTACCCCATGTACGACAGGATTTAGCCTGGTACCTTCCCCAGTACCTAGCATGCTGTTCTAGTAGGTCTTTACTAAATATCAACTCCATTAAACTCAGTCTTAAAGTCCAGGAACACACCTATTTGTATCTCCAGACTATTTTACCTCTTGACATAATGTGACCATCAGCTTACTCCCTGACGAGTACAAGAAGATGTCTCTTTTTTCGGCTGGACCACTGGATGATTTCTAACATTGCCCCCAGATCTAGCGAGTATCATGGGATCAGGAGAGCAAAGACTTAGGGCTGAAAGTGACATTAGAAACCATTAAATCCAACCTCCTCATTTTACATTTGAGAAAACTGAGGCCAAGAGGAATTAAATGACATATCCAAGCTCATACAACTAGTATGTGACAGAGCCAAGATTTGAACCTGCAACCCAAATCTGATGCATTTTCTATCTGCCAGACCACTAGGATATACCATTCTATGTTCTATATTGTAAATTTTCTTTCAGCTTCAATATTCTGTCTTCTAGTGCTCTGTCCCACTCTGACCATGCTGTAGAATAAAGGTCCCTTCTCCCTTAGAGATTCTATGGTGCTTTCTCCGAGCTTTCCCTGGGCCACCTCCCATCCCATGCCCTCATCCAGGCTCACCCTCTTTGTGCTCATGGGGTAGCCAGTGGTGCTGGGCATTCCCATGTTCAAAGTAGAGATCCCATTGGCGGCATTGCTCCTCTCGGAAGTCATCCAGGGCATTGGGGCAATCCTGCGTGTTGCATAGCTGGAACTCATAGCTGAGCCCCACACATGAACGGCCTCCATTGGCTGGGCTGTGGGAAGAGAATAAAAACTTTTGCAACCTAACAGTGCCAATGAAAGACAATGGGGGGGGGTGGACTTTGGGAACAGGGTGAGAAACCCTTAAAACTGCTCACCATGATTTTGTAGCTATGAAACTGATCACTTTCCATTTTCAAGATGCATGAAGTGGCTGAAGACTTTGGAGTAAATTCACAGCTCACTGAGCAGATAGATTCTTTTTTTTGGTGTGTGTGGGGGGAGAGAGGGGCGAGGTGCAGGAAGGGAGGCAGAGATGCACTTGTGATTTCATTGGTTTACAAAAATTTTGATATAGAAAAATATCTTCCACCAATGCAGATTATCAGCTTGTCTCTAACTTAAATTTTTAGAGAGTTGCTTCAAGTACTAAAGGTGTTAATGTTAAATAACTTGCCCATGATCACACAGCTACTCTGTGTCAGAAGCAATCCTTGAACTCCCATCCAAACTTAGCTGTTGATCCACTATACCATGCTGCCTCTCGTAAGAAGGTGGATTTGGCCACAACACCTATGCCATTGTCACATTACAAAAATATATACGAAGTTTGGTTAGAAAGATCCCTTACATATTAGTTGACCTATAATTTGCAAGCTATTCATAGCATTTAATAAGGTAGCAAGGGCTACTCCACCTACTAATTAACAAAAAAAAAAAAGGGTATTGAGTCCTTTTTGTGCTCAGCTATGAGTTATGCTTAAAAACATGTGGTCTCTGTCTTTGCAGAGCTTACAATTTAATTGAGGATATGGAACTAACATATCTTTAGAGGAATTCATTTTGGTATTTTGAAGTGGTCTAAAATAGTCATATGGTAATGCTGAATGACAATATTTAGAGAATAGAAGGGTAGTTGTTTAGACTTTTCAGTCATGTCTGACCCTTTGTGAACTCATCTGGATTTTTCTTGGTAAAGATGCTAGAGAAGCCTGTCATTTCCTTTTCCAGATAATTTTTACAGATAAGGAAACTGAGGCAAACAGGGTTAAGTGACTTGCCCAGCTAACAAATGTCTGGGTCTGGATTGGAATTCAGATCTTCCTGACCCCAGGCCTGGTACTCTATCCACTGGGCCATTTAGCTAGACAATAATATCCAGAGCTTGAAGACATATCAACTAGTTCAGGGTTCTTAACTTTTTTAGTGTCATGGACCCCTTAGTCAACCTCCTGAACCCACTGGACCTCTTCTCAAAATGTTTTAAAATAACACAAACAAAAATATATGAAATTATAAAAGAAACCAGTTATCTTGAAATAAAAATGTAATTTTTTTCCATCTATGTTTATAAAACCTCTGAAACCTATCCTGGATTAAGAATCCCTAGTCCAACACCCTCATATTACAGAGGAGGAAACTGAGGTTCAGGAAGGCTGCCCCAAATCACGAGTTTTGGAGCCAGTTGGTCTCTCTCCCAATACGGTGCTCTTTCTAATCTTTCATTTTGCTCCCACATAACAACATTTTCCTTTTAAAAGAACAAATGCCACAATTTTTTATTTTTACCCAAGAACATCAGAAAAGTAATATGAACAACGACAAATGGGGAGCAGGGAAGTTTGACTCAGTGATCTCTAAGAATTCCTTTAGCTTTATGAACTGTATTTTTGATTAAGGTGACAGTGGCATGTGGAAAAGATGGCACAAATCATTCAGACTCTGGAAAAATCAGAGGAGTTGTTTCTTGGTCCGTATTATACCTGGGGTGGGGACAGACTAGGAGGAGATAGATTCCTTTGCACTGGCACAGGGTTTAAGAGGCAATAAAATTGAAGGACTCAGACAAGAGGCTTCTAAATCATCAGGATCTTTTGCCTGTTTCTGCTTGACTCACAAGAAGGATCTTTGACCCATCAGCCCCCTCTGTCATGCCTGCCTTCCCCTGGCCCAGAAAAGAGAACCTATTCCTTTGGTGAAACCTCTTCCCTCTCATAATCAGTGACTCACTCAACGAAGCCGAGAGTCCTTCATTAAGGGGTAGGTATTGGAACAGAAAAAAGTGTCAGCTTCAGAGACATACAACCTGGGTTCAAGTGTGGGCTTTTGCTAGCTATATGACCTTGGCTAAGTAAGTTTACTATTTTCTAATTCAGTTTTCTCATCTGTACTCCATTTTATGGAGAATGACAGGCAGAGTGGTGTCATGGAGAGAGAACTAGTCTCAAAGTAAAAAAGATAGGTTCAAGTCCGGTCACATATTGGCTGTGTGACTCTGGGCGTCACTTGCCTCTCATTTCTCTGGGCAACTCCCTAAGACTACAAATTGTCCACACTGGATTGAGGGAGTTTTATATAATGATGAAACCACAAGTGAAGAAAATCATCCCCCCATCTTTCCCCTAGTAATACCTGAATGCCCCATCTTGCAGGGGCACCATGAGGCTTTGTAAAACTGAAAAGTCTTATCGAAATGTGAACTATCAGGATTGTGTTCTTATCACCTTGCTTGGCACCAGATCAACCTGCCTTATCTCAACTAGATGGAAAGCTCCTTGAAGGCAGGGACCCATCGATTCCTTGGATATTGTGCCAGGTAGGACCCTTTACTCTGAGGGTGCTCCATGGAATCTCATTAATGATGAGCACAGTGATGGAGGAAGAGAGGTAGTCAAAGAAGTGTGTTCTAGTGGAAAGGGAATTAGTACAGGGCTTCTTAAACTTTTTTTCAGTCTTGATCCTTCAGTGCTTCTTAGAAGAGCTTGGGTCTAGTCTTGGCTGTGACCCATTGCATGACCTTAGGCAAATCATTTAAACTTTCTGGGCTTAACATGTATTTTTTAGGCCTCTACTCTATAAAAAGGGAAAAAAGACACACCATCTTCTCCACAGTATTATTGTAAGGAAAGTGTTTGGTAAACCTTGAAAATACTCTCAGAATGTGAATTACTATTAATAACAGCAGCCACTTCTGAAATGATCTTGGAGAAGTCATTTTTCCCTGCCTGAACCTCAGTTTCCTTATTGCAAAATGGGGATATTGCCCATTGCCTATATCATATATCATGATATTCATATATGAATATGATATGAATATAATATATTCATATGATATTGATATGAATATAATTTGATACGAATATAATCTCATTAGAATCATGATCCTCTGGAGTCAGAATGCAGATCAAAGAATACTTTTCTTAAACTTTCTTTTTCTTTTTGCCTGTGCTTCAGAGCATGGATAATGTGGAAATATGTTTGTATGACTACATATGTATAAAATATATCCAATTGCTTGCCTTCTCAAAGAGGGGGAAGAGGAAGGAAGGAGAGAATTTGGAACTTGAAAACTTTTAAAAAAGAATGCTGAAATTTGTTTTTACATGTAACTGGAAAAAATATTTTTAAAAAAATCATCATCCTCTGATAGCAACTCCATTATAGAGCATACCCCATGAAAGTATTTTAATTCAAAGCCAACTTACTGTGGGTTGTCACATTGGCGGGTTCTGAATTTCACACCGGTGCCACAGGTCCTGGAGCAAGAGCCAAACTTACTCCATGCACCCCAATTTCCATCCCGTTTCAAGATATCTGGGGTCAGCCAGATACAATGGCCTTTAAAGCAGTGCTGGAAGAGAATCCAAGAGAGACATGAAGACATCACTCATTTCCAAAATGCTGAAGTTTCAGACACATGGCCTTGGATTCTTGTTGGATGTAGCTAGTTTTCCTGTAGAAAATAATGATATATCCCTGTTTCTCATATTTATACAAGTGCAATTCTCTGGCTATAAGAATTCCTGATCAAAGAAATAGATAATCTTTTTGAAATTCACCTTTTCAATGGATGTCTTACTCAATATTCAAATATTCAAAAGCAAGACATTACCAGAGCAGCCTCATAGAATGTCAAAGTTAGACGGGTGCTTAGAATATAGAATGTTAAAGATGGAAGAGAATTATTAGAATATTACAAGTGGAAGGAAACAGAACATATCATACTAATGATGAAATGGACTACAGAATATAGAACGTTAGAATTATAAGAAAATACAGAATATAGAACCTTAGAGTTAGGAATGACTACAGAATATTGGTGCTCAAATTGATTCATTTTAAAGACAGAGAAAGTGAGGCCCAGATAGGAAAAGAGGTTACCAAAGGACACAGGCCTAAGAAGAAGCAGAACTAGCACCTGAACATGGTTCTGAGTACAAATCCACTGTACTTTCTATTCCAGTAAATACAGTAAGAATGATGGGATGCCGGGCTTTGGACACTGGATCCTTCTCCTCTGGGCTTATCAAAAGGATATCTGTTTTGGTCTTATTACCTGGCTGGAAAATCTGCTGCCTGCACACGTGTGTGTGTATGTACACAGACGGCCAGCACAAGTGTAATCCACTTATTTTTCTTAACAAGTAAGTCAAAGACAAGTTTAACTTTCTACAATCAGTTTCAACAGCCAAGACACTGTCAGGTCCAATGGAAGCCAAGAAAACAGCTGAATGCATGGTGCTAGCCAAAAAATATTTAAGAAACATATGATGGAATTGTTACCTTTTCAGAGAGAATTGTTGTTTGGGAGATAAATTAGCAAAAGAGTCACTCATCCTGGGAATTGCTGAAGGAACCATTTGCTAAGTTGGAGCTGCAGCTGGGAAGGAGAAAGGCCAGAACCTCCCCATATGGCATCTGCCTAATGGTAATTGCATTAAACTGGTGAGTTGGACAGGAACTCACCCCTCTGACAACTGATACAGGACAGATACAGGTGATGAAGAAGTGAGAGCTAAGGGCAGTTCAATTCACAATTCACTAGGTAATGGGGGCTAGCAAAGGAATAGTCTAAATTCAGTGTAAAAAGAAATATGCAAAGCTAGGACTAAGTGAGACAGAGACAGGAAGTGTCTACATGGGAAGAGAGATGTATTGAAGTATTCCAGGCTAAGTCTGGGGTTTGAGCTTGACAAAGCAAGAATGCCAGATCTAAGACTTAACAGGCCAATCTTTACTGAGAGGGCATACTGCCATGGTCTAAAAGGGGTCTTTGCTCCTGAGGGCTTTACACACTTCCTGTCCTATTTGGGCTAAGTAATAGTGGTGGTGGTGATGGTAGTAGAAATAACTGTAAGACTAATTCTAGATGGAGTCTCTAAAACTGCTAAGATTCATGAAAAACATCAAAAGGTTCTCTGTGGTTTATATCTCTACAAACTTAGCCAATAATATGTCAATAAAGAGACAATGAATTAATAGCCAACTTATATGGATCTCTTTGTGGAAAGAGAGGGGGTTTGTAATGGCAATTCAGGACCAATTGTCATCAGAAACTACAGAAAGGACCCTGGACTTACTGATAATGTAGATTATATAAGGGGATAGCAGAAATTATGTAATAGCTCAATGCAGGGTCAAAAAAATTAGTACCTCTCGAATATCTGGCAAGACTTGACTAGCTAGAATTAAAAATCAGATGCTTGCTGTCTGACTGATTTCTGACAGATGACAAATCCCAGCATAATAAATACAAATACAAAATATCCAGAAAATCTCAACCAATCAACTCTACTAGAATTAGATCAATCTACTGCTTATGATTACCAAGGCATAAAAATGACTCCTAAGAACAATGTTTTCAGTAGATACCACCATGCCAACTAGTTACAATATCCATACTAACGGAACAAGAAAGCTTTTGAAATATAGAGACCTAATAGAGGAAATTTAAATTATGTGGGGATAGGATGAGATGCATATATATCATTCTTATTGTCCCAGAGCTATGCTGAGGGTGTTTTCAGTGAATCTACAAAGGATGAGTTTACATCTTAATAATTTTGCTCAATTCAAAAAGCAGTTATTTTATCCAATTATGCAATGATCCATGGAATATTAAATTTAAGATAATTATACCAGGAGTACAACTTGTCTGAGTATCATTTCTGAATTTATTAGAGTTATTGGTCTACAGTTTTTCTTTTCCTGTTTTAATTTTTTCCTGATTTATGTACCAAAACTATGATTGTGTCATAGAAGGAATTTGGTAGGATGCTTCCTATTCCTAATTTTCAAACATGTTATGTAATAGTGAGATAAATTATTCCTTAAATTTTTGGTAAAATTTGCTTGTAAATCCATCTAGTCCTGAGTTTTTTTCTTTGGGAGTTCATTTATGGCTCATTCAATTTCTTTTTCTTAGATAGAGTTATTTATATACTCCATTTCCTATTCTTCAAATCTGGGTAATTTATATTTTTGTAAATACCCATTTCATTGAAATTGTCAGTTTTATTTCTATATAGTTGGATGAAATAGATCTTAATAACTGCCTTTATTTATTCTTCATTCATTGTGAAATTACTTATAAAGTGTTTGTTCAAAGAATGAATGTATAGTACAGAATGAATTGTACAGAGTATTTATTGAAATGCTCTTTGATCTTGAATAAAGGAAAATCAAAGAGCATTTCAATATATACTAAACACAGATGAACAAATACCAGTAACAAGAGTGAAGCAGGTAAATTAGGTCAGGCACTTTTCTCAGGTGCACAAAGGTAAAAGTCATAGGAAAAGATAAAAAATATGCATCTGCTATTTCAAGTCATGCCATTAAGATGGAGAATGGGGCACAATTTGTTATACTTGCCATGGGCACACAATTAGTTTAAACTAGATGGTTGTGTCCATGGCCTCTGACTTTTCAAGTTCACAGCTACCTCCAGAATGTATTAATTTACCCCAGGTGAGAAACCAAGGCTTTTTTTAAAAATCTTTTTTTTTATTAATTAATTAATTTATTTTTAAATATTCTACAATCACTTCCTTAAAATTAAGATTTTATCCCCCCCACACCTTCCCCCCGCTACCCCCTCCCTCCCCATGACAGCATACAATTCTGTATTGGTTCTACATATACTTTCCTATTGAGCACATTTTCACTATAGTCATGCTATGTAGTCGCACTAAAATAAATGGAAGAAATAATATAACAAATCAAAATATAATACACTAAACCCGCCCCCCCCCACACAAACATGATCTGCTACATTCTGTGAATGACTTCCAACCAAGGCTTTTTCAATCCAAGCACATTCTCCCTCAAACAAAAGTACCTTCCTCTAGAACAAGTTTGTTTTTGTCCTAATGATTTCATGGAAAGTTAGAAAATATGAAACTGCAAGAGCTCCTGGAGTGACAAATTATCCTGCATATCTCTATCTACTAAAACTTTGAAAATGGCATAAATTTCATGGTCAGACAAATTTCCCATGTGACCCAGTTCTTATTGTCTACAGAGACTTTAAAAGAAGAAAAAAAGTTTAAACCATTTGTGTTTCCTAATTCTCAGCTAAAGTTCTCTTCTGATACCCTGTTGTGTGGTATGAACAGGACTCTGAGTTCTCAAAGGCTATACCACCGGAACACATAAGCTCTGAAAAGTCCTACCAAGCTAGAAAATCTTATCTTTGGATAAGAGCTTGGGAAATGGACTGGAGGTATGTCATGTAAGGACCAGATCAGTTAAGTGCCAAAAGGCTCATCACTAGAAAATGGTTGGCCTTAATTATAAATATTTGTAGCCACTGCAATTCATAAAGAATAAGAGACAGCATGGTATTATGGATAAAACCATGGATTTGAAATTCCTGGAGTTCAATTCCTGGCTCTGACTTTGGGCAAGTCAGTTAGCCTCTTGGGGCCTCAGTTTCCTTCTCTATAAAATGGAGGAGTTGTAGTAGATGGTCTTTAAGGTTCCTTGCAGTTCTCCATCTGTGATTTTAGGGTGACTGAGGTGGGGTGGGGTTGTGGTTTGCATTGGATCATATAGCATGCTGTCCACCATCACTAATTTGTTATCTCTAGCCACTTAGCTCCCTGCAGGCCAATAAGAAGAAGAGGGAATGGCTTACCTGTGTTCTGCTTCAGGGAAACCAAGCAGTCAGTTAACCTATGGAGTATGCTGCTATATATTTCATCTGTCGTTTGACACTGTGGGGAATGAGCCTCAGCCCTGCCTTCAACTCAAGGAGCTCATAGCTAATTTGGACTGCTCTTGCACAAAGAACTGAAAGCAAGAGAAAATGGGCAAGTACAGACCTTTGTGCAAGAGGCTGGAGAAGAAAAGGGGAAGCCTTCAAAAGAAAGTGAGTCTTGAATGAATCATGAAAGAGCATTTGTTAAGTATCTAATGCATGCTAGGGACTGGGCACAAGTACTGGAGAACAAATATAAAATTAAGACAAGGAGCTTACATTCTAATAGGGAAAGACCTCACATACAGGGGAGTGGTGGTCAGGAAAAGGTGGTTTTATTCTGGGGAGTCATTGAGATTTGGAGTGGAGTCCTAGGGCAGTTGACTGTCATGCCCTTTCTAGAAGCAATGGTAGCCACCATGTCATTATTGTTCCCAGAACAAGAGGTGGGGGAGAGCACAGAGCGGGTTGCATGTGGTAGCAAGGCATATGATAAGATGGCTGTATTGGCTATGAAGCCTATTTTGGGGTTATTAGAAATAGGTGGTCAGGCGAACTTAGACTTGCTTATTCACTAGTCAGGGGGACTCAGTCTTAAAATGGGGTTCCAAAGCTGAATAGATTAACTGTCTCACAGAGGTAAAATATGATATCTGATGGTCCAGTTTGAGGGTGCTGTTCCAAGTGTGAAAGAGAGGCATCAGCAGGGCAGATGGGAAGATGTCCATGGGTAGGAGGCTGAATGGGATAGAACGTAAGGCTGGTCTTCAAGGATGGACAAGGCTTGAATAGCTAGAGGAATGGCATTAGTGCACTCAAAGTGAGAGAAAAAATGTGATCCAAAGCAGAGAGATGGGAATGAGCATCATTTTTGAGAGGACAGTGAGGAAACAGGCTTAACTGGGTTAGAAGATGGGTGTTGAGGAACTATGAACAATCAGGTTGGGGAGATGGGGTGAAGCTTTGAATGCCAGGCTAAATAGTTTAGGCTGTAGAGTTTTTACAGAGGTTTCCTTTGCCAAAGAGGGATATTACAAGTGTTTTAGGAACTCTCTCTGGTAGTAGTATATATTTCTGAGCCCACAAGTTTGTCCTTCCATGAGTATGGGTGAAGAGATCTTGCCTGACGCTGGCTCATAGGGAAGGTGGCTACATCCTACAGTAAATGGAATTGGAGAGAAAAGGAAGTAAAAGAGAAATTGTTTACTCAGAATAACCATTTGTATTTTCTACTTCAGGGGAGATAAAAGAAAATTAAGGAGTCCAGGGATCGGAGAGTCAGTCATTGCACTCTCTAGGAAGATGAGAGATTCAACAAATGAGGGCAACAGTCAGCGGAGAATATAGCTGGGTCTCAGTGTTCTGTGTTGATGGAGGAATCAGAGATATAGATGATCGGGCAAATTAGTAGTTAGCTTTCAGAGGACTTCTACTTGAGTAGTTTTGGCTACAGCTTTGACACTGAGAATTCACCAAACTAAACTGGTTCAAGAATGACTGGTGAGACACGAGCTGTGCAACCTTGAGCAGGTCACACCACCTCTGGGGACTTCAGCTTTGCAAAAGGGGTATAATAATCCCTCACTGGGTTGTAATGAGATTCAAAGACTATAACAGCCTTGTAAACAAATACTTCCCACAACACTGCATGCATGGGAAGTACTATTATCATGCTTCTTCAATCCTATCTTTCTATTTCACTCTCTATATGTTAATCCTAGTTTTTCTCTACTTCTCTTACTTACTCATCTGTACCCATGTACCCTTGAGTGACTCAAGGAGAAAATGATAAAGCCGGTCTTATGAATTTCTGGTTATTTGTAATGGGTTATGTCCGTGTTGCCTCAGTTTCCTTATGTGAAAATGAGCTGGAAAAGGAAATGGCAAACCACTCCAATGTCTTTGCCAAGCAAGTCCCAAATGGGGTCATGGAGAGTCAGACACAACTGAAACAACTGAAAAACAACAGAGATCTATGGAAATGGGGACTAGGGGAAGCTTAAGGCTAACATATGAATGGCAGATTTTTTTAAAAGAGTAAATTATAAAGATAGGATCAAAGAAAGGCAGCAGAACACATCATCAGCCATTACCCCTTTGAGCCTCAAGCTAACCCAGTGAGGACCACAGGGCAGGGACTAAGTAACCCTGTTTTACAGATGAGGAAATTGAGATTCAGAGGTGAAGGAGTCTGCCCAAAGTCAAACAGCTAGGAAGTATCAGAGAAGAAATTCAAAACCAGTTCTTCTGACTCTAACTGGGATCTTTTCCTTATGCCACACTACCTACATGCCCCCTAACTCCAACTAGAAACTAAAGGCAAACACTGTACTTCCTCCTCCAGGGAAACATGTATTCTGGGTGTCTATAGCTCTGGGCCCCCCTTTGTGCTTCCGTCATGCTCTTTATGAATGGTGAAAACCTGCCCTGCCTCAGGGATGACAGGGAACATTGTGTACCAGATGTTCTCCCTTCAGGTGCTCAGCTTGTTTACTCACCTTCCCTGGAGCACACATAGTCCCATCCAGTGGTGGCCCCTTCTTGGTTTTGCAGAAATAAGGGTTGTCAGGGTGGCTGCACCATAGTTGCTTGCAAGGATCAAAGGTCCGGAACTAAAACAGGAGCAAACTGTTAAAGCTAGAAAGGGACTTAGAGTATAGAACATTAGAACTGGGTAAGATTTCAAGACCATGTAGTCCGCTATTCTCATTTTCCAGAGCAAGAAACAGAAGTCTTCACAAGTTAAATGGTTAGTCCTGGATCATGCAGCTAGTAAGCAGAAAAGCTGGGATTTACACCTAGGTCTTGCCTCCCAAGTCTAAAAACACATGGATTTGAGGGAAGGCAAAATAAAGCATATGATTCAACGAAGTCACAGAGGCCAGGACAGGAAGAGTAAATGATTCTCTGCAAGGAACCTTAGATGGTGAGCAAATGTCCGAGATGAGGTCTGAACCACCGCCTTAAATTGCTACAAACTTCTAGTTCTTTAATGGTTTACAAAGCATTTTCCTCAGGAGGAAATAAATATAGTTAGGGGTGTTACAGGTTTATTAGAGCGGAGAGTTAAATTTTTATTGTGAATATTTACACCTTGAAAATCAGCAAATGCTACAAATCAGGGCTTGGTTTACTGTTCTGTTGGTTGTCAAGATTTAAGAAAGTGATGGAATAAATATCAATGATGCAATTTAGGTCACAGAGCTGGTCATCATCAGAGATTCCAGTCCAGGTCTCCTGGCTAAGTCCAATGCTCTTTTAATTATATCACAGTTTCTTTATTTGGGTAATTTTCTGTTTTTCCTATGGAAGACAATGCTACCCTCAATGGGACTTTAATAGGCGTGGCAATTCCTCTTCCTGTTCCTGCCAAATCCTCTAGTGGTTCAAGATACTCTATGGGACGGAGCTGTGGTGAGAAGAGTTGTCTGCGGCTGTGGAACCGGCAGAAACTTTCTGGTTGATGCCAAGACATTGGTCTATTAGCATCATGCTCCAACCAGCGAGGCTAACCAGGCATGGACAATAGAGCCAAAGAAAGCTGTGTTTGGAATCAGAGCTGAGAGTTGGAAACCTCTAACACAGTTCAATCCAATCCAGTCCAATTGGATCAAGTGTGTTTTTTGAGCCAATGAAACATCAGAGTCCCAGGGGAAGGGTCTCAAACTGAGAAAATTTTGCTTTTATTCTACACGGGTGGTCCAAACTCCTTAGCTGTTCCCCCTAGCCCATACAGTATGGGTTAGCGGACTCCATAAAGTCCATGTCAGAAGATGTGAACGTAGGAATAGGATGTAGACAAAAAGGACAGTGTTGGTTACCACCATGTAAAAAGTGATGTATACTTAAAAAAAAACCCACCAAGCTATACTTTCAAAGCCTCATATGCAATCCTTGCCTTCTGACCTTCCTATATAGAAATATTCACACTGGTCAATGATAGTTATGTCCAAAAAATGTTTATATATACATGCATAAATATGCACATATTAAAAAGTATATATATACATGTACACATAAATATATTTTAAAACTATACATATATGTACATTTTAAATAAGCAAATATATGCACATATTTTTTTAAAAGAGGAGGACCCCAAATCCCTCTGACTCTCACTGCCTATTTGCCTATGGCTGTTGTGTCCTGCCAATGAAACTGGCTACTTTGCCGAAAAATTTTTCCCTCCTCCCAGACTTTCCCCACAAACCCTTATTGGAAATAATAATAGGGAAAGAATGAGTGAAATCAAGCCACTCACAAAGTTTATAAGATTAATAAGATTTAGAGCTGAGAGGAACATTAGCTATTAATTAATCAAACCCCCTCATTTTACTCATTAGGTCTACCAGAGGTCCCAAAATTGTAAGTAGACAAGTTAGAATCAGCTGTGGAATTAGGATGAGGCCAAGAATGACTGACCCACAGCACTCTGAATTTAGAGGGAACCTCCATCACTTCAGTACAGTAGAAATAACAGTTAGCACCCTATTTAGCCAGATTAGTTAAAATAGGAAGTTCTCAGATGACTCACTTTTCTCCTGGGCTTTGTCATCCAAGAGAGCTCCTCCTCAACCACATGGGCCCACCACTAAAACTAGGGTGCCCTCCCCCACATCATCATTAATTGTTTATAAAGTGCCTACTAGGTTCCAGGCACTGTACTATATGCCGGGGATATAAAGAGAGGCAAAAGACAGTTCCTGCCTCTGAGGAGCTCAGAATCTACAAGGGGGGACAATAGGCAAATAACTGTGTACAAATTATATACAGGGTAATAAATAAACCTGACATGTAGTGATTGCTCCAGTGGTAACAATTTTTAGTTAGCAAAAATCTCATCTTGCTTTAATTCAAACTCAGGTCCTCTGACCCTATTATCCAGCACTCTTTCTGTTTCAGGGAAGACTGCTCTTATGGGTCCAGGGGCTGCTGGCAGCCTGACCTGGGACTAAGAAGACCTGCCAATGTCCTTCCCAGAAATAATAGCCCAAGAGATGGCAGGCTGAGGGTGAGGTGCAGTGATGGAGAGAGAGGAGGAGGAACGCAGCTGGCCCCAGAGCTGTGTTTCCCAAACATAACAAAACATGGCAAAGTTATTATTTTTTCTCCTCAGCAATTGGCTAATGGTCACTCTCACCATCTGACATTGCCCTGAGGTTATTGGATGCCAGAATGACCCATGGCCACAGCCACTTCCAGGCCCTTGGGGAAGAAGCAATGGGAAAGACTGACTTTTACTCACCGCTGTGCACATCATGTAGCCAAGTCCGAAATCAAAGCGGCACTGCTCGTTCATGGAATAGTGAATTCCCGGCAGCTGGGGCAGAGCTGGCCAGTCCTGTTCAAAGGGGTCGTCTCGGAGGCAATCGTAGGAGCTGCAACAGGCACACACACACAAACATGACAGGAACAGATGGACTTGTGGTTTCCCGAAAGGCTGAGTCCCAGCCAAAACGGAGGGCCTGCCTGCTGGGAAGCTGCGGCACCAGATGGGCTGAGCACAGCCCCAGGCAGACTCCCCGGGCATCTGCCCCCAGCCAGCCTGCAGGTGCACACTCACTCTGGGCTTCCTGGTGGTACAATCTGGGCGGGGCTCTCAGGGGGGGGATGGCCTGATGTCCCAGGTTCCCATTTGGACAGAGATCAGCAATGGGCCCACCCCAGATCAGGCTGACGAGAAAGAAAAAACATGTAATTCATTTTCCAGGTTAGGTATGCCTTTCCTTCCTTCCACCCCCACCCTTTTGTCCTTCAGCCTGAACTTTGGAGGAATAGTTAAGGTGGCCAGGGACAGAGCAGGGTTATTGAGAGTATGACCAAAATCCTTTTCAGGGGAAGAACCAAGGGGCGGACCTCCCTTCTGCGTGTTGTCCTTACAAATGTTTCTCAAAATTTCCTTTCTCTGCCTCCCTTTCATTTGGAACTTCCTTAGGAATATCACATTACAGTAGCCAGAGTGAGGTGGCAACTCTTAATTCAGCAGTTGCTTGGTCCAGCTTGAATAATGTCAGAAAATAAAAAATCTGGGAAACTGTTATAATACTTAAGCCTGCTGGGCCATGGTCTTTAAGCCTGGGAGTGACTAAGGCCCTCAGTCTGTAGAAGGCAGGGAGGACACTGAGGGATCTTGTCCAAGATCAAGGGATCTGGGACTGCTGTAGTCCCATCCCTACATCACGGAAAAAAGGGATCCAGGCCTTGTGATCAGAAACAAGTCTGTAGCAGATCTGGCCAAGTGGAAATCATATCTAGCTAGAAGAATCATTCCTCCTTCTCTCTATCCTATGATTTTCAGGGGTAGGAGAGAAAATTTTAGGTACCTGCCCTCACCCATCCAACTCATATGACCTGTATAGAATACATGTCCTCCGACCTACATAGTGGCAGTGGATATGCCTTGAATGTGTATGTGTGTCTTTCTAGGATCATCAAGATTTGACAAACAGGACACAATGTGCTTTTACTCATCACAAGTCTGTGAAACGTTTCCTTGTCAGGATTCAACAATGCATCCTTCTTCTGTCTTAGAGGAGGGAGGCTAATACTCAGCCTCCTTGTGACTGTATGAGCTTTTTACAGAGGAATTTTAGGGAAAAAAAGGATGTTGTGGAATCAGATGAAAATGTGAACTGGTTGCAGAAGGGGGGAATATGTATGTGGTTTGCAAGTTGTTAAATCATTCCCACACTTCAGAGAAATGGACACGTTAGAGGCCGAGAGTGAAATAATGGAGAACAATGTACATCGTTTCTGGATGATCAGCTTGGTGGGAAGGCCTTCACATTAAATAAATGAGTTTTCCATCTGGTCTTTGGAAAGTAGATATCATATGTAAATCCCAAGTGTAATGTGAGCATGTCCTAATAACATGGCTGGCTATGCCAGTGTGAGCCCCCCTCTTCACTCCTAACTATGGTTCTTAGTGTGCAAAAGTTTTTAAAGGGCAGCAGCTGAAAAGACAAAGGGGGTCATCATTTAAAATAACTCACTGGAGGTAGCGATTCAGCTCCTGTTGGCTGCATCGGGACCAGTGGAAACGATGGAAGGCAGCTTGGACCAGGGGAGCCATGATGCTGCCCATTCTCACCTCATCACCACATCTGTTGCCCTGACCATCATGCTCCATCCCTAAACTGGAACAAAGGTAGGAAGAGGAGAGACCCAGTATGAGGACCAAGCAATTTTTACTATTCATAAAGGGGAAACACAGGACTAGAGATTAACACCTTTAGTGGGCTGCTGCTTAAAAAAAAGGGAAAAGCATGACGTGGTGGAAGGAATATTGTACTTGGGGTCAGAAGAGTGTGTGTGCTGGCCATGCTATTTACTACAGTGAGACCTCTGGCAAGTGATGGCCCCTCTATGAAACTCAGTTTCTTCATCTGTAAAAAATGAGGTAACTAGATCACATAATCTCTAAGAGCTTTTCCAGCTCTATACTTCTCTGGATGCCAGTTTTTTAACTTATAAAAATGAAGAAGTTGGAGTAGATGTTCTCCAAAGTCTCTTCTCCCTATAATGGTTTGTGATTATCTGATTTCCAAGTACATATTACTTTAACACTTTGCTATTTCAATAGCGAAATTAGAAAATTGCTATAGTAGAGAGTCCCATAACTTTAACAAGAATCCAGTAACATTTATCAAGTTCCTATTATATGCAAGACCCTGTTTTGGGTATGGGAGTGGAAGGGGGAAGATGCACAGAAAAACAGGACCTGGTGCTCTCATGGAACTCACTGTCTAACAAAGTTCTCTCAACTTCTTCTGAATTCTTGGCTTCATTAGTGTTGATACTCCAAATAATCAGGATTACTTGGTGATTGTTTCCAAGGCTGTGTGATCAATCATTCTGGGTTTATCAAAGACCTCAACACAGCCTGTGGCTCCCCTCCCCTCCAAGATACAGGAGCAATGCTGATGAGTTGGGTTTTTTTTTTTTCAGAAAAGGGAGAGAATGTTCTGCACTCATTTGCTTATCCTCCTTATTAACCTTAGAGAATGACTGCACATGTTCTTGGTACATCCTCATAATGTCCAAGAGCCCTTTCCTGAAGAGATCCCTTCTTAGGTTATGGTCCTAACTACCTTCTTCTCCAACTAGATGTCATGGGGAATTTTAGCCTCTGGAACTGATTTATCCATAAGCTTTCCAGAGGACTTCAGTGACCAGTAGGTAAATAGATATCATAAAGTAACGTCATAAAGACCATGTGTGTGACACCTTGGCTTTAAGATTATCCTCATTTTCCCCCAAATGATTCCCTAGATATCCCCCCACCCCCACCCCAAAGGCTCTTTAGGTTCATGTTCTCCCAAACCAAAAAGGAAAATGTTGCTCTGATCTCTACTTACACATGGCCAGTCTCATGGGCTACCACGAAGGCAGAGGAAAATCCATCTTCATGGTTCAGGGTACAGCTGCGGACGGGATGGCACATTCCAGTGACCGGGGCATAGCCTGGGAGGGAGGGCAAGGAGCAAAAGCCATTTCGGTTCCCAGGGGACCCAGGGCAGGTGCTGAGCTCAGTGAGGCTGAGCTCTCAGAGTGGATACGCTGAGTGTAAGTTTCTAGACTTGGGACAGGACCTGCTGTCCAAGTGTCGATATCTTGGTGGGACTTCCTAGAGCTTTGGCTGCGCTGTGGGCCCTCATTGCCTGAGGACCTTGACAAGAGACACAGCTGTGACCACATGCTCTAGAAATGCACAGGAGCCTAGGTGCTAAATTAGTTGTATCTTTCCTGCCTCTCTTCTGATCTTTACTATTAGGCATGTGTACATTTTACAAGCTGGTGTCATTGTACCCAGTAAGGCATAGGAAAGTGTCAATTTTCTCATGCATAAAATAGACTTATGTAATGGACATGAACCTTAGCTTGGGAAAAGGGGTGCCCTCCTAATATACCACAGGTGATTTTATCCTCTTGGTACTAATATTTCCAGTACTTTCTAAAGATTTATACAAGCTTGGGGTAGTTTTCATGTTCTGATCCAACCACTGAGGAAAAGAATGGACAGCAGACAGACAAATGGGATGGACAAGCCTTTTTCCATGCCCCAAAAGAACTGAACAGGAAGTACAGTATGTAGGAACTAGCAGAGGAAAGAGATAAATAAGGCTACATCACAATGACTGAGGCAAGCGTTAATTTTTGGTTAGGCAAATTAAGTAAAAGGGGTCCCCATAGCTGCCAGAGGAAATCTTTGGTATGTGTTGGGGTGGGAGGATGCATTCAGGAAGTAGGTGAAAGAACATTAAGTCTTCAGTGGGTTGGAGGTATTCTGAATCTGTCTAAAAGGACTCCATAGTTTCAAGTAGGCTAGAGACATGAGGGCCCCTGCTATCTTGTGCTGACAGAGCTGTGACACTCTTTCTTGAAAAGGAAGAGAAGTATAACAGGAAGATGGAGCACCGACATCAGACTGAGAACAGCAACAAGGAGACCCAAGGCCAGGCAGGACCTTGATCATATGGACCTATTATACTGGCCAGAAATGCATAATAAGGGCAGCAGAGGGATGGATACTGACAAAAGAGAATCTCACAACAGAACAGAGATAGAGAAAGAATGAGGAGGCAAACTCTGACCCTGCTCTTCCCTGGGACTCTATCCAGGAAAGTACTGAAAGCCACAGGGCATGACTATGGCTTTGGGGAGGGTTGGCCCGTAAAAAGGAGGTGAGTTGCTGACTTTTTGCCAAACCTTGCCACCCAACATGGGCCATCTCCACTTTCTCTTCACACCACGCAGACATCAATGGAGGACACTGGTGGTCCCCATCGCTTATCTCTCACTCTCATGACCAGCCTATCCTCTTTCTTTTCCCCAAATTTCTTTGATGATATCCACTGTACTCTTGTTCTCTATGTTAATTCCTTATCTATAATGCATTGCTCCCAATTTATACCCACGGTGTACTTTTCCATTGCCTCATGAGTGATATTCATTTTTAAGTTTTCAAAGATTGTCAAATTCCATAACTTGCTACCAAGCAATCTGGTGGAATACCAGTATCAAATAGATGGGCTTTTATTTGAGTGAGAAGCTTCAGGTCATTAAAAGAATTTTAAGATTTCCCAAAGGCAATTCAGTCTGTTCTCCTCCTCCATATCAATTTTAGGTTGAACCTATTTTCCATTTGTAGCATCTGTCCAAAATTTATATCCAGATGGATAAACTCTAGAGGATGTACATATAACTAACTGTCTATTACAGTCGAGAAGATGGGCATTCTTCATCCACTTGATTTTCTTGTGTGAATGATTAGGCCTTATCCTCCTGGGTTCAATGCAATCATTCACCTGCAAACTAGAGCTTCTGGAAGGTCTTTTCAAGTACAAGGAATCACCCTATGAGTTGGAATCTGCTCTTGGTGATCCACTCAGTGGCAAAAACCTTTGGCACATATGCATCTCCCTACTTTAAACCTCTCCTAATTTTAATGATCAGAGGATTGTTGAACAAGATAATCTTTGTAATATCTTTCAAGGAATCTTGTATAATTTTTTACATACACATAGGAGGCATTTTGTTGGAAGAAGATCTCTGGGATTATGTGTTTTCCCAATGAGTGCAATGCTATTGTAAAGTCAGCCCATAATAAGCACAGTAGAAACTTGCACTGTCTACATCTCTTTCAGCCAATTGTGTACTGGCAAAGAAGTAGTTTACTGTGGAATATTGCTTTCAAAAGTCTGCCCAAAATGTAAGTTACTGTTGTTATTTCATGATTATAAACTCTCTTGGGCTCTACATCTTTTACAGAACAATTTTTCCTATAGACATTTCCATGCACTGTCACAATTCACACCTTTCTTATTTTTCACAGCTCAACAGGCACCATTGTACTAATATTCCAGTATTTGTTTGACAAGTCTGGTAGTGCAGGAGCATCTGGAGTATTTTTAGTTTATTTTCCAGATCAGACAGCACTGCTAGGAACATCATTGTAACACAACTTTTTTCTTTTCTTTCAAATTATTTCCTTGGAGCATCGACTCCTAGGGTAGGCTTCCATCTTTTTCTGATGCCCCCTGTAGTGTGGAGGTGACTTTGGGTTCTCAAATGCTCTGCCAGGACGGGGCAAACTCTCAAAGCCCATATTAAAAAGACTTTGAGTACAGACCTGGTGATGGACTGTGTCTGTAGCCTGTGGTTCAGCCAAAGGCCTGAGAAGTTTATGATCAGGAGATCAGCCACTAGGCTGGGCCAGGGCGGCTTTACACCTACTGCAGGTGTGAAGGGAACTGAGATCTGGAGTCTACCATGATGGAGTCATGGATCCCTAAAATATTGAGTTGCAAGCAGATAATCCTCTCAAAAACTCACAGAGCGGGGCATTAGGTCAGGTGAAACCACAGGCCTCCTGTGGGCAAATGTTCACATGCAAACTTTTTGTGCTTAATATAAACTGTGAAGCATCATAAATTTGCTTTTCCCACAGGGACCAAAGCCAGTGTATTCACGGACTTTTTCTCTGCCAATTCTATACAACCACTTCAAATATGAGAAAAATAGGACACATGGAGAAATACAGTGAACTGCCAGGGATCTGTGTGGTATAGAGGAGCAAGTCCCTAACTTGGAATCAGAAGACCTGGGTTTGAATTTCAGGTCTGCTACATACTAATTGTGTGACTTTGGACAAGATGCTTGACCTCTCTGTGACTCAACGTCTTTATTTGTAAAATGGGGATAGCATTCTACCTTACAATATTGTTGAATGGAAAAGTGCCTTGCAAAACCTAAAGCATTCTATAAATGTGTCATTATTGTTAATAACAGTAAATAATAAAACAGATCTGTGGGTGGGGCTCCTTCCTTCATTTGGTTCATGGCAGTATTTTTTGCTGGGGGTGTGACCAATTCAGGATAAATGACCCTTACAGTACCCTGGGAAGAGGTCAACTTGCCAATAACAGACATGACACCATCCTGAGCCTTAGCGGGGACAAACATGGTGGGGAGGAAGTATAGATCTCTCATATACCTTCCATGTGATTTACTGACTCATAAAAAGGGGAGACCTTGGCTCTAGGATGTTTATGAGGGCCCATATTTCCTTCTGGACCTTTCAGAGAAGCAGAATCAGTTCTGCAAATTTCATTTATCTTCTGATGTGAAGGGAGAAGTCTTGACTTGGAAGACAGACAAAGCATTGCCATTTCTCCTTCATCTCCATAAAATCAGCGAGTTAACGTAAATACATTAAAGAATGTTATTTGTTCAGTGTTTACTATGGAATGAGGATCATCTTGTTTTTACTTGGCAATCATCTTGTATATATCTATTTAGGTACATGTTTCCTCCCCCATTAGAATGTAGGATCAGTAAGCTTTATGTGGGCAAGAAGTCTACATTCTAATGTTTCTTACTTCATATCTCTATTGCTTAGCCACAGTGCCCGTTCCATGTTATAGTTATGGCTGTTCAGTTGTTTCTGACTTTTCTTAACACCATGTAGGGTTTTCTTGGCAAAGATATTGGAGTGGTTTGCCATTTCCTTCTCCAACTCATTTGACAGATGAGGAAACTGAGGTAAACAGGGTTAAGTGACTTGTCCTGGATCACACAACTACTATGTCTGAGGCCAGATCTGAACTCAGGAAGATGAGTCTTCCTAACTTCAGGCCTGAAGTCTAGACATTGTGTGATCTAGCTGTCCCATATGAACCATGTTCACAGAGCTAGAACATGACTGAGGTCAAATCTGAACTCAGGTCTTCCTGTCTCTAGGCTGAGCTTTCTATTCACTGTGCCATCTAGAATCAGAGTTTGAGTCTTGGCTCTGCTTTACACGACCTATGTAACTTGGACAAATTAGATCCCCTCTTTGGCTCTCAGTGTCCTCATCTGTTAAATGAAGATACTGGACTAAATGATCTCTAATGGCCTTTTCCAGCTAAGATTTTATATGTTGAATTTGGGGACTCTTCTCAGTTGACAATTTGTTTTACTGATAAATCTTTGAAAACTGGACTTGCAGGTCCCTTGTTGACTTGTTCAAATCTCTACCCCCTTAGATCTTGCATCTTTCATAATTCTGCCTGATTTTGGCTTTGCTGATTTGTGAATGATAACTGAGATTACTGGACACACACACAGAGGAGCCAAGCAATTAGTGTCCAAATGAACCATTACTGCCCAAGTGACAAACATCTCCATTAATGGCCAGAAGTGATGGGCATGGCTGGTCTCAAGCTGTCCCTGGTGGGTCCCTGGGACTAGGACAATTAACTATGATCCTTCCTAGAATGATGGCCATTTACTATGTACCCAGGATTATCCACAGTCCCTGCTGAAGGTCTTACCATTTTAAATTACACAGCTTGTAGAACACAGGAGAAGGAACAAGCTAACTCTCCCTATGCTACGTGGGTCTCCTGGAGTGAGGGAAAGGTACAGAAAAGCCTGCCTCCATTCGGCACTTCTGGAGAGACCATCACTGACACTGAATCTCCAAAATGAATCTTATATTGGGTCTGGGAGGCACCTAAGTGTGCCTCTCAACCCCTAACTATCCCAGAAGCTGGAAGGTAGAGTTAATAAAGTTAGCACAGCATAGTGGAAAGAATGCTGGACCGAGAGTAAGGAAGATTTAAATTCAACTGCCATATCAGAAACTTATTGTCTGTGTAACTATGGGTAAGTGACCTAACCCTCTGGGAACCTCAGTTTCTTGACCTGCAAATTGGGATAATGTAAGTACCTCTCACAGCATTGTTGTGAGTCCCAAAGGAGGTGACATATATATTTTGTAAAATTTAATCCACTATATAAATGTGAGCTGATGACAGTACTAAGATCTAAAAATACCTTCATGGGAGTAATGTTGGGGCAGATCTAATGTAAATAAAATTAATATAATCAATGGATAGATGCAAAGTCCTATATTGGAGTTGGTATTTTTTTAAATCAGGCACATTAAGGTACAGAACCATGGATAAAGTATTGGACTTGGAGCAAAAACGATCTGGGCTCAAATCCAGCCTCAGACACTTCCTAGCTGTGTGATTCTGGGCAAGTCACTTAATTTCTGCCTGTCTCAGTTTCCTCATCTGTAAAATATGGATAATAGCACCCCTCCCCCTCTCCCCAGGTTGATGTGAGGATGGAATGAGATAATCGCAAAGCACTTCGCACAATGTTTGGCACACAGTAGGTGCTTAATAAATTTTGACTGATGGATTTCAGAGATGCAAAATGGCTATCTTCAAGTAGCTGAAGAACTTTCATGTGGCAGAGGGACCAGTCTCATTCTGCTTGGCCCTACAGGGCACCTCTATGAACAGTGCAAAGAAGTGGTGAAGGTATAATTTTCAGCTGGAGAGAAGGGCGGGCTTTCTAGCCATTAGAGGAAATTAGATGCTTAGAATGTCAGATGATTAAGTCAGGAAAATCAGAGTTCAAATCCTGCCTCTCACATTTACCAGCTAGGTGACTCCGGGCAAGGCACTTGACCTTCTCTCTCTCAGTTTCGTAATAAGAGCACCAACCTCATAGTATGGTCATGGGAATCAAATGAGATAACACATGTATAGCACTTTTCAAACATTAAAGGATTATATAAAGGTTAGCTATTTTCATCATTATATCAAAAAATAGAATGGATTTTCTTTGGGAGGTAATGAGTTCCCCATCATTGATCATCTTCAAGCCCAAGGATATATCCCACTTATACGATGACCTCATCTGAAAGTGCTTGTAACATGTCACATCTACAGCACACTGCCTCCCCACTTCTGTGTTTTAAAAAAAAGAATAGAAATCTACCTTTTCTTCTTCCTAACAACAAACCAGTATCTACATCATTTACCTTCTTCCCCTCCTATTCCTCTCACTTTTGCCATCTGTAGCCAAGCGTGAAAAGTCTAACTTATCTCCCACATAAGACAGCCATCTCTCTGGTCTCCTCTGGGTTTCAAATAGAAGATTTTTAGAAAGACAAGGATAAAAACTATATGAGATGAAAAGGAATACCGTGGAGGGAATTTCTATTTAGATTGGACCCGATGACATCTGAGATCCCTTCCAATTCCAAAGTCTACTCTTCCATGCTGACTACTGATTCACAGCATGAAGATGCCTTTTTGGCAAGAGTGAAACAGAAGAAGGACAAGGAGTATGAAGTCTGGGAAAACGAGTCTATATAACCTTATTGGCTAATGCATATGGCCGTGGAGATAGTCACAAATAGGTCAAAGAATGACATTAAATTATCATAACAAAAATGACGCTCAAGGACAAATTTTACATAGCTCCTTAAGTTTTGGGAGCAACCCTTCCTGAGTTCAAATTAAGCCTCAGACATTTCCTAGTTGTGTGACTCTGACCAACTCACTTCACCTCTGTTTACCTCAGTTTCCTCATCTGTAAAAATAAGCTGGAAAAAGGAATGGCAAACCACTCCAGTATCTCTGCAAAGAAAACCCCACCTATGGACGCAACTGAAATGACTCACCCACCACCACCACCTTAAGTTTTGCAAAGCATTTTATATACATTTTAGCAATGGACAACATCATCTCACAACAACTTGTGAGGCAAGTGTTACTTGGTATTATCTCCATTTTACAGATGAAGAAACTGAGGCTCTCAGAGGTTAAGTGATCAGGCTAAAGTCACTCAGTTACTAAGGGGCAAAGGCAAGTTTTCCTTACATGTTCAGAGCTCTTTCCACTCTATCATGCTGACTTGCAACCAGTCCATTGCCTGATCACCAAGAAAAGGCTTGGTAATTTAGGGGGAGCACAAAAGTCAATAGCACTGATCAACCCTATCACCAAGCATCAACATTATCTGGACTTGATATTAACAAAGAGAGGTCCTGGAGTAGATCCATGAGTTCCTCATTTTGGTCAGTGGTTCGCTAGGACAATGCATACCTTTTCTCATGTAGTTCTTATCTATGTCTTTCTACAAATCTTCTATAGATAACTCAGAGGAGATAAGAGAGTGGTCTAGCTTCAAGAATTTGATGGTTTGTCCTATGAGAGATAGGTTAGACTTTTCATGCTTGGCCACGGATGGCAAAAGTGAGAGGAAGAGGGGAACAAGGTACAATGATGTAGATGTTGGTTTGTTAGGAGGGATAGAAGATAGATTTTTATTCTTTTTTTTTTTTTTAAACAGAAGTGGTATGGGATGTGCAGTGTGCTACAGATATGTCATGTTGTAAGCACTTTCAGATGATTATATTTTGTTGTTGTTGGTGTTCTGTCATTTCAGTCATGTCCAACTCCTTATGACCCCATTTGGGGTTTTCTTAGCAAAGATACTGGAGTGATTTGCCATTTCCTTCTCCAGCTCATTTTACAGATGAGGAAACTGAGGCAAACAGGGTCATGTGACTTGCATTGTATTATTATTTTTAGCTAATTCTTTTACTTTGTTGCAAGAGGTCTTTCATGAAGGAGGAGTCATCAATAAATGTAATGTAAAAAATTCCATATAAATTTTTTAAAGTAAATCCTAATGATTAGAGTTGTCCCAAAGAGAAATGAATTGGAAGATAGTGGACTCCCCTTCCTTGGAGGTCTTCAGGTAGAAGCTGGATGATCACTTGCCAGTTATGTTACAGAGGGAGGGATTTCTTTTTTGGGTTTCAATTGGACTAGATGGCCTCTGGGGTTCCTGAGGATCTCAAGCTTCTCAGATTGCATTCAATATGCTGGATGTCTTATTGCTAAATTTTAACTTCACTGCAGTCTTACTCCGAGTTCACCTCATGCAATGAGAGTCACTGTGGTGATGGCTCTGGCAGGTCCTACACCAAGCCAAAAAACCTGTGAATACCAGTTGACAATGAACTGTGCATGAGTCACCCAAGGACTGCTCAATTAAAGAGCCTTATTATCACAAGATTGGCTACCAGTAGAGGATTTGGGGAATTGGAGGAGAGGTATGGGTTTATAAGAAAAAAATCAACCATAAGGAAATTTTCTTTGTGAACAAAAGGAAAGATCGGCCATGGGCATCTGTGCTAGGTGACAATGTTTTTGTGAAGCCTCTCTGGTGGGGAGGGGGTCCAATCATATAATTATTGATGAAAGATCATATGAGGGAGTGTAGGGAACAGAGCTGGGGAAAAGAAAAAGTGTCCCTTCCTGACTGGCCAAGGTCATGGGGCTTTTTACAACTGGATCAATGTGTTAGAAGGAGGAAATCCAAAGATAGATAGTGACAGTGTCCACATAGTAAGGAAATGGAGTTCTTGCCATAGTACTGAAGGTGAGGCCTCATGCTGTGGGTCTTCCCATTGGTGCTCAGAGCCCAAATCTAGAGAGGATGAAGCCAACACTGAGTCTTAGATTGTAAAGTTGAGTTTCAGCCAATCTCCTGGTGAATGACAAGATGAACACTCAGCTTTCTTGGATCTTTGTCTATGTTGTTAGCTTTATTTACTCTTTCTCTTAAAATAACTTATCTTTTAGAGGAACCTCATATTTACATTGGGAATGTATAGAGAATTGGGATTGAGGACATTCATAACAGTAATATGAAAATTTTGAGATTAAAAAACAATGGAATGAAAGAACAATAAAGTTGTGAGGGCTGAGATGATGCCAGTTTACCAGCTAGTGTGGTCTGATGTGCAGAGCTTAAGAAGGGCATGGCTATATATTTCGATGAGAATGATGAATGAAAAAGGACTTATTAAGTGCTTACCATATACAAAGCACTGTCCTAAGTAAGTCCTGGGATGGACATTCAAGTGGTCTGTGTCTAGAGTGCTGCAAAAGTCAGGGTCCTACACATTCTATTATAGGGATTAAGCTATGTGACTAGGTAGTATTCCCTTGGCATATTCCCTGCCCCATTTCCAGCAGAGGGGAAGATGAAACCAAAGAGGAAGCAGCAGAGGCATTCCCCCCACACCCTCACCATCTATCGAGGCAGTCCAGGAGCAACAGGGCAGGAGAGCTCACCTTGCATCCCTGATGGGCCAAAGTCCTGTCTGGTGAGAAAGATGGCATGGTCGTGAGACTCCGCCTGGCTTGTATCTGATTTCCGTTGGAGAAAGGCCCAGTGACACACGTTCTCCAAGCTCTGGGAAGGGTTCCCAATCTCTATGAGGCTCATGGACTAAAAACAGTGGAGAGAGGAGAAGAAGGAAAATGAAATGAGAAAAAAAGGAGAGGAGAGGAAGTGGAGAGCGAGAGGAGAGGAAAACAGGGAGAAGAGAGGGAGGGAGAGGAAAGGAGAGGAGAGAATATAATAGTAACATTATTATGTGACATTTTTATGCCCTGCACCTCCATGCTAGCCCCACTAGTTAGGGTCAAATTTGTCCTAGACTGCACTGATTTCTATATGATCTATACTTAGCATTGCCTCTAGGACATTTCAGTCACACATTCAATTTATTTTTTATTTATTTTAATTTATTTTATTTTATCTCTATGTGATCAATATCTGGCATCATGTCAACTATGCCTAGTAATGTTCTGCCACAGATATCTCTGGTCATCATTGGCCTTGGGTACCCAATGACCACAGAAGTTCTTTTGTGTGCTCTACAGTCAGCCCTGAATCTGTACAACATGTACTACATGTAGGAGCAACTCACATTCCCATTTGTACACATAAGGGCAGTTTTTGCCTTTTTGAGCATCGCAAAACATTGCTTACTCATCATACATTTGTGGGACACTATATCAACAAGATCTCCTTCTATGAAAGGGATTCTTATCATTTTTTGTGTCATGGGCAGTGTGATAAAGTCTATGGAACCTTTCTCAGGGACCTTTTTAAACACAAAGAAAACATAGTATTGCAAAAAAAAAAAAAAACAACCCAAAGCAACTATATTGAAATATAATTTCAAAATCTTTTCTTTGAAAAAGGTTCAGAGCCCCTAGGCTAAGAACTCCTGCTTAGAATATCTGATGATGAAACAAAGCTTAAAGAGCTTAGTAGGTACCAGTGACATCATCACTCAGATCAAAATCCCCTTAAGAAATAGTGCTGGATCTAAGGCAAAACTGTGAATGAGATAAAGGCAAAAGAATCTCAGACCAAGGATGGAAGGGTTCTCAGACCATGAGATAGCAGAGCTGAAAGCCTCCTCAGAACATAAAAAACAAAAGCAGAATTAATTGTAAAAGGACCTTAGAACATAGAACTTAACGAAATACCTGGAAGAGATCTTAGGCTATGGAACACAGGAGACAGAGAAGTTTTATGTCCTATGTTCTAAGGTTCCTGCAACTCAGACATTCTTTGTTTTGAACTCTTTTTAAAATTTTATTTTTAATTTATGAAATAACACAAGAATTTCCACAACACAGTAGAATAAGATTGCACATGAAACTGCAAATCTATTACATATAACTTGTTATTCCTGATAATAAAGTTATCACGTAGGTTTTTCCTTTTTTTCTTCCCTCCCCCACTCCCCTTCTCCTCCAAGCCCTAGAGATGGCTACCACTGGACACAAGTATATATATATATATATATATATATATATATATATATATATATATATATATATATATATATATATATATATATGTATTATATATATATATGTAAAATCATTCTATAGATACTTCTATTTATCAGTTCTTCTTTCTTTGGATACAGACAGTGTCTTCCTTCACATGTCCTTTGTAGATAATTTGGGTATTTATAATAGTTAAAATGACTGAGTTGCTCAAAAAACAATATTGCTGTTACTGTATCCAATGTTCTCTTGGTTCTACTGATTTCACTTTTCATTATTTTGTGCAAGTTTATTCATGTTTCTCTATAATCAATGAGTTCATTTTCTTATGACACTATTCTGCTTTGTTTTGAATTCTAAAAATCCTAGCCCAACTTTTAGGCCATTGAGCATATAGCAACATAGAGCACAGTCAGAGACAGATGGGACCTTAGAATGTCAGAGATGGAAAGGACCTTAGAACTAGTCTAATCCTTTCATTTTGCATATGAGGAAACTCCACCTCCCTTGCCACTTTCCTTCTCTTGTTTTAGAGTTTCTCTCAGGGCTTCTTGTACTAGGTCTTCTTTCTTTAGCATCCATATCCTCCATCCTCCCCTCTATCAAAGCTCATAGTGAGTAAGTGAAGCGGAGAGCTGACCCCCACTAGTGGTTGTTAGAAAGGTCTGATAAATTTCCCACCTCTTCCCAAACCTCTAGATTTGAGTCTGGACTTCTCTCTCAAATCGGTTTCCTCTAAGACAAGTACCTCAAATTCAGAATGTCAGAAGTTTAACAGTGTCATGCAGTGTTCACTTTGTCTTTGAAATATTTCTTTTAGTTATCTTCTCATAGCTCCCATTGCTAACATGGTTAGCACAGAACCTCAGCATCTGACACCTAGATTGCTACAAAAATCACCTCTTAATTGGCCTCCCTAACTCTACCCCTTATTCCACTATAGTATTCTATTGTCTCAGGGCAGCTAGGTGGCACAGTAGATAGAGTTCTGGGTCTGCAGTTAGGAAGACTCATCCTCCTGTGTTCAAATATGGCCTCAGACACTTACTAGCTATGTGACCTTGGGCAAGTCACTTAACTTTGTTTGCCTCAGTTTCTTCATCTGTAAAATGAGCTAGTGAAGGAAATGGCAAATAAATCCAGTATCTTTGCCAAGAAAATCCCAGATGATGTCATGAAGAATCAGACCCAACAGAACAACAACAAACCTTCTGTCACACAGTTTTATTTTATTTCTCTGTACAAAAATCATCACTCTTCCCTATTACTTTTAAGAAAAAAATACAAACTCTGGCTTGTAATTTAAGGTCTGACATAATTTGATTCAACGTACCTAATACCCATATATGAAGTGGCTTCCTTGCTATCTTCCAAATACAGTCTACACATTCCCACCTCTCTCTCATTTTTCACTTTAAGTTTTATTGATATTTTGTTTTCACATTATATATATTTACAGATCCCCCTCACTTCATGAGAGGCCTCTTATAACAAAGCAAAGCAGTGAAGAATAAACTAATAATGCACTTGACTAGCGTTCTCAGAGTTAGAGCTGAAAAACAGGGGTGGGGTGAGGAATAAGCCAGGATAACACATTGTTATCTCTGCAGTTTATTGTCTCCATTTTGAATGGCCTATGGTACTCTTTTCCGTTGACCTGAATCCTATCCATCTTTCATTGCCCAGACCAAGTCCCATGGCCAAGCTAGTCCTTTCTCCATCTCCTTTTCTCCCCTCGATAGCTACAACACCTATTATGTCTGGTGACTCTGTTCTGAAATCCCATCTTAGAGAGCTTGGCACATACCCTACTTGGGACACTCATTCAATCACTTTGTCTTTTAAGGAGGTCAAATGGCAATTCTTAATATAGTCTGGTTCTGAAGAGTATCTCAGTCTTCCTGGCAATGCTGCCCTGATGGACTAAGAAGTCTGCAACAGAACTACTTGGGGACTTGGGGAATCTGAGTGAGACAAGTTTTCTGACGGAATTCAGATTGGTTCCAGGTTATAAATACCAAATACCACTATTTATACTTTCCGAACTATATTTAAACCAAAGCATTCATGAATGAATAATACATGAACTGATAAATAAATGAGCTGGTTAAGAAGGAATTCTTCAATTCACTTCATGGGAAAAGACCAAATATACAAAACTGACCATAAACTACATGAAGAAGCAGAATTGTCTCTGGAGTGGGAGGACCTGGGTTCAAATCCCACCCCTGACATTTATTGGTTGTGTAACCTTGGACAAGACATCTAATTTTCCTGGGCCTCAGTTTCCTCATCTATAAATTGAGGGAGATGCACGAGATGGCCTCTCATATCATTTACAGCTCTAGCCCTTGGATTCTATGACCTCAAAGGACCTCAGTTTCCTCCTTTGTAAAATGAAAACGTTTGACTAGATGACTCCTTAAATTCCCTCCAGTCCTAAAGCCTACGACACTAAAGAACCTGATCATTCATTCTGTCTTTGGCTTGGTTATATTAAAATGCCTTCAAAATTAAATCTGTCCCTCCCCAGAGCCTCGCACTGGACAGGAATTCATTTAAGATCAAGGAACACTTACCAAGGCCTGCTAACAGTAAAAATAATAACAGCACTTAGCATTTCTATAGAGAATGACAGTTTTACAAATACAAGCTGTCTCTAAAGTCTGAGTGAAGTTTTAAGCTACATAAGATAGCCTAAATTATCTTATTTTATCCTCACAATAGTTGTGTGCTGTAGAAAGTACAGGTATTAATCATCATGTGAGGCAGAGGTCTTGGATTTAAATCCTTATCGTATGTGACCTTGGGGAAGGTCCTCTCTGGACCTCCATTTCCATATATGTAAAATTAAGGGGCCAGATTAAATGTAAGGGATGACTTATGGCTGGAAATCCTGTTGTCACCATCTTGCAGATAAGGTAGCTAAGGCCGAGAGAATGTAGTGCCAGAGAGCCAGAATTTGAACCAAGACCTCAGACAATTCCCCACATTGCTATAGGCAAGAACCTTGTATCAAAAGGGGAGTGGGAGAGAAAGATATTCTGAATGATGTAATTCAACATGATATATTTTTATCGAGTGACAACTGTGTGCAGGAACCACAGGAGACAAAGCTTACATTCTATTGTACTCAGAGCATTCAACCTACATGGAGAGATGAGTAGAGATGTGTTTGGACAACCTGCTATCAAGTTACTTCAATAGGAGAGGACACCAACAACTGGGGGATCAGGAAGGCCTGGGTAGGGAGTGACACTTGAGCTGAGAGCTTTGAAACAAGCTGAGATTCTAAGAGGTAGAGCTGAGAAATGAGGACATTCCTACTGCAATGACCACCCATAAAATATGAAGGCAGAATAGGAAATGTCATGTATGCTGACTGGATCTCAGTTCAGTTGGACCAGAATAGACTTTGGGAAGAGTAGTATTGTTACCTAATTATTTCAGTCATGTCGAATTCTTAGTAACTCCATTTGAAGTTTTCTTGGTGGAGATACTAGAATGGTTGGATAGTTTCTTCTTCTTTTACAAGATGGAAAACTGAGCAAACAGGGGTAAGCAAGGGTCACAGAGCTATCCACATATGAGGCCAGATTTGAACTCAGGAAGATGAGTCTACCCGACTCCAGGCCCAGCACCCTATCCATTGCAATACCTAGGTGTCCTTGGTGAAGGGTGAAGTATGAAACAACTGGAAAGGTGGAGAGGTACCATCTTGTCTAGAGCTTTAAATGCCAGGCTGGGGTCTCCCTATTTTGGGAATGGGCAAGTCCCTGTCCTGAGGGAGAATCTCATAGTGGAGAGAATCCACATGGCTATACTAAGAGATGGAAAGAAGTAAGGGCCAAAGAAATGTATAAGCAGAGAATTGTAGAAGTTCTGAAAAGGGAGAATCAGGGAAAGTATCAGGGAAAGATGATAGAGGTCAAGATATGCTTTGAAGATTAGGAAGAAAGGAATGCCCAGCAAAAGAAAGAGTGTGACCAGAGTCACTGAAGTGGGAAAGTACAAGATATTACCAAAGTAAAGAACGAGATCCAGAGTGAGAATGGAACAGATAGGGGGGAGCAGTGAAGGATCATTTTCTGCCAGGTAATCTATTTTAGATCAGAGATGCCTTTGGGTGTGGATGGTGGACATAGCCTCTAGTAAACAGAAAGTAAATTGGGAATCCCAAAGTTAAGTCTTGGGCAATCAAAGTTCCTTTCCTAGGAATCATCAACCGCCTGACTTGACCTATGACTCAACAGCTTCCTTTGCGTGGAAGGGGTCAGCAATCACATTCTCCAGGACTGGAGCACAAAACTTTGCCAGTAGATAGAGGAAAAAAAGCTGGTGGAACTTTCAGATGGGACCCAATGGGGTCTGGCAGTGAAGAAAACATCTATTTCCCCCATCAGCCATTTGAATAGCATATGGGTCTCCTGTTTGGCTCTGTAGTGATTTGGATATGCTGCTGAATGTGAACAATCTGTCAAGTGCTCATGGGGCTGTAGAACTGAAACACCCACACAGATCCCTGAGAGGGAAGGGGAAGAAAGGGGCAGACAGCCTCTGCCGACAACCAGCTGGCAAATTTCTCACGCCACAGAATGCAGTAGAAGTTCTGTTATTCAATACCACCTCTCAAGGAAAGCAGTCGTGTTGTTTTTTTTTTTTTTTAACAGATGTATAGACAGGAAGAGGGAAGTGCAATATGGTGTTCCTCAGGTGAAGCAAATTCCAGATATTTCATCCAACTTCTTGAACACAGACTTTCAAACTCATACAATTTTTTGCCCATTTAATTAGTATTTAACTTTAACCAAATGAATTCCTCTGTTTTGAGTCTAGATAGCATTGCTTTGTAGATTCAGAGTCAGTAATGCCTGGGATTAAATTCCATCTCTGAAACTTAGGGATCATAGAAAATTCACTTCATTTTTCTGGGCTTGTCTTTGGGCTGCTTCTCCAATTTTCACTCACATTCTAGGGTGGGTCTCCAGAGTTCCTACACTCAGGTTCAAGGTACACTGTGTGTCACTACTACTACTACTACCACCACTACCACTACTACTACTACTACTACTACTACTACCACTACTACTACTACTGCTACTACTACCACTACCACTACTGCTACTACTACCACTACTACTACTACTACTACTGCTACTGCTGCTGCTGCTGCTGCTATTATTATAATTTACAAGCTCTTTCCAATGTGCTTATCTTTAATAAACATCTAGTAGACACAATTAACTCCCAGCAAAGCATCTACTAAAATGGCATGGTAAAAGAACAGCCATAAAACATTCCTCCCCCCATAAATATGGGAGTTAACCCTTCTGTAGATACATATAGTAGCCATGGCAAAAGTGAACACAAACTACAATGGTAGTGAAGCACATACATGGGGAAGACATTTAGTTAAAGCAATTCCCCATACTAGTACTGGAGGGGCCCAATATCCTTTTTGTCCTAGTAAGATCTTTATAACTCTCTCCCTAAGTATAACATCATTCTTAGGAGGGCCATTCAGTCAGGTGCCCATGGTCTGTTTCTTTCTTCCAGGTGACTCTTGAATGTTAGGACTAGCTCTCTTTGGTCCATAGCTGACTCTTTTCTCTGCTGCCAGATGTCCTATTCTTGGAAGCCACTTGAACACTCTGTCTGTATCCCTGTCTGTTTGGAGAGTATGTTTCTCTGCTCCCTCAACTGTGCCTTGAACTTTCCTAAACTGACTTTCTAACTTCTGGATGGGGATACCCTACTGGGCAAGCAGTTCTATTGACAGAAACCATTCCCTATGGAGGTGAGGAGAAAAGAAGAGAGAAAAATTTCCCCCTCCCCAGCATCCTACTTCCCTCAGAACAATTCATTCTCAGGAGCTGGGTTCTTGCTCCATTCATGACTCTCAGAGTCATATTTAGTTAGTTACTCATTTAAAGTTATTTATTTATTCAAATTATTTAAAATTGTAAAGGCCTTTACAGGAGGAATGGTTAATTTTTACTTAACCAGTAGCATTTTCTCTTCTGATTCAATAAGACAAAGGCATTCATAATTTGTAATTTTATGTTGCTGTTCAGTCATTTTCCGTCATGTCCCCTTCTGGAGATTTTCTTGGCAAAGATACCAGAGTAGTTTGCCATTTCCTTTGCCAGTTCATTTTACAGATGAGGAAACTGTGGCAAGCAGTTAAATGACTTGCCTAGGGTCCCACAGTTAGTAAGTGCCTGAGGCTGGATTTGAACTCAGGCTGTCCTGACTCCAGATCCAGCACTCTGGCTGTTGTGCCATCCAGTTGCCACCTCATTTTACAGATGAGAGAAAAGACTTAGAAAATTGACTTGCTCACTTTCACATAGGAAGTAAGTAGCAGAGCTGGCATTAGAACCCAGGTTCTCCGACTTCAAGCCCAGTGCTTCTTCCACCGTCCTGGACCGCCCACCCCTACCCCATCTCAGCTCAGTCCATTTGAACCCTAAAAAATAGCTAATGTCATTTCAGGACAGTAGGAAAATGTTCCAATAGGGAAAAAAACTGTTGAAATTCAGTTCTAAAATATACACGGATTGAAGGCAAAAACCTTTAAATCTTACAGTCTTGAAATCTGTTTAGAGATATCCTGTCATTTAGAGCAAGGCTTCTTAACTTATATTGTGTCCTGGATTCCTCTGGCCTCTTCTCAGAACACTTTAAAATGCAAACAACAACTAGTATTTATGTAGCGCTTCAAGATTCGCAAAACATCTTGTAAATATAAATATTATCTCATTTATTCCTTACAACGACCCTGAGAGGTGGATGTAACTATTACTGCCATTTTTTCAGATGAGAAGACTGAAGAAGACAGAATTAAGTGACTTGCCCAGGGTCACACAGTGAGTAAGTGTTTGAGGCTACATTTGAATTCAGGTCCTCCTTAGAGCAGCTCTAGCACTCTTTCCCCTGTGAGACCTAGTTGCCAGAGATTATGTAGGATTACAAAGGAAATTAACTCAATTATATAGAAAGATATATGTGTGATCATTTTCAGTTATTTCTGACTCTTTGTGACCCCATTTGGGATTTTTCTTGGCAAAGATACTGGAATCAGTAGCCATTTCCTTCTCTAGCTTATTTTACAGATGAGGAAACTGAGGCAAACGGGGCAAGTGATTTGCCCAAGGTCACACAGCTGGTAAGTGTCTGAGGTCACATTGGAACTCAGGTCTTCCTGACTCCAGGCCTGGTACTCTATCCAGCCTAGCTGCCCTATAAAAATATTTAAAGAATTTTAATTCATAGATTCTGGTTAAGAAACTCTTCATTAACACCTAGTTCTTATCTTTCCAAGATTATCCTTAAAATGGGTCTGATTTTTCCTTCCTCTGCCCTCCAGTGTACACATTTTATGGTCTCTGCCACACACTTCCCTGTATTGTGGTATTCTGTGGTGGCCTTGTCTCATCCCTCTTCACCAAACTGTGAGATATCCTGGGGGCATGAATTACTGGTGCTTCTCTGATTCCACCTCAACTCAGCACACAGCAGGTACTCAGTCCATACAGATACTGTTGAATCATGGCGTAAAAATCTTAGAAATTGTTCTTGCTTTGTAAACTTTCAGATCTTACTTACAAGTATCTCTCCTAAAGTCCTCCTGTGACAACTTTGTCATGGTGTGGAAATAACCACTGTTTTTTAGAGACTATGCCAGCAGGATAGAGCTTGCATAATCCCAACAATTTAGAAAGGTTTTGAGTACAGATCTGGTGGGGGAGAATGAAGCTGTCATTTGCAGATAGTCTAGATATGTGTGGAAAGGCTCATCACTAAGAGACTGGCTAGAAGGTACAGTGAATAGAGCCATGGACTGGCTCCTGAGTTCAAATCCGACCTTGGACATAGGTATTATGACCCTGGACAGCTCATTTACTCTGTCTCAGATTTACTTTCTTCAGCTGTAAAACAGGGGTAATCACAATACTTACTTCACAGTATTGTGAAGAGATGAAACTAGGTGATACTTATAATATGCTTTGCAGACCTTAAAGATCTATATAAATGTGAGCTACGATGATGATGATACAATGATTGTTTTTTTAGGAGAGAGTGAGCTGGAAACTCACAAAATCACTTACTAACTCATGGAAGAGTTGTATCCTTATAGGTGAAATTATGAATCCCTGAAGTGGTGAAATATTACACATAGTGTTCTAAAAGTCTTAGTAGAGTTTTAAGCTTTATTAATATAATGACTTTTTTTTTTTTTAGTAACAAATCATTTTCTTATCGGGGTGATTTATACCTTAGCTTATAAGCAACTTACAAATGGAATTTCTTTTCAATAATCTCTAATTCCTGCTGGACACTCCTTCCCTGAGCTAGCGAGGTTTGACAGTATATCTAGATGAATGTGCTATCTTTTTATAGAAACAGAAAATGTATTAAACCATAATCTACTTAGAAGGGCTTCTCAAAGAAAGCACCCTGCTTTCAATGTCCAAAAATGCACTGCTCGATTTGGGGTGGCAAGTCCATCTGTACTCAAGCATACTAATGAACCTCTTTCTTCCTTCTGACTGATCCTTTTCTTCCTCCACCTCCTCTTTGTGATGGGGAAAAGGGTAATGTACCTAGGCTACTATTCTTATTGCCCTGTTCTATTAGAGTTCTGTCCCTTCTCCTTGTGTACTGGAGCCCAAGCACATTGGTCTTGCAAGGAGAGGTGAGCTGTGATTGGGAGCTTTCCACAGCTGAATTCATTCAGAAAAAAGAGAGAAATAGGATTAGCTCCCAATCTCAGGGCCCATGATAAAGCCAGGATAGTCAAAACTCTTCATCTCCTGATATCATGCCTTTTCACTGACTGTTTCCCATTGTATGGAATGCTCTTCTACTTCTCTTTAGCTTTCTGGCATCCTTCAAGACTCAGTTCAAATCCCATCTCAGCTAGTAAGTGTCCAAGGCCAGCTTTTGAACTCAGGAAGATGAGTCTTCCTGACTCCTGCACCAATGCTCTACCCACTGTGCCACCTAGCGGACCAGTGAAGACTGCCCCAGCTCAAAGAAGCCACTTTACTAGCATCATGACCCTGGCCATTAAGAGCTCTCAGTTATTGTCACCCCTGACCTGACCTGTCCCAACTGTTGCATGGGATCAGAAGGAACAACCTTATCAGTTGGACTGTGTGTGTATCTGTATCTACCGTTCAACAAAGGATTAGTGAGCACCTAGATTAATGTCCTTTCCAATCATTCCAGAATGGGTTCTCAGGGGCCTTACCAGCAGTTTCTACTGAGCTAGGAAGACTTCAAGTAGAGAGCCAAAGACAGACCATGTCACAAGAGGTTCAACTTTGATAAGTATGGAGATACATAACCAGAAAGTTTGTTTCCACCTAATGAAACATTGGGTCACAAAATCTCATGAAGCCTATCTCCTAAGACATGGTGAACAACTGAGTGCTGTGTCATGAAGGGAGTCTCCATGGATGAAATCACAAAACCTTGAATTATTAAAATAAACTATGAGAGGGCCTTATGAAGAGCCAAGAGGGAGAAAGAGATGAATAAGATGTTCCCTATCCTCAGGAATCTCACAGTAATGGGAAAATAAGGCAAGGACTCAAATCACTACAACATAAAGAAACCGAGGCGGGGTCCTTGTCATAAAGCTTTTGACTTAATTATGGTGTTGACTCCTTTTATAGTGGGGGCTACAGTAGAAGAACTCAGAATCTCAAATCACAAACTGGTTTCAAATTTACGGCGCTCAGCTTTATGAATTTTTGCTATCTTGATCTCTATTTTTCTTCACAAAGACTGGTTGATTCCACATATTTCTCAGAACAAAAGGACAAAGAACAATCTAGTATACCTCTAGGAGTGCTCCTCTTCTGCAAACAGGAAGAATAGGAAACTCTGAACTGGGTTATGTAAATAATAGAGAAAATGACCCTTTGAAAGCTGGGACCCAAATCACACTCATCTTTATCTTTTCTTACAAAGGCTTTATCTAAGTATTTTGCTTTTCTACCAGAATCATTACCAACAGCAGATCGATTCCCAAAGATGATTAGGGAAAAAGGAAAAGAATCTATATGTTCTAAAATGTTTACAGCAACTTTCTTTGTGGTGGCAAGAACTGGCAATTACAGGGATGCCCATCAGTTGGGGAATGGCTGAGTAAGTGGTAGATGATTGTGATGGAACACTACTGTGCTATAAGAAATGATGAGCTCAATGGTCTTGGAAAAACATGGAAAGACTTGCACGAAATAATGAAGAGAGAAATGAGCAGAGCCAAGAAAACACTGTATACAGTAACAGCAATATTGTTTTAAGAATGATTTTCAGTGAATAAGCCATTATGACTATTACAAATATTCAAACCAACTATAAAGGACATGAAGAAAGATGCTATTTGCCTCCAGAGAAAGGACTGATAAATAGAATTATATATAGAATAATTTTACATATCCATGTATGTTTATATATGAATGTGTGTATATACATATATACACACGCACACATATATACATCTATTTGTGTCTAATGATAGCCATCTCTAGAGCAGGGGGGAGGTAAGAAAAAAAGGAAATTTATATGATAACTTTACATTTAAAAGGAATAACAAGTTGTACATGGTAGATTTGCAGTTTAATGTGTAGTTATCCTTTTTATATAACGTTATACCATTATGGAAATGCTTATTTTATTCCATAAATTAAAAATAAAATAAATAAATGTAAAAAAGAATAATGTTTAAATTCTTAAAACTTTAATATTTTAAAATATGAAGAGAATAATTTTTTACTTAATTCCCCATCTCCTAATTTGTAACAAAGGAAAACAGTTGAATCAACAGACACAGAAACATTCATTATATCTCTCACCCATAGCCCTCAACTTCTCTATTAAGAAAAAAGAACATTTTGTGATCAGAAATCATGATTATAATTTGCATCACTTATGCTTTCAGTTTTTCACTCATATTTCTGTAAAATGAGCTGGAGAGGGAAATGACAAACCACTCTAGTAACTCCACCAAAAAAACCCAAAATGGGTCATAAAGGGTCAGACACTACTGAAACAATGGAATAACAAGGAAAAAACCTCCAGGAGCTTCAATATCAATGACTAAATGTTCCTCTACCCAAGAGCCTCTCCTGATGGGTCCTTAGATCATATGATCATAGATATAAAACTGGAAGGGACCTTAGTGACCATTAAATCCAAGCTTTCATTTTATACATGAGCCTGCCTCATATATTTTTAAAAGATATATTTTGAAAAATGCACTCTGAAAATATAACAAATATAAAATTATATAACCACAATATAAAATATTTAAACATATAAAAATATAATAAAATACATTCATCAATATAAAAGAAATATAACAAAAAATGATAATATATTAAATATAACTAGTAGAATAATATAAATGTATATATATATATACTAAAACCACAATATAAAATTCTCCCTCTGTGGCCTAGTTCTAGCATGGAGATGACCCTGGGTTCTTGAAAGTTATGCCAGCAGAATGTAAGCTCTGGTCTACCTTACCAAGCTGGACAGGCTCCCAGTATAGGTCTAATAAGGGACCATGAGTTTGTTGGCTAAGAAGTAACCTAGCCAAGTTCTGAGAGACTCATTACCTTGCTGACTGGCCAAAAGAGTTTGATAGTTTTCTAACACAGCAACTAACAAAGAATGTCTATTAAGAAAAGGATAGAGGTACTTCAATAAAAAATCATGGATCTGGGAAGAATTAGACAATATATTAAACAATATATTAGCAACAATTAAACAATATACTAAAAGAGAATTATGTTGGAGTTCTTCTTTGGGCAAGTCACTTACACTTTCTGGGTAACATCTATAAAATAAGGTGATTAGATTAGATGAAATTTAGTGTCCCTATGGTGCTTATGGCCTTATGGTTCTATCCTTATATTAGTTATTTGAAGAGGAAAAAAACCCCCAAAGTTATTGAAAAGCAAGTTTCCTATGGAGATGTTATTAGCCCTTCCCCCTCCCCTGATAGACAACAGACTTCAGTCAGAATGCTTCCTTGGCCTCCTTGATGAGCAATGATTGACCTAATATTTTGCTGTTTTTGTATTTTAAATTAAGGTTTATTGATTTGTTTTTATGTCATGTTTCCAGATACATACCATCGCCCACACTCCTGCCTCCAAAGCCTTCCCTCATAGCAAAAAAACAAAACATGCAAGGAGTAGTTAAGCAAAATCAATGGGCACAGTGACCCTGTCTGATGAGATATGCAACCCATAGTCTCCCATGTCCCTAAGGGCAAGAAGAAGATAAATTTTCTTGTCTCTTTTTGGGGCCAAGACTGATCATTTTAAGTACAAAGAATTTGGTTTCCCTGGTCTTTTCTAAAGGAAAACATTATTAGTGACATGATAAATTGCTTCAAGTATTTGAAGGGATGTTATGTGGAAAAGTGATTAGTCTTCTTTTGATCTAACCGCAGTGAACAGAACTTGGACCACTGAGAAGTAGGTTACAGCTTTTAGACTTGGATGCATCAATGGATCTGTGAATCTTATATATGAGAGTACCCCCTCCACCAGGGCAGACAGCATAACATTCAAGATATCTCATCTGAATATGTCAGTCAACAAGCATTCATTAAGCTCTTACATATCAGGCACTACTGCTAAGCACCAGGGATGTAAAATATACAAGCAAAAAGCAAGATCTTTCCCTAAAGGAGCTTGAGGGAAATAAAAATAAAAGGAAGCTGAAAAGGGAGGGTACCCAGGGTTGAGGGCATGATGGAAAAGTCCAGAAGAGCAGCCTGGTGGAAAATGAATAGGTGGTTGACTTAGGTGCCCTCCTTAAATGGATTTTCTGGAAAGAACCATCCAATCAGAAGGAGGAAATGCAGGAATGAAGGGTACTTCTGAGGTGTAAATTCCAGGGGTGAAGTGATCTTCTATGACAAAGAGGTTTCTGGGGCATGATGAAGCAAGTCTGAGTGCTGAATGGTGAAAAATGTGTGTTTCTTATGCATAATTTTCCCATAAACTCTCCATTGAAGGTCCACTCAATGGGCAGGAGGCCTTCTCCAGCTTCTTTTAATATTCTGTGATTACCAGTGCAATGCCAGGCTACCTATCTGCTGCTGTTCACTCCAGCTATCTGGGTGACTCTTCTCCTTTACTAGTCCTCCAAGTCATTTTTTAAAATGTCATTTGTCCCACACAAGGGACGATTGGTAATAGGCAGCAGCCCACTGACATCTACTATGTATTTATATTAACTTTCAGATCACCTACAATTTTGATTTTTCTGAGACACCTCATTTGTAGGCATGTAATTATCATCCCCAAGAAGACCACAGTATTCAAAAGATGGACTTTCATGGTTGGGAACAAAAGTGGATTGTGGAAAGTGCTGCACAAAATCCTAATCGACATTCCGTCCATTATCCTCCTATTGTGTGGGCCCAAATCACTGTCCATCTATAATGTCTGGTTCAAGATTTTTGTGGACGTGGGCCAACTCAATGATCCCACTGCATGACCTAATCTATGAATTACATATTCTTCATCTACTTGGTTTTTTTCTGAGTGGATTACTAGGTCTATCTCTTTTAATCCAGCTAGTTGATGTTATTTAAGAAGGTCTTATCATGTACCAGAACTCTGTAGCATCAGAACATGACCACCCACAAACAGGAGCATCAATGCTCTCTTTTATTTGGACTCTGGGTAGGCCATCTTCTATGACACTAGCAAAAGAGTCTATTTTATGCCTTGTATGATGTGAAAACACAATTATGCTCACCTATGAATACATATGCTACCATCTATCAAGGAAACTTTAATGGAGCCTGGGAGATACGTTAGACCCTATACAAAGTCAAATGCTTTCATGTCATCAAGAAACAAAAGACACAGTATAATTTTATATTCCCTCCCTCTCTTAGTACTTTATGTGACTGCGAATATGGGGCTAGCTAGAGAAAAATCACTGCCTTTTCCTTTTTTGTGCTTTCCATAATGACATGCTCCTTGAGGACAGGGATTGCTTTCTGTCTTTTTTTTTGTATGTTCAGCACTTAGTACAATATCTGGATCATAGCAAGTGCTTAATAAATGCTTTATTAATTGCATACATAAATATCTTCATAAAGATTTTATACTGATGAAGCAGTAGACCTTTGGGTCAGGAGTTGCTAATATCTTCTTAGTAATCTTCTTACCCCATTAATAATATTACATTTTGTGGTATTTTAAAATTTCCCCTTCTGTGGGTGGAATGTTGAACCTGTATTTAAGAAGATCTGGATTTGAATTCTGACTCAAATATATATTAACTGTGTTACCATTAATAAGTGACTTACCCTCTCTGAGCCTCAGTTGCTGTATATGTAAATGGGGGGGATAATACACATATCAACTTCCTCACAAAGTTATCCTAAGCCACAGATAGAACATATTAGAAGCACTTTGTAACATCAAATGTTAAAGAAGTGTCAGTTATTAATAATGGTTATAGTAATTACTCAGATTTGATCACCAAGTACCTTTGAAATGACTACCTATGGCATGGATTTCTTCTGTATACATTTTGTTAGGTGACCCTATACTTCTCTACTTCTATGGCTTATGTTGCCCATTGCCACCATTTTTCTCTTTTTGTTTATATATTGCTTATAACATTCCATCACTTTTTTTCTGTAATGTTTGACAAATGAGCACAAATGGTATAGCAGCATTGCCTTTGGCTACCATATCTCTCTACTTGGCAGGCAAAATCCTCAGTGCTTTGGATATAAAGGAGAAGCAAAAAAGCCCCTGTCCTCAAGGACCTTACATTCTAATGAGGGAGAAAATCCTGTACATAAATTGGTAAAGTTAAGATACATACAGAGCAGATACAAGGATGAAAATGACTCTGTCAACATCCTTATGTGTCTCTCTGAGGAAAACCTATGAGACTTCCATTTGGCTGCAATTTTTGTCTTCAAAAAATTGCAGCCAATTGTTTTCTGTCTTCATTGACAGTGAGAATCTCAACAGAGATACCGTTCAGTTCCTTCAGCAGTGATACCAGCTTACTAGTTGTCAAAGATCTTGCATTGAATTCCAGTAGTTAAATTAACATGTACAGAGTGTCTAAGAATTGATTCTTAGCACCCTTTGCCCTCATTTTGCTACCTTTTTACTACCAGGTGAAGTGATGTAGTGATTTCACTGTTGAACCTGGAGCTCAGAAGACCTGAGTTCAAATCCTGCCTCAGATACTTATTAGTTATGTGACCCTGAACAATTTGCTTAATTTCTCTGAGTCTCAGTTTTTTCATCTGTCAAATGAGGGAACTGGACTAAATGGTGTCAAGTCTCTTTCATCTTTAAAGTCTACGATCCTTTGATCAATATGGAAGCAGAGGTAGCTGCATAGAACTGACGGCCATATATATATTGTATTTGAATCACTGAAATGGTGTAAGTTGCAGCAACTTCCACTTGAGTGAACTGTTGGGGCACAGATGGAGCCATCCAAGGAACCAGGGGATATAAGATTTTGTTTGTGGATGCACCCTGTGCTTTGGCTCTTTCTCCTCCTCAGTTTCCGGTAACAAGAAGTCATGGTCCCTCTGGGTTCTTGGTCCATGAGAGCCCTCTGGCTTCCAAAGAGAGAAAACATCTGCCATGTTCATCATTATTTCTAAGTAATAAAGCCTTTTAGGCAGTTGGCTTGTGATAAATGTTTGTGATTGAAATGAGCTAAAATGTATCATCCCTTCTGTAGATCACCTAAGGCTTATGTGGCATCTCCACTATCAGGCTAGTTTCCTTCTTCCCATTCAAAATGTGTCCTTTCTTCATCCCTAAGCTAGTATGTGCCCAGGTACCACAAATGTGAATAGCTATTTTAAGTAGTACAGTTATACCTTTCACATTGCAGGGCCTAGAGGTGAGGCACCCCCATTATCTGGAAAATCTGCATCAATTTTTTTTTGGCTCTCCCTTAGTACCAGAAAAGAAGTCTGAATTGTTATGGTATTAAAAGATAAAAAATATTGCTAGTACATAATACTATACATATATTTTATGCATTTTTGAGTTTCTAAACTTTTTCTGTGTTGTCTACCAGCCTTCATGTGTCATCTGCAGCTTATGCAAAACTCCCAAATAATTACTATTTAATTTCTCATGCTGACCCTCAATACATTGAAACCATGATGAGGAAAGTTGCGATGTGGAAGGGATAACTGTATCATATTGAGTTGGCAAGCAGGGACCATTGTGGAAGAGTTTTAAACAATTATTTCTTTTGATGAAAGGATGCATTTACTGCTAAGAAGGGATATGATTTTTTTTCTCAAGTCAAATAGCATTATAAGATCATATATTGAGAGCTGGAAGGGACCTTGGAAGCCATCAGGTCTAATGCCTTCAATTTAAAGATAAGGGAGTTGAAGTACAGAGAAGCTCAGGGTCAGTCAAATGAAAAGTTTTTGATGTGAGATTTGAACCCAGATCTTCCATTTACCAAGTCTAGTATTCTACCTGCTACAGCATGCTGCCTCCCCAAAGAGTATTGTATTTCTCTGTCAGTAGTATGATTAGCTCAGACAACTGAATCAAATATCTAGTACTGTGAACATTCTAACAGAACACCTACAAATGACCAAGATCTTGAAATCATCTATAAAGGGTCAGAAACTTCAAGAGTTATAGATTAGATTGGATTCCTCAGAAAGAAAGACTGTACATAGGAAAAATTCAGCCTTTGTTGAATGAATGGCACAGCTAGGTGGATCAGTGGATAGAGCACCAGGTCTAGAATCAGGAAGATCTGAGCTATCCATCCTCAGACTCTTACTAGCTGTGTAATCCCAGGCAAGTTCCTTAGCCCTTGTTTGCCTCAGTTTCCTCATCTGTAAAATGGAAATGATAGTGTAACACCTACCTAATCAGGGTTGTTATGAGGATCAAATTATATTTATATTGTAAATATCAAATGATATTTACAATATCAAATTTATATCATTTAGAATATCAAATGAGATAATCACTGTAAAACACTTAGCACAGTCCCTGGCACATAGTAGGTTCTATATAAATGTTGGCTCTTATTGTATTTGGCTCTTCAAAAGGAGGAATTCAGCTTTTCCTGAATGAATGAATGAATGGATGGATGCATGAATGGGAAATAACTTGGCTTGCTAAATAGAGATAAGACTCCAGAAATGGAATTCCAGCAACAAATGGCAAGGCAAACTCAAATATTTGGAAAGGGAGGAATGTGATGAACTGCTGAGCCAATCTATTAGACACGCTAATTGTTAGTGGAGGCAGCAACCTCCAGCCATCAGTCTGGAAAAAATAACTCAAATTGTTACAGTCTTTGAATGGTTACAAACCATTTTCTTCACAATAATTCTGTGAGGTTAGTGAGTGCAAATATTTTTCACATTACTACCATTTTACAGTCTCTGTAAGTCTCAGAAAAATTTAGTTGCCCATGGCCATATGGCTAATGAGTGCTAGAGCTGAAACTTGCTGAGAATATGAAATGCCTGGACGGGGAGCTTTTTAGTGATTCTAAAGGAATCACAAAGTCCAGCAATGGATGGTATTCCATCCCTGGCCTTTGAGAAGCCACATTAATGGAGTGCCACTGGTCATTAATTCTTCTTCAACATTTGGGAAGTAAGTCAAACCGCCATCACCACCACAAGTAAAGGCTAAGTGGCATAGTGCCATGCCTGGAATCAGGAAGACCAGAGTTCACATCTGGCCTCAGACACTTACTAGCTGCATGACCCTGGACAAGTTGCATCAACCTGTTTGCCTCAGTTTCCTCATCTGTAAAATGAGCTGGAGAAGGAAATAGTAAGCTACTCCAGTATCTTTGCCAACATACACCTCAGATGGGGTCACAAAGAGTCAGACATGACTGAAACAGCCACAACAAAGCTAAAAGGGTGGGATTCGAAGTCAAGAAGACGTGAGTTCACATCTTACTTCCGATATTTACTAGCTAGATAACCCTTGGCAAGCCACAGACTTTGTGAACCACAGTTTCCTCCTCTCTGAAATAGGAATGATAGCCGCTGCTTCACAGGATTTTTATAAGGCTAAACTATAATAATGTATGTAACGTGCTCTATAAACCTCAAATTGCTTTATAAAGATGAACTTTTATATTATCATTAGGACTCCACAGTTAGCTTATAATTTAAACTCCAGGGGAAGAAGAATAAAAGGACAGAGCTAGAACAGCAAGCAATCACAGAACTATCAGACCTTAGAGCTGGAAAGGACCTCATAGGGCATCTTATCCTATCCTCACTGGAGCACCTCATCTAAACATCACCAACAAGTGCTCGTTCCAGGCTTTATATGAATACCTCTGGTAATGGGTTACTCACTACTTTATGAGGTAATCCATTCTAATTTAGGAGAGTTCTGATGATCGAACTTTTCCTCTTCTGTTGAACAGAAAGCATTGTACCAAAATCCTACTGAAAAGCTTCATAACATGGAGGTGACCAAGAGTTCTTGAGGGCACATGCTCTGACAGGTTCTGCCAAGGTGGAAAGGATCTGAAGTCATTCAAGTTGTTAACAAATTGGGTCTGCTGCCTGAGGGCCAGTCTTGCCACGTATCAAGAGCCTCATAAGGAGACAGGTGGGTCACGAAGGTGTGAATTCTTTGAGCATGGTGACACAGGGAAGATAAAAGTACGAATGTCCTGCATTTTTGGCAGTCACCTTCTGCTTCCGGGTTGCTGCAGTCTTGAGTTAGGACTGTCAAAGGAAGAGCAAGGCCAGATCTGGATAAATGTGCTGCGGAGGGGGAGCTAATAATGAGGCAGACCGGCCAAATTGAGGTAGGAATAGATCAAGGCTGGACTGGAATATGATGTCCAGCTTGGACAGCTAGTTGAACGAGAAATGGATCCCAAGCCCCAGCACTCCATGTTCTCTCTGATTTTTTTTTGGTTTGCAGAACTGACCCAAGTTCCATATGTAGGAAATGTTGTATGGAGATGACTGAGTGATGAAGCACTTTCATGGTTGATAATTTCTTTGTAGTTTTGCTTTATTATGTTTTAATAAACCATGCTGGCACTAAGAAATCAATTGCCGGAGTAACATGAAAGAATTTGGTCAAAAGAGAACAGTAAATTCTCCACACGTGAAGAATAGGAACCCTAGAGCTATAGTTTGTTTCCTTTTTTTTATATTAGGGACAAAATTTCATGTCCATACTCTTATATCATGGTTGGACTCAGACGAGTGACAAGAGGCTAAGAGAAGTAGGAGGAGCTTAAGGGAGGTGAGAGGCAGCAGCTTTTTGGGATAAGTGTTTTCTGGTGGGCAATTGGGATACCGAAGCCTTTGATGAGTCCCTTCAGTCCCTGGATACTTTCTGGTAAAAGCACTTGACTTATGGCCGGTGGCCAAATTACATCTCATCATTCCTACCTGGGAGTAGGGAGTGTTTTATTCTTTGTATATGTGTCACCAGTGCTCAGCAAACAGTAGGTGCTTAACAGATGCTTGTTAATTGATTGGTGAATGAATTGATAGGTTAATTAAGAGTAGATCTGTAGAAAGCAGGACACAAGCTGTTGTAGGTTGCTAATGCTACTGCAGCATTATCAATATCACCTGGGATATTTACGCGAACAGCCAGCTCATGCCATTGCCACAAATCAAAATGAAAAATGACACTATCTGCTTTTAAAGAGCTTTCAACCTAGCAGGGGAATAGATATAGAAACAAATTATTATAATTCCAATTAGAATATTATGTGCATAGAAGAGATCCAACAGAGTAGACTAATGAGATTCAAAGAGGGAGATCGTTTTCAGCTGATTGCAGCTGAATGGAATCAAGGTAGGCTTCACCAAGGAGGTGACACCTGAATTAAGAAGTGAAGGAAGAGAAGGACTTGAAAAAGTAATGTAAAGGGAAAGCATTTCAGACAGGAGGGATGACCTTTGGGAATGGATGGTAAAGGGCGAGTGTAGGATAAGACTTGGGAACAACCATGGTTCTCCATATGTGTAAGAATACTTATGGTAGCTCTTTTTGTGATTGCAAAGAAATAGAAACTGAGGCAGTATCCATCAATTGGGAATGTGATGGATCCTTTGATAGGGACTGCTGCCAATCCTAATCATCAACCATGCAGAAATAGGATAAAAACCATTTTATAATGCTAAGAACATACACCCACTGTAAAACAAAACCAAATTTATAATGCTAAGAACATAGACTCACTGTAAACCAAAATTGAGCAGCAATTTCAGCAACTTTATTATATAGATTTTAATTACATAGGAAGGATAGGCACAAGGGAATTTTACAGAAAGCAGACGGGGAAGGTAATGATTTATACGTCCAAAAAAAGAAAACAGAGGGGAAAGATCTATATCAGGTGAAGTAGGAAACTAGTTAGTAAAGAGTCAGTAAGTAACAGGGAGATAGAATTTGCAAACTAACCATTAACACTAGACTTAAAGTTGATGTTTCAGCTTGATTTTGCAGACCCTTGCTAGTTACATGGCTTGCAGATCTTAAGTAAATGGCAGTAATGAAATTGGGACAAAAATTCTCTTATCACAGGGAAGAGCTAAAGAAATTGTGGTATATGAATGTGATGGAATACTAATGTGCTATATGAAATGATGAGAAACCTGAGAAGATTTGTATGAAATGATACAAGAGTTGAAGTGAACAGAACTAGGGAATCATTTATACAACAATATCGTAATGACAAACAACCTTTAAAGACTTGGGAACTTATACCAACACAATGACCAACCATAATTCCAAAAGACTTACAACAGAATGTGTTACCAGCTCCTGACAGAGATGACACTCAGATAAGACTTTTTTTTTTTAAATGTAAGCAGTGAGGAAATTTATTTTGCTTAACGACAAGTTTTTAACAGGAGTTTTGTTTTTCTTGTTTTTCCACTAAGGGGAAAGGAGAGGAAAGAGGGAGGAAAAGGAGGTGAATCTTCATGAAAATATAATGAAATTTAATTTTTTCAAAATGCATTCCTGTTTAATTAGAGCATATTTAGGGAGGGCAAAGATTTTGTCGCTGGTAAGAATATAGGTTACAAAGGGTTAAAAGTCACCAGATCCTTTCAGTATTTTGTACCCAGCTTCTGCCATTTGCATGCATCACAACTGACATCATTTGATCAGAAAAAGATTGAAAGGAATTTGTTCAACATAATTCAAGTAAGATTTTAGACTGAAAGAGCTCAAGCAGCAGCAAAAGGAAAGATCAAGAAATGAACTAAAAAGTCCTAAGGGCTTCTTAGATGATCTGTATCACAAAATATATAAGGATAATCCTCTGAGACGATAAACTAATCATCTGGAAGACCTTTACCCCTAAAAACTCTGCCACACCACAGTTGAAAACCATTAGATGGCAAAAGGAAATACCAGCAGCTTTACAGTGATGCCCAGTTGTTGCAATTATTCAGTTGTTTCAGTCATCTCTGACTGTGACCCCTTTTGGGGTTTCTTTGGCAAAGATACTGAAGCGAAGATACTATTTCTTTCTCCAGCTCATTTTACAGATAAGGAGCTGAGGTAAACAGAGTTAAGTGACTTGCCCAAGGTCACAAAGCTCATAAGTGTCTGAGGTCATATTTGAACTCAGGTCTTCCTGATGCTAGGCCCAGGACTCTGTCTACTGTGTCTGTCACCTAGCTGTCCTAGTGATGCCCAGTAAAGACTAGAATAATGACATTACCAAGAGATACCAGTGGCTTTGTAAGTGTCAGAGGCACAAATTTCCCCAACCACTTCTGTCCTTTAGGTGTTTGCCCCTCTTTGTGTCTTTCCCATATGTAACCTATACATATGTAATCTATACATATTCTCTGCTCACATGTGTTTTCTGCATGTGTTCCTTTTCTCAATGGTGGTGTGATAACTAGCATGAGAGTCTATATCTGTGTATACAGGAAATCTTCCTTGTCATTCATTTTATTATACTATTTAATTAAATGTCTTTTGCTTCAAAATAATGTGTCCTTTGGTAAAAGAAAGGAAGGAGAAAGAAAAGAAGGAAGAAAAGAGGAAAGAGAGAAAGAAGAAAGGAAGGAAAGATAAAAGAAAGAAAGAAAAAGGAAGAAAAAGAGAATGTGTTCGTCCTTCGTTGCTGAAGAAGACCATGCCATCAGAGAAATGATGACATGACTTGCACTTGACTTTGTTTTGAGTGAGGGAGGGCTGTGCAAGTCACCAGCCTCACTTCTCCTCCAGAGCCTTCTGAATCCAGTGACCAGACATTCATCAGGATGGCTGGAGATGACCCAGGATGAGAGAATTAGGGTTAAGTGACTTGCCCAAAGTCACACAACTAGTGAGTGTCAAGTGTTTGAGGTGAGATTGGAACTCAGGTCCTCCTGACTTTTGTACTGGTGCTCTATCCATCTGGTGCACCATCTAGCTGCCCAAAGGAAGAAAGAAAGAAAGAAAGAAAAGAAAGAGAGGACAAAAGAAGACCCTAGAGGGAGATTTGTGAACGATGGCTCTATGTAGTCTCCTGACTATCCATGTACAAAGGAGGTCCTGTGTGGTACATATAGAATAGATAAAGCATAGTGAGGGCTCACATACCAGGCTGTCTTCTCATTTAGCTTCTTAATAACATGCTGTGAAATAGAATCATGTTAACCAGTCATAACTAGATTCCTAGACCATTAGTTCTCTAGGAGGAAGATAAAAGCTTGAGAACGGCTGGTGATGGGCTGATACTACAGGACAGCAGAGCTTCTAGGGTAACTGCGCAAAGATTGCCCACACTTCTTGGTTGGGTTTGGTTTCTCTAAAGCCAGTATCAATGATTATATTCCTCTTCTTCCCTTTTTTCTTCTGTGTTTTGTATGTAGGATAGCTATGTAAAGATATAACTACACCCTCTCCATCCCACAACAGAAACTTAGTGGTCCAATAGATTCTGTATACACACCTTCCTTTGTATACCTACTCTGGGTCCACGAGAATCATATCATATATAATGACACAGTACTTTATGGTTTATAGAGCCAGCTACATAGACCAGTAGATAAAGTGCTGGATTCACATCAGGATGGTCTGGGTTTGAATCCTTTCTGGGAAACTTAGTAACTGTGCTACCCTGAACATGTCACTTAAGCTCTGTTTGCCTCAGTTTCCTTACCTGTAAAGTAGGGATAATCATAGCAATTGCCTCTCAGGGTTGTTGCAAGGATCAAATGAAATAACATAAAACACTTTGCAAGCCTATATAATGAAGTTTATAAGGTCCTTTCCTCAAAACAATCTTGTGATGTATGATGACGTGGCGTACCCATGCTTTCATAGCTAGTCGATGCTGGAACTGGGACTTCAACCAGGGTCCTCTGATTCCAAGTGCCAGCACTCCTTGCTGGCCAAACAGCTTGGCACCGCCCTGCACCCCCTTTACTTCTGGGGTGGGCTTACCACCCTTTTGTCCTTGTTATGAATGGCCAACAACAACAGCAGGGCTATATTCTGGAATTGTACCCTAGATCCTAATGGCCAGAGACTGGGAGAAGAGAATTCTCTAGAGGATGTGCAGTCCAAAGCCCAGGCTGATGATATAAACAGACAGAAGCTAGCAGTCAAAGCAGGGATAGTGAGCAGCATGAATGTTTGGGGACTATATGATCTATACTGCCTCACCACCCCCCATGCCCACCCTGTGACTTTTCAATTCTTAAATGAATAAGTCAGGACTTATATACAAAACTGCAAATTACTCCAATATGACATTTCCATTGTTTACTGTACATTGTTTTGAATTATTTATGTTCCTTTTTTTTTTTCCCTTTAGTGAACTAGACAAGCAATAAAACCCAGCCCCGCCTCTATCAGTCGCTGGTCCCAGAGGGTGGTTTCCACAGTAACTGCATTGACAGGCAAAACTCAGCTATTTCTATCCTTTGGAGAGATTTCTAATATTTTGGGTATGGAGGCTTCGCCATTTTCTCTGTATTGCTATATTCATTTTTTCCTGGAGATGGAAGTAAACAAATCCCAGTCCTGGGAATAGGACCCTAGTGCTTCCTCCATATAACTGAGAGAAGTTGGACTGCAAAAGAAGAACTCATATGCATTTAGAACAGTTTCCCGTTTGTAGTCCCCAGAGAACTTAATCCTTTGCAGCTCACAGATTCCTCTCTCTACTCTTTGTAAGGGGAAAGGACTTTGCAAATAGGAAGACCAGGACATAGAGATGTCAGGGACCAACTTAGGGAGTGCAGAAACAAGAATTCTGGTCCTAACTCAGCCACTAATTCACTGTGTGATCTTGGGCAAGCCATTTCATTTTTCTGGGGCTCAGTTTTCTCTTTTATAAAATCAAGTTTACTAATGCTTATTTCACCAGGTGTTTTTAGGGGGTATTGCAGAAAAGGAGATGTGAAAACTCTCTATAAACTGTTACACATTCTGGAAATCTGCAGGATGATTAGTCACTCCTTCCCTCTGAAATTCCCTCCTTAGTGGTCTTTCCCTACACATCCTTCAAAGCCTAGGTCAGATCTCACCTCCTCCTTCACATTGATCTCTCTGGAGAGCCTTGTAGCATTTACTATCCATACCACAAACTTTGGCAACTCCAGCTCTAAGTCTATGAAACTATCCAACACTGCCTGGTGTCTGGCTGCTAATCAAACTCCAATTCAATTCAATAAACATTTATTAACCACCTACTATGTACAAAGCATGGTAATTCAAAGAGGAAATGAAATGGTCCCTACCCTCAAAGAGCTTATATTCTAGTAGTAGGATTAATAGTACTATTTCTCTATTAGTAGTAGAGATAAGTGAATATAATGTATATACAAGGTAATTTTAAGAGGTAAGATACACTAACAACTTGGGCGGGGGGAGTGAGGGAAAGTCTCACATTCAAGGTGGTACCTGAGCTATGTTTCAGCGGGGAAGAGATAGCAGGAGGCAGAGATGAGGAGGGAATGCATTCCTGACAAAGGAGACCATTTGGGCAAGGGCAATGAGGCAGATGGTGGCATATTGTGTGTGCAGGGAATACTTAGGAGCCCTGTTTTACTGAGATTGTGTGCAGGTAAATAGTATGAAATAAGGTTGGAAAGATAGGTAGGTACAATCTTATGGAGGACTTTAAATGCCAACCTGAGGATTTTGCATTTAATTTTTAGAGGCAACAAGGAGCCACTGAAAATTTTTGATTAGGGAAATGACATGGTCAGATCTGTGTTTTTGGAATAACCATTCAGCAGCTGTGTGGAGCAATGGATTGGAGAAGAGAGGGGAAGGCAGAGAAACCAATGAGTGTGCTATAATAATGCAGATTAGAGGTGATTAGGTGCTCAGCTATAGTAGCAGCTGTGTGAGTGGGACAAAGGAGATTGTGGAGACAGAATTGACAAGGCAATGACTTGATGTGGAAGCAAAGGAGAGAACAAAAAAGGACTCATTAATTTATTTTTTCCTTAATTCATTTGTTCATTCATTCATTCAAACCGGCACCTATTAAGTGCTATGTGCCAGGCATACAAAGGGAATATGTCAGGGATACAAAGACAAAAATAATTAATTCTCCTTCTCAAGGAGTTAGCATTCTGCTGGGGAAAATGACATGTGTACAAATAATAAATACAAGGTAATTTTAAGTGGAGAAGAGAAGGAGAAATGAACAGTAACTTGTGGGGATTAAGACAGGCCTGATGTTGACATTTGAGCTGAGCCTTTCAGGGAGTTATAAGGTGATGGAGGAAGGAGGGCATTCCTTATATGATCCTGAAGGCCCAGAGACAGAAGATTATATGTAGCATATGAGGAACAAGTAAGACAGTCTGTACAGAAGGCAGAGTGCTCAAAGAATAATGAGCAATATTTCTGGAAAGGTAAGTGGCAGCCAGCTTGTGAAGGGCATTAAATGCCAAAGAGAAGAGTTTATATTTTATCCTGCAATCAAACAACTGGATATGGAAGGCAAGGGAGAGGAAAGAATCAAGAATGATGCACTTCCTCACTTGTTTATTCATTCATTTACCCCAGGCACAGGTAGCTGGGAGACATTGGAATTTCTTGAGCAGAAGAGTGAAATGGTCAGACCTGTGCATAAGGAATATCCCTTTGATATCTGTGTGGAGGATTATGGGAGAGAAAAGAGACCAGCATTGGGAAGGCCATTTAGGAAGCTGTTGCTGAAAGGTGGTAAGAGAGTGAATTAAGGTGGTGACCATGCAAGTGGAGGGGATGTGAGAGATCTCATGGAGGGAGAACCAAGAAGACTTGCCCACTGGTTAGATATAGGTGGGGGAGTGAGAGGAAGGAGTCTGACTTTGAGATTGTGAACTGTGGTGACTGGCAGGGTGGTGGTGCTCTCAAGAGAAATAAGTATATTGGAAAAAGAGGAGAGTTTGTGGAGGAAGAGAAGGAGTTCTGTTTTGGACATGTTTCAGATGTGTATTTCTTGTCCTTTCAATGAGATGTTGAGTATTTATTAGATTCGTATGTTGTTAGGGCTGGAAGAGACCACAGAATTAATCATCAAGTCTACAAACCTCACGTTGCAGATGAAAAAATAGGGGCCAAAAAAGTGAAGTAATCAGAATTTGATTGTTGTCCCATTGTTCTATGGCCCCATCTGGGATTTTCTAGGCAAAGATACCAGAATGATTTGTCTTTTCTTTCTTCAGCTCATTTACAGATGAGGAAACTGAGGTAAACAGGGTTAAGTGACTTGACCAGTGTCACACAGATATAAGTGTCTGAAGCCAAATTTGAACTCAGGAAGATATAGCTCCCTGACTCCAGGTCCTGTACTTTATCCACTCTGTCACCTAGCTGTCTGGAATTTGATTTCTGAGGTCTTGGTTTCCATATCAGTAAAATAAGCAGGTTAGACTAGATGATCTCTAAGGTCACTTTCAGCTTTAAAAATGATATTTTAAAGAAAATCAAAGTAATAATTCAGGCTTTACGATATCAATCAAAAACAAGCAACATGTGCAAATCAAATTGGGAAACTATGGAACAGCATAATGCATAACAGAACACTGTTGAAGGACTTACTGACCTGCCCACAACTACAGCTGAGGACACATAACTTTGGTAAGTACTCATGTGAGCCCAGCTCATGGACTTGGCCAGTCATCTAAACCCCAAGCACTATTTCTGCATAACAGTACTCAAAACAATCCTCAAGCATTGTTTACTCAATACCCTTCATTCAATAGCACCAATACATGGACAGCTCATTGTAATACATTATCAAATGGTTGTTTGTATACTTAGCTGTAAGAGGGGACATCTACTCCATCCTCCTTGATCTTGTCTGACCAGGAAGACTTGACCTGAGCTCTAATACCTTCGTTTTTTTTGTTTGTTTGTTTGTTTTTGTTTTACTTATTTTGTGGTATTTTTCTGTTATTCTAAAATTTGGTTTCTTGATGAAACCACATACCAAAAAATGTTCTATTTAATCTGTGTGTTTCTCAACCATCTGCATTCTGCCAGAAACTAAGACTCCATTCTGTATTCCCTTGGTCTCTGACAGGTGAGCTTTTCATCTTATCCAGCCAGAAACCTACCCACCATGACATTTCTTTTTTTAATTTAATTTTTGAAAAGTATTAACATTTATTTTCTCTCCCTTCCACCTCCCCCCCGCCAGCAAAAAGAAAAGGAAAAACAAAATCGGTTAAACAAATATGCCTAGTCAGGCAAACCAAATGTCCACATTGGCTATACCCAAAAAGTATCTCAGTCTACACCCTGAGATAATCACTACTACTGTGTCAGAAGTTGCCATGATATTTCTTCCCACTATGTTCCTATATGAGTACCTTTCCATTACCTTTTATACATGAAGATATTCACTATTTTGGAGATTGTAACTGAAAAATTGTAAATCAAATGACTGTTTAGAGACTATGGAAAGACTTTTGAGTTTCACTTCATGTTACAGATAGGACAGAGTCAGGATCACTGCTCATTGATTTACATTGCTTGCAAGGAAGCCTTGATTTGCAGCATTGCAACCTGGAGATAGGGGACAATCAGAGGAAGACAGAAGTAGAGAGGGCAGAACAAAGAGCCAAAGACAGAAGACGCAGGAAGCAACCAAAGTAGCTGCTTACAAAAGATCATAATATAGTCAGTCAGTCAATTAACATTTATTAAGCACGTACTATGTGTCAGGTACATAAGCACTCTGTTGTTTGTCCTTCATTCTTGAAGAGGACCATGACATCAGGGAGGTGATGCCATGACTTGCAAGTGAATTGGATTTAAGTGAGGAAGGACTGTGCAAAGTCACCAGCCTCACTTTCACTCTTGAGCCATCTGTCCTGATCTATATATTGGTAAGCTCTGGAGGTACAAAGAAAGGCAAAAGATGGTCTCTTCCTTCAAGAAGGTCAGTCTAAAGGGAGAGACAACAAGAAAATAGCTATATACTTGTATATAGGTATATACTTGATAAAACTAGAAAGGGTCAACAGAAAGAAGGCACTGAGATTAAGGGGTATCATGAAAGGCTTCCTGTAAAAGGTGGGATTTTAGGTGGAATGTGAAGGAAGCCAGGAGGCAGAGATGAAGAGGGGCAATATTACAGGCATGGGGGCCAGCCAGTGAAAATGCCTGGAGCCCAGAGATGAGAGTTTCATCAGAGAGGAAGGTAAGGAAACCAGTGACATAGGATTAAAGAATACGTGGGTAAGGTTTAAGAACACTAGAAACTCCAAGAACACTAGAGCTGTAAAGGACTTCAGGGATTATTCAATCCAACCTGGTCATTTTGCAGAGAAGTACACTGAGGCCATGAGAAGAAAAATGACTTGAACAAGGTCATATACTACTAGTTACAGCACAACAAAGGCTAGAATTCAGATCTATGGGTCCTTTCTGGGTCCTTTCTGCTTTTTAGTACACTACCTCACTTGGCCTTCAATTATTTCTCCAATTGAGCAATGGTAATTAGAATTTTAGGTCTTGTCTCTTTTCTATAGATGTGCCCCTTGGGTCACCTCTGCTCTCATGCCTTAGAGACACTTATTAATGTGAATTTCTCAGGCTAGAAGTATATTCTCAGCTTGGACACCAACAATTTCATTAAAATGATTTTCAATAATTTGCTTTGACCTGGTATTTTGAGATACGAAGCTATGGCAAGATCCCTTCGCCTGGCATTTTGAGGTATTCTCCAATTATCCCAAACTTCTGATATATGTTTGTTTTCCTTTTTCTTGTCCTAGAAATATTTAAAACTGGTATGGTTCACTGACTGTGGCTCCTTCCCTAAATAATCCATTGAAAAGCCAGTTGCTACGCAACCTCCAATATTGCCTATGCTATCCTTGCTTGCTGATGACATATTGCATAAAAGAATCTTTTTTTTTAAAGGAGTGAAATGTTGTTTTAGGAAAAAACTTGCAATAGCTTAGAGCCATGTCACAAGTTGGAAGGAAAACAGTTCATCACTCATCTGTACGCTCCCAATTATCTCCCAGAGTGGGTTATTATCAGCCTGCTAACGGAGTTTAAGGCCTTTACTGCACAGAGTAAAATATGTATCATGATTCTTAATGTTAGGCCAGTGCTTGGGCTCAAACCATGATTTGATTCGGTCATGATTACAGAAAGAGGCAAAGGTATCATGGGAAAAGAATTGGGCTGGGAGTCATAGGACCATAGGTCCTTAGACATCATCTCTTTCAACCCCCTCCTTTGACTGATGAGGCATGGAACAGTGGAGAGAGTGTTGGATCTGGCATTAGAGAATTTGGGTTCAAATCTCGACACTATCTCTTACTAGCTGGGTGATCTTGGACAAGTTAGTCTTCTTGGGCCTTGGTTCTCTCATCTGTAAAATATATGCCCAGAATCATGCAGATAGTTAAGTAGCAAAGTCAAATTCTGAGCCTGGGTTTTCTGACTCCAAGGCCAGTGTTCCCTCCCTTCCCCTGCAGCACCATGTCTCCTTTGGGTCTGACTCCTAGATTATTAATTCCATTTCACAGATGGGCAAGTCAAGATTCATAAAAATGCTTTGTCCAAGGTCACCTAAAAATATAGACATAGTCATAGACATACAGAAAGACAGTTACACACGTACACACATGGGAGTTATACATATTGTTGTTTAATTATTTTCAGTCATGTCTAACTCTTCGGTGTTTTCTTGACAAAGACACTGGAGTGGTTTGCCATTTCCTTCTCCAGCTCATTTTACAGATGGGGAAACTGAGGCAAACAGGGTTAAGTGACTTTCCCAGGGTCACACAGCTAGTAAGTGTCAGAGGCCAGATTTGAAAATGAGTCTTCCTGACTCCAGGCCCAGCACTCTATCCATTGCATCACCTAGCTGTCCTATATACATGTTTATACACACATTTGTGCCCCTAAACTAGAGGTTTATCCTCATTTTAGAATAGTTAATCTATTCACTTCATGGGATTGGTAAAATGAAAGGGCTTTAGGGAAACATTTAAAGTGCTAGAGAAATGTGACATTATTATGTAGAAACTTCAATGGATCCTTGATCTCCTCAGTGTGAGTATTCCTTCCCATGGTACACATTGCATCTCACACACACCTCCTCATCCTATCCTATTCTCCTAAAAGTCCTCCACCCTCAGGGTGCAGATCATATGCCTAGGATATTCCCTAACTTTTTGTGGGTACCAACAAGTAACACTATCCACCTTATTCTCACCTCTTTTTCATTTACTTTTAGTGATATCCTTGCTGCTGTTACTTGCTAGGAGTAATCCTAAACTTTGGAATCTCATGTCATCTGGTTTTCAACTCTTGGTAGTTCAGTGCTATATCTGATGACCAAGAATCCCAGGCCCATTGTAGAATGAGATGACTATGCATTTAACAAGGCCACTATGATCAAACTACTTTCCTTTCAATTTATCGTTCATGGGACTCTGAGCTAGAAGAGACTTTAGAAGTTACCTAATCTAATTCCTTTATTTTAGATGAGGAAATAAAGGCCCCAGTTGTTAAGTGGTCTACCGCCATGGAACACAAATAATAAGTACCAGAATTTGAATCCAGATCCTCTTATTTCACATGAAGTCTTTGTACTTCAGGTGCCTCACTTGAAGAAGTCTCTTAAGCTTGGCTGGTCCAGTAGAAGGAGTGCTGATCAAGGGATCAAATCCTGGCTCTGTCTTATTGACTTTGAAACTTTGAGAAGTCACTTCTATAAAACTCAGTTTCCTCATCTTTAAAATGAAGAGGTTGGATTGAGTAAACTCTATGGTCCTTCTCAGTTCTAAATCTATGACCTATGTTCCCCCAAATCTGGAGCTCCATGAATTTGTTGTTGTGGTCGTTCAGTCGTTTCAGTTGTGTCTGACTCTTCGTGTACCCATTTGGGGATTTCTTGGCAAAGTTACTGGAGTGGTTTGCCATTTCCTTCTCCAGCCTTATTTTACAGATGAGGAAACTGAGGCCAACAGAGTTAAATGACTTATCCAAGGTCACACAGCCAGTGTCTAAGGCCAATTTTGAACTCATAAAGTTGAGTCATCCTGACTCCAGGCCTGGCTCTCTGTCCACTGTGCCACAGGCTGAAGACCACTGTTTTGTTGCTCTGCTGTCAACAACAGGAACTTGGCTGTGAGTTAAGAGACTTGGGCTCTAAAAGGCCTTGGACAAGTCACTGTCCCTGGCTGTGATGAACTTTTACCATCTTCACATGTCAGCTTATACCAGGACTTGTCTTTATTTCAAAGGTCATTGTGAGGGCAGTATCAGACCGTGGTGTTGGAGTCCTTGGAAGAACAGTGCCATCTCAATCCAGTATGGTGTGGCCTCATCAGGGCCCATCCCAGAGATAAGTTTAGGCTGGAGGTCAGGTCCTGAAGAAGCAGAGGACTCAACTCTCCTTATTCCCCTTAACAGCTCTACTATTTCCATACGGAGTGTTTTTATTTGTTCTTTGTTTTTGTAGAGGACCAATGACATCATGGGATGATGTCTTGACTCTTGAGTGAATGGGATTTAAACGAGGCAAAAGAGAAGAGTTGTTACAGTAGAAGGTAATGGAGGATTAACACAAAGAAGATGAGGTCAAAAGAACAGGAGTGTAAGAAGAAAAAAGAACACAAGGAGAAAAATCAAGAGAGAAGATAAAGGGATTAGGAAAGTAGGACAGGATTAGAGCATCTGAAGAGAAGAGATTAAGGAGAAAGGAAAGAAAAGGGGCAGAAAGGAGAAATTCAGAGGGAAAAGAGGATAAAGAAATTAATGGACTAAGAACAAGAGGAAGGACAGAAAAGAATCTAAGCCTAAGAAAGAAAAAGAAGAAGAGGGATGAATCAAAAGAACTGCATATCAGAGGAAGGAAGAGAGAAAAGGATTGATGAGAATGGGGGGAAAGAAGCCGCGAAGGCAGCTCAGACTAAAGGCTGCTCTAGGGACTGAGAACGCGAGGAAATGGAAAAAGGGAAAGGAACGAGCCAGAGACAGGAGGCAGAAGGCAGAGGAGTTCTACAAAGTGGGGGAATGAAAGTCATTTGCCTCTGGCAAGCTTTGACATCATATATCTTGGAAGCTTCTAGAAAGTACATGTGTGTGTGTGTGTGTGTGTGTGTATGTGTGTGTATGTATGTGTGTATGTGTGTGTATGTGTGGGTCCTAAGGGGTACACTAAGATTGGACTCCAGTAACCCCTGAAATTCCAGGCTCTTAAAACATAAACCCTCAATTTTCCAGGAGACCCATTTTCTGACAATATCAAATAATTAAGTGAGGAATTATTGTTCACCTTTTCTCAGATATCTGTCTTTTACTTCTGAGGCTTTTTAGATCCCAACAGGATAGTCTGAGGAACTGTTATGAGCACATCCAAAATACGTGATATGAAAGCTGAACCCCCTGTCATCACTGGTCACCTTCATTAAGTACTTAAAAGTGACATGAATATGCACAAAACAAGGCTGACTCATCATCCATTAATGGAGCCCCTTCTGCATGTACTCTCCCCCAAAGGTCAATCCATATAAAACTTAACTTTCCTGTTTTGCTTGACAAGCTCAAATACTTCAAGGACCTGTGTTTCATGGGTGTAGGAGTTTTTGGGTTTTTTTTTTAATAGATGAATATTTATTTTTTCCCTTTCCCATTCCCCCAATGAAAAATTAAAGACAAAACTCTTGTAACAGGTATGAATGGTCACGCAAAACAAATTCCCATGTTGGCCTTGTCAAAAACTATATGCCTTATTTTGCAACTAGAGTTCATCATCTCTCTGTTAGGAGGTAGGGAGCATTTATTATCATTGGCTGTTTGGAATCATGGTTGGTTACTACATTAATTAGAGTTGTCTTTCAAAGATGTTGATCTATAAATGTGTTTATTGTATGAACTGTTCTCTTAACTCACTTCATTCTGCACAGTACAAGTGTTCCCAGGGCTCAGATCACAACCCCTGCCCACTTTAGCAGACAGTTCGGGTGTGCTATTATGGCCCCAAACCTTTATTATCTGATGACAAAGCGTCTGGTGATAGTTTCTCTGAACGCAATTGGCCTGGTCTTTGGTAATAGATGCCTGGGGTGGAGGAGGCCTTCCTAGTCAGGGCCTGGACTCTACTGAGAGTGGGACATAATGAAAGAGTGCAAGTGTTATTCTGACCACTTCAAAGACAGTTTGTCTAAAACAATTTGAATATTCAAGCTGTGTTTTCACACCCCAGCAAAGGGAAACTTGTTAGGAGACATTGAAAAGTAAGGACATATCCTCATCATTTGAACATTTATAGGAAAACTTTCTGAATGAACACTTCTTGGAGGCATGTAGTATAGTGGAAAGACCAATAGATTGACAGGATCTGGCTTTAAAGTTTGTTATTTATTACAGGCTTGGTGAGCTTGGTTAAAGAATGAATTACCAAATGGGTAATCTATGTAGGGGATAAGCTTCTCCATACTTAGCTAGGCTAATGCTCAGAAAGCTGACTCAGTCTGCTTCTAGAGCCATATTCAGCATATCCCTGCATGTTGGGTTGACTCCTTATAGGGAGGATGTGGACAAGAGTTACAGAAGATGATTAGGTGGGGATAGGTTGCCATCTGCATCATTAAAAGAACACCCAAATTGATAAGACCACAGATCCATTTGAATATTTTGATGACCTTGTTCAAGTTACTCTACCAACTTTAGGATCAAGGTAATTGCCTTTTTCTAAAAAAGCATAATATTACTTCAACTGAAGGCTAAGTTTGGAGGTAAAAGTGATGGATACTATGCTATCTAGCAGAGGAATAAGGCTGGAAACAGAATTAGAGAAGTTGCCCAGCAAGCTGTCTAAACTGGTTTAGATTCTGAGCTCAATGAAGTGCTTATGAGCTACAGGGTCCTTATCTCTCACAATGACCACAAGAGGTAATCAGAGTCACATTAATGTTCCTATCCCTGATGAATACAATAAATCACAGACATCCATCTTTGCCCCTTTTACTGGCTCTCTGATTAATGATTTAAAATCTCCATTGCTTACCTTTCCATAACTCAACAGGATTATCCGCACCAGAACGACATTGATGTGGGCTCCCAATGACTCATCATGATAGATTTCATTAACCTGGAAAAGAATGGAAATATTTTAGGCTGAGTCCATGGAGGTCATGTTCATACTGTCAGAATGATGATCCCCACATTAGAGCCTGTGGGGGAGGCTAAAAGCCCTGGACACAGAAGCTAAGCTTGTCCATCCCAAAGACTTGTGGCTTTTTCTATAACCAAAGTAAACATTCTGAATACCTGGTTATGACCTCCTGACTCTTGTGGGCAGGGTACACAACAGGAGTGTTTTCTTAGTAACTGGAGATTAAGTTAGGATATACTCAGTCAGCTACACATCTGATCTAATCCCCACAGGCAAGGGTTTGATTGACGTTGGAAGAAAGGATATCCTATTTGCCAGGGACTGGAATGGAGAAGTGCTGATCATATATGGAACCTGTGAAGGGCATTTTATCAGTGTTCTTCTCTAAATAATTCAGTTAAAAACAAATAACAGCCATTACAGTGGTAGCAGCTCACACTTCATTTTGTGGTCATGTCTGACTCTCTGTGATCCCATTTGGGGTTTTTTTGACAAAGATACTGGAGTGGTTTGCCATGTCCTTCTCCAGCTCATTTTGCATCTGAAGAAACTGAGGCAAACAGGGTTAAACAACTTGCCTGGGGTCACACAGCTAGTGAATGTGTGTGGTCATATTTGAACTTAGGAAGATGAGTCTTCCTGAATTCAAGCCCAGCACTCTATCCACTATGCCACCTAGATGCCCTTACTCTTTGTATTACAAAGTGCTTTATACACATTACCTCCATTAATCTTCACGTTAACCCTGGGAAGGAGTTAATACAAGTTTTATTGTCCCCATTTTACAGATGAGGAAACTGAGGCTCTGGTGGATTAAATGACTTATCCATAGGAGTATGAGTGAAGTCCAATGACTCCACCTACATCAGAGATTAAAGTGCTAACCAACCCGTCAATCCTTTGTGTTAACTCAGGGAAATTCTTTTGTCACTTGTAATATGGTTACCTCACTTTTCTCCTTACCATCTTATTTTTGCCACCTGAGACAGGGAACTGAGGAAGGCAAACTGGGACCTTTCCTATGATAAGTTGCAAGCACACAATTAGAAGTAGACCCCTGGAGCCTTGGCAGTTCACTGCCCAAGAAACTGGAGATGGGTAATGCATAGGCAGCCCACCCTGGGGGATCCTTCAGAAATCCTTAAAATAGCCCCAAATCTGAGAGTTTCATAGCTGGAAATAGCAGAGCACAGAGTTAGCTTCTAGTATGGGATTTTACAAGTAGAGGGAAAAGAGATAGGGAGGAAGACACAATAAGAAAATGGAAGCAGAAGCCAGTGAGTACAGCAGATAGCAGAGGCTGAGTTCAGTTTTGGACATAGGACCTAGGCCTATCCCAGGCCAAGGCTACAGAAGAGAGCAGGAAGGGGTACAAGGAATCAGCCACCTCCTCCAAAACCACAGAAAAACAGCAGCTGCAGCATTCAGATTAAACAGGAACAAGACTAAGTATGTCCTGCCTACTCCATCCAAGAGCATGGTAGAGCTCAGAACAAAGGCCAAGTCTAGAAACTAAAATTGGTGCTAAGAGTGAATAGAAGAAAACTCTGAGAATGATGAAGAATGATTATGGGTTAAGAGACACCCAAGAGGTAAAAATAGGAGAAGAGATTCACTCCACAGTAAATATAAGTAGAACCTGGATGAGGTTGAGGGGAGTGGGGTTGTGAGAGAAGGGAGAAGAATCACTTGGCTGTGAGGACTTCAAGAACTAATGGAAAAATGAAACAAGAAATTTAAAAATTGAAATTAAACTCTTTAGGAAAAAAAATTTGAAGAATAAATAGCTTAGAACTGAAGGGAAAGAGGGACGGAAATAAGTAATCATATAGAGACTACTATGTGCTAGGGACTATGCTAAGTGCTTTACAAATATTATCTTACTTGATCTCATAACAACCCTGTGGAGTAGGTACTGTTATTATTTCCAACTTGAAGGAGGAAATGGAAGTAAATAGAGAGAAAATGACTTGCCCAGGGTCACACAATTAGTAAGTATCTGAGGCCACATTTAAACTCAGAACTTCCTGATGCCAGGCCCAGCACTTCATCCACTGTACCAGTGGATGTTACCGGAAACTGCCTTCAAATAACAGAAGGTGGAAAGTTTACAGAATAGAGCAGTAGGTGTCCTGAAAAACATAATGGAACAAACATAATTAAAAGACTCCACAAAATAAGAAATATTAGAACAAAATTAAAAAACTGAAAAATTAGAAGAACATATGAAGTCAAAAGCAGTTCCCTTGGAAAACAGGCCAGAGAGAGTATTGTGGATTAGGCCTAACTCAGGCCAGTCCAATAATTCAGGCTAAGAATTAGAATGCAATGAAATACTCGTACCATAAAATGCGATAAAAGCAACTTTACTTAAGATTTAAAACTATACAAGTCAGATAAAATGCTATGTTCTTTCACCTCTGCACTCCTCACAGCAACAGTCATGCTAGATCAGAAAGGCATCTCTGAAAGGCAACTGGAATTCCACTAAAACCTCCAACACAAACTCCCCATAAAAGAGGAGGGAGGGCTTTTTATGTCTCAGGCAGCAAGGAAGTCAAACAATGTAGACTTTGAGAATGGCTTCTTTTAAAGGAAAATCAGCCCAACCTACATAAAACAGGCAACATTCCTCCCACAGAAAGATAACTTAAAAATCATCAGACTCCCTGAAGTCCACGACCAAACAAAAAATGTGGGTACCATAGTTTAAGATGTTATAAAATAAAACTGCCTGCTAGAATATAAAATATAAATTATGCGTATAATTTAGACATAAATTATGACTATATAAATTTAAATTTATAAATATAAAATATAGAAAGTAAAAAACTGCTTAGTAAAATCAGAAGGTTAAATGAAAATAGAAAAAAATTCTAATACTCATCTCCTGAAAGAAAGTTTACATTGAAAACATCCAGGGATATGATAGCCAAAACTAAGAGCTTTTAGGTCAGGGAAACAAACAAATAAACAAACTGAAAACACAATACATAGCAAGAAACAGTCAGGATCACAAAAACCTCTGCTGCAACTACTAAGAAAGAGAGAAAATCTTGGAATATGACATACCACAAGGTGAAAGGAAAACATTTACAACCAAAGCAAAAACTCTGCAAAGTTAAGTATACTATTGAAAGAAAAAAAAATAGACCTTTACTAAAATAGAGAATTTTCAAGTATCCTTTTCTGAAAAGCTGGGTAGAATTTCTGAAGTAAAAACACAGAACATAATAGAATACTAAAAAGCAAAGGACTGGAGACAAAATAGGTGCCTATCAACTGGGGAACAGCTGAACAAATCATGGTATATGCATGGAAGAGAATATTATTGCACCATAATGAATGACAGGAGGGACCGACTTAGAGCAAACATTTATTTGAACTGGCGCGGAGTAGAATAGGTAATGTAGACTTTCATACACAGTCATTAAATGATCTGGTTTGCTTCACTATACTAATGTGTTACAAGTGAGGCTTTCTAACTGTGGGGGAGAGGAGTGAGGAATGAGAGTTGGTGGGTGGTGGTAGTAATACAGAAGAAGAAAAGAATATCAATGAAATATTGAATGAAGGAGCAGATGGAAGTTCTGAAAGAGACACCGATAAGTAGGGAAGTATTGTTACTATCATGTTAAATTTAATGTACACTTACAAATAATAACAAATGCACTTAAAAACTTAAAAACTGTGTAATATAAGTTCATAGTTTCATATATGCAACCATCCTTTTCTGTCCTTGTTTGATGAAATACTCATATTTGTTAGTGTTTGTCAAGGTCATTTGAAAAAAGTAAATAAGGAAAGAGGCTGGACCTGTGGTTTCACTGATGTAAAGAGGGATCTCCCAATGAGGACATTCCCTCTATCAATGTGGGTTGGTACCTTTTACACAAATTATAGTCTTAGAGAGTAGTCTAAAAACATTTAGAGGTTAAGTGACTTGCCTAGGGTCACAAGGCAGTATCTGTCAGAGGAAGTATTTGGAACCAGATGTTGTCTCATATTTTCATTTATTACATGCATTTATTATAGCATACTGCCTCTCATGGTAAAAGGAAAAAGAACCTCTTCAAAACATGATTTGTGATTCCTTTTTTATCCTATCAGGAAGCACTGAAAAGTAATGAGCTGGTCTGTGGTTGTTCTCTATAGTGCTTCCTTCTGATGACTATTTCCTTGGATGAGATGTACCTTACTTTGATTATAAGGGACTTTGGAAAGAGTACCATGCAGGACCAACCATGTGACAGATTGAGCAACTAGAAAAAAAAACAAAACTACTTTTAGAGAGAAAACAAAGAAATTTTGCTATCATATGCAGAATTTTCTAAGATTGACCCAGAGCTGGTGTTCTGTGGGGAGGATACGCAGGGAAAGTACATGTATATTATAGCTAAAAAGTGATCAGAGTGGAACGATAACAATTGATGTATATTTCTTTGAGGTTTACAAAGCACTTTCCTAATCACTACCCTTTGCCCTTCCAACAGCATTATGAGGTAGGGATAGTTGAAGAATGGGCAGCTAGGTGACACAGTGGAGTCAGGAAGATTCGTCTTCCCAAGTTCAAATCCAGCCTCAGACACTTATTAGCTGTGTGACCCTAGACAAGTTACTTAACCTTGCTTGCCTCAGTTTCCTCATCTGTAAAATGAACTAGAGAAGGAAATGACAAATTACTCCAGTGTCTTTGCTAAGAAAATCCCATGGATGGTATTGGGATACTGTGATCTTCAAGGTCATGAAGAATTGGACACTACTGGACAACAATAATTCATATAATAATTAAAATAGAAGTTGTTGGTGCAAATAGCTAGAAGTAACGACAGGTGTAAATAGGAAGCTAATGAATGAATTTAGTATTTATTCTTCCCTACTGCATATACCACATCTTTAGCCCTTCACGTTCTTTTCATTTATTCATCCATTCAACAATCACTTAGATGTGAATAAAAGATGAGTACGAAATGGTCCCTGCCATCAGAGAGTTTAGTCTAATGGTAGAGATAAGAGATGTCCATAAATAACTCTATACTATCAGACAGACTATGTTAAGTAAATAAAAAGAGACAAAGCAAATGTATTGAGAAGTTCAGTATGAGGAGAAATCACATATGACTTGGAGAATGAGTAAAGACTTCCTGGAGAAAGTAGTATTTGTGTTGGGCTTTGAAGGATGGATATGACTTCAACAGATATCATTTCAGAAAGGAGAACTGAAAGCAAAGGACACAGTGTGGGTTATATCATAAAGGCAAGAAAGCACAAGGCACGTTCATGGAAGAGGAAGTTCAGTTAGGCTGGAGAGCAGAGTGCATTCAAGGGCAGTACTGGAGCGGAAAGGCTGGGTGAGTTAGACATGGAAAGCTTTGAATGCTGAGTTAAGAAGCACAAACTTTATCCTCCAGGCCAGTGGGAGTGCCATGAAGGCTTTAAAACAGGGGAAGGGCAAGATCAGAACTCTGTTGAAGGAAAATTCTGAAAAGATTCAATGAAGCCAGGAGCAAGGAGGAAGGGAGACTCCTTAGGAGGCCAGGAATTCAGGCAAGAGTTGATGAGGGCTTGTATTATATTGTGGAAGAGGAGACGGAGCAAGCATTTAGTAAATGTGCCAAGCACTGTGCTAAGCACGTTACAGATAGCTCATTTGATCCTCACACCCAGGGAAGGGAGGGGGCTGTCCTCATTTTTTTAGGTGAGGAAATTAAGACAAATAGAGGTTAAGTAACTTCCTCAGGTTCATACAGCTAGCAAGTATCGAAGGTCACACTTGAACTCAGGTCTTCCTGATTCTGGGCCCAGTGCTCTATCCACTGCTTTGCATGATGTGATGGAAAGATCAATGCCCTTGGAGTCTGGAGATTCAGGTTCAAATCCCAATTCTGACACTGATTATATAAGCTTGGAAAAGTGACTCAATACTTTTAATCTTTAGATTCCTTATCTGCAGATGAAGTTGAAATAGATGACCTCCAAGGTTCATTCCCACTATAACGTTATGATCACCAATCTAGAACTGAAGGACAATTTAGATGTCACCTCATCTAACCTCTTTATTCTATAGATGAGGAATCTGAGGCCAAGAGAGGTTACATGATAGTCTAAGGTCACATACATATCTAATGGGGGTACTGGACAACGAGAGCCCAGTTCTTCAGGCATGCACTATAAGTACTCCTGCCAATCCAAGGGGTGGCATGATAAGTTTCTTTCCAGAAAACAACAGAGAGGAGTCTTTTTCCTTTCCTTATATGAGCACATGCATGTACTCTCTGACTATTTCCTGGGTTTGCTTAGATGATGATGAGAAGGCTTTCCATTCTGCATATAAGAGGTTCAAAGAGATGAAATATCTTTCATCAGGTAACATTTGAGGCTACTGTGGTACCCCAGATGAAAGAAAGGCCCTGGCCCTCTCTCCCATCTGGTCACAATGTGGCTACTACTTCTTTCCCTGCGTGTTCATCCTTTCCCTATTTTAGGTAAAAGAGAATCAGAGGTGGAATAGACCAGCTCATGAGCCCCAAAAGGTTAGAAGATCCCTCTTAGGTGTAACAATTGGAGCTGTCGGAGCTTGCATGAGAACTGAGTTCTCATTGGCTAGTCCCTCCATTATGTGTGCACACACATGTGCATGCATTCCTGCGTACACGTATTATGTATGTGATTTAATAAGGGAGTAACAAAATTGCTCTATTTGTGTGACCTTTTTTACTTCTGCCAGTTTCCAAACTTAGATACAAATCCTAGTACTTGTACCCTTTTCTAGCTCCTGCAATTTTGTGTCTTGATGTCCATTTCTAGTACCCACCTGTCCTTTCCCTTTCTAATCCTGTTTTCTACATATTTCTGAGAACATACAAGAACATATTCTTAGGACTTATTTACAAGGGGAAAGGGAGTATACACATTTGGCAATAACATATCAGGGTACAGTAATTAGAAATATGGATGTAAGACATCTACCCAGTTCCAGACAGAGCTGTGCCCACTCTTTCTAACCTAAGCCTTAGTTAGAGTCCCTTAGATTTCTCCTGGCACCTAGTAAATCTGTCTAGGCTGGTGTAGCCACATGCTGTCTGGTCCAAGAGAAGAAGTGAATCTTCCCTCCCAGAATCCTCACTTCTCTCCTCTCTTCTACTCTGCTGACTTAGGGCTTTGACAAACTGGCTCTGTGGAAGAAGGCTTCCTCTGCATGTTTGACCAAAGTCAGACTTACCCAGCCTCCTGATGGTAAGTTTGTTAAGTGTTCTGCCCATATTTCACTACTTAATCACCTAGCTAGGTTCATGGATCCATTCGATGGGAATTAGGATTTCTTTGATATAAGGAACTCCCAGATAAGGAAATTCCCTCTATGAATTCTGCACTTTTGCTAGAGCTTGTAATCTCTCCTTTTTTAAGGACAACTGAAGTTAAGTGACTTGCCCAGGGTTGCACAGCTAGTAAGTGTCTGAGACCAGATTTGAACTTAGATCCTCCTGACTCCAAGGCCAATCCTGTATCTACTGTACTACCTAATTGCCTCTAGAAAAGATGCTGTGCTCTGTGAGCAAAGCAGAATTGAAACAGCACAACAGGATGCACAGATCTAGAGTAACCACCCCAAATGTTCACACGAACTATTTGTGCCCAAACTGTGGTAGAGCATTCTGAACTCATATTGATCTGATCAGCCACAGTTGTACATGTTGAAATTTCACTTTATCATGGTGATGTCATTTTGGTCCTCCTTGAAGGACAACAACCAACCAACTTAAAGAAGACTATTCACTGAATGGGCGTATCTCACTCAAAGTAAGAATGTGATAAGAACTTAGCCTGAAAGGGCCAGGGTCTCACATTGCTTCCTGGGCCATCTCCAGGTGTCCTGATCACTGGACCCAGATGGCTCAGGAGGAGAAAGTGAGGCTGGTGACCTTGCACAACCTCACTCAAATCAAAGTCAATTGCAAGTCATGTCATCATCTTGATGTCATGGAGAATGAAGGACAAACACAACAACAACAACCTAGCTAGGAGAGGTATTTTAGATTGGTAGAGAGACAATTAGGCCTTGATGTCAGAGAGAGCAAAGTTCAAGTTCTTTTTTTGATATGCACGCGCACGCACACACACAGTGACACTGGGCAAGGGAGTTTCTTCAGTAGGAATTCTATGTATCAATTAAGTTACAGACCTGTTCCAAAGTCAGTTTACAAGGAAATATGAAGGGTTTAATAAGAATACTCCTCTTCAATTCAAAAATCAGCCAATCAACTCAGTAAACATTTATTAAGCACTTACTTTGTGCCAGGCACTGTGGTTAATGCTAGGGATACAAAGGAAGGCAAAGAACAACCCCTGCCCTCAGAGAGCTTATATTCTAATAGAGGAGACAACATACAAAGTAACTATGGACATACAAGATTAAAAACTGTATAAGTGGAAGGTAATATTTAAGAGAAGGAACTAGCAATGTGGTAGTGAGGGGGTTGAGAGGAGAAGGGAGGACCAGGGAAAAATCTCCTCTAAAAGATGAAATTCGAGCTGAGTCTTGGGAAACTAAGAGGTAGAGGTAAAGGGGGCAGAGAATCACATGCATGGGGAACATCTAGTACAAAAATATGGAGGTGGGAGGTAGAGTACCATGTTTGAGAAATTACAGGCATGCTAGCGTAGCTGGATCATTGTAGACTTAGGTGCAGGGTAATAAGGCATATAGGAGACTTGGAGAGGTAGAAAGGGATTAGGTTATAAAAAAAATCACAATAATTCAACTGATATGTCACCCTCAAAGTCACAAATGATCCTTTTCCTTACAATGGTAGAAATAAGGAGAGAGCAGTTCAGGGGTATGGAAAAGTATCAGCAAAGACACAGAGGCAAGAAACCATGAGATGTGAATACAGAGGACAATTACTACTCGCTGGGCACAGTGGATAAAGGGCCTGGAGTCAATGCCACAGGCATTTACTCGCTGTGTGACCCTGGGCAAGTCCTTTAACCCCATTTGCCTCAGTTTCCTTATCTGTCAAATGAGCTGGAGAAGAATGTGGCAAACCACTCCAGTATCTTTGCTAAGAAAATTCCAAATGGGGTCATGAAGAGTCAGACACAACTGAAAATGACTGAGCAACAACAACACTGGAACCAGCTAGAGCAGAGCAGTGGAAAGAATATTAGATCTGGAGTAAAAGGTCCTGGGTTCGGTTTATGGTTCTGCCACATATTACCTATGTTACTGTGCAGATCTTTTCAATTCTCTGAGCCTCTGGTTCCTCATGTGCAAACTGAAGGAGCTAGATTGGGTGACCTCTGGGTACCCTCCTAGTACCCTCCAAATCCTGACTGTGGAGGGCTTTGATTGGCTTCGGAAGGAGATTGGTCTCTCTTTTTTTTTTTTCCCAATATTCAGTGGTGTAGTCACTGATGCTTATTGGGCAGTGAGTTCATTTACCCAGAGTAATATGTGTAAGGATTCTTTTCAGTGTTGTAGGAACTAGTTACATAAATCCTAGGGCATTCAAATCAGAATGGGAATTATGGTTTATGATCATTTGAACAAAGCACCCTGAAGACCAGGAGGATAAAAGATAGAAAAAACAGAGTACTACTGGAAGACTTTCCTACTGCTCTGCCAGATTGAGGAAATGAAGTCACAATACAGATCATGGGTATTTTCATTAACAGAACACCTGCTGCCTTACTGAAAGATTTAACTTTCAAAAAGATGCAAAAAAAAGGGTTGGCAGCTAGGTGCCCCAATGGGTAGAGTACTGGGCCTAGAGTCAAGAAGACTGATCTTCCTGAGTTCAAACCTGGCCTCAGACACTTAGTTCCTGTGTGACCCTGGGTAAGTCATTTAACCCTGTTTGTATCAGTTTTCTCATCTGTCAAATGAACTGGAGAAGGAAATAGCAAAACACTCCCATATATTTGTCAAGAAAACCCCAAATGGAGTCATGAAGAGTTGGATAAGACTGAACAACAAGAACGCTACTGTGGATCTGATCTCTGGAGTTGTTTCTGACCAATCCTTGTTGCAGATGACAAAGCTGGCCTCGAGGCAACATGGAGACCAATGATGGAGATGAAGTGGGGTAGGTGGAGTCTTGTAAAAATGTGAAAGTAAACAAAAAAGATTTTGAAGCTATATGAGTGGCAGAGAGGGGAAACAAAGAAGGGATGAGCCAGCTGCTTGGCCATATAGAGAGATGACAGAGAGTTGCTTGGCTTCCCTCTCTGTCAAAGAAGATCGTTTCAGATTAGAAAGGGCGGAACAAGGAAGGAGTTGGAATAAAAAGTTGGTGAGGGCACCTAAGCTAAGTGAGCACAACTAGCTGCTCTGAATGAGTTCAAGCATTTCTGGCCCAAGGATATTCAAATTCTCCCCCCATCTACAAGAAATTTATGGATATGACTGTTAAATCATTCTCTATAATCTCTGAGGAACTGTAGAGAATGGGAGAGAGGATACAAAGCTGGAAATTAGTGAATTATTTCCTGATTTTCAAAACGGGAAGAAGGTCAGTCCTATGAATGATAGGTCAGTGAAATCGATGTTCATTCTGGGAAAAATTTAGAAAAGATGATTAAATGATAGTTTACAAACACTTACAAAGATAAACAGATATCACTAAAAGTCAGCATTAGCTTCACTATGAAGTCATGCCAGACCAAATTGAATTGATTTGCTTCTTTTTCTTGACAGGTTTATGAGACTAGAAGAATATAGAATGTTGTAGAAATAGCAAACTTGGATTTAATACAGGCATTGGATAGAGTCTATCATGATATTCTTCTGAACCAGATGGACATGGGTAGGCTGGATGATAATATGTTTAGGCAGATTCAGAGACAACCAAAGGGCCAATCCCAAAAGGTGCTGATGTAGATTGATGTTAATCATTAATTGATGTGCAATAACCAACTGGAATGGACTAAGTAATCTAGAGAGGGAGGATAAGAATGAAACCACATGACGATCTGCTGAAGAAATGAAGAATGTTTAGTCTGAAGCTTTCAGGGTGGTAATTGAGGGACATGAATTATCTTCAACTATGCAAAGGGCTGTCATGTAAAAGAGGAATCCACATTGTTCTGCTTGACCCAAGTGCGCAATACTACAAGAAATGGTTGGAAATCATGCTGAGGTAGATTTCAGCTCTTCTAGTGTTGTAACACCTGAAGGACAATGGGCTAACCAGTTTGGGAGTGACCTCCTCATCATTAGATGTTATTTGAGGACTTTTCTAGCTCTGAGACTCTGCGATCTCATGAAATACAAAGCTTGTAAGTACACACAGAGCTGAGTGTTTGAGGAGATGTGAGGTACAAACAGACTGGACCTTGGTTCCCAGGGCTTTTCAGCACTTTCCATGAGCAAACCCACTCATTTCAACAGCAGCAGAAGAGTGCAGGTACTTTTTTGCTGTTCATGCCAAATTTAAATTTGATACCCATGTGCTGACAAAAACGCATCAGAGCGGACCGTGAATGTGCACATCACTGACAGATTAATAAACATTTCCCCTGTGAACACAAAGGCACAAACTTTTTTTTTTTTTTTAAAGCTGTTGGCTAATATTTTGAACAGAGTTTACGCTCCACTTGGCAATTGGAAAGAGACAGAAATCTATTTCAACTGTCTTTCTGAAACAAGAAATAGCATTCTGGGGGTTTTCTAATTAAACAGTTTTGAAACTTCTCATACAAAATGCCCTGCTGCACACTGAGCTCATCCATCCCTTGGTGCATCTCTCATTCCTCTGTCTGATTTTTTTTTTATAATAAGATAAGAAACTAGTGATGGGAAGGATTCAATATTTAAAAGGACTCTTAGAAAACCCTAGGGACCTAAGGAGGAGAAGAGTGATGGCCTCAATTCAATTTAAAGCCATGTTTTAACTCTACTGTTAATTACCTCTGTGACTTAGGGCAAGTCACTCCATCTTTTTGAGCCTCAGTTTCCTCATTTATAAAATTAAAGGATTGGACTTTTCAGGTCTCTTCCAACTCTGAATTTCATGGTCCTATTTAATTAATTCAAATTAATTAAATTCAATGAACATTTATGAAACTACTCCAGCACTATGCTGGGTGCTAGTGATGCAATAAAAATAATAACACATAATCCTATAGTACTTTAAGATTTACAAAATGTTCTTCCTCTCTGCTAAGAACCTTATAATCTGGAGAGGAAGAAAAACACACAGGCAGCAATAAAATGTAGTAGAAAGAGTGTTAGATTACAATCAGAGGACCTGAGGCCTTCCACTTACTCCTTGTATGACCCTGGGGAAACTGGGGCTTTTAGTTTCCTCATCTTCCAAAATGAACAGATTTGACCTGACCTCTAAGGTCCCTTTCATCTCTGAATCTAGAATCCCAAGGTAAGTTCGGAGAAGAGGTATAAGCAAACTGATGTGGGAAGTTCAAGTATGAACAAATCTCTTAGAGCTGGAGTATGGAATGGGAATGTGTGTGTGTTTGACAGGGCAGGGAATCAGGAAAGGATCCCAACTCAGCCAGGCCTCAAAAACAGAGAAAGATTTCAATGGAGGCAATCATAGATTGAAAGTCGGAAGAGACCTTAGAGCTTGTAGGTCTCCTTCTAGCCTCCTCATTTTAAAGAGGAGAAAGCGAGGCTTAGGGAAAGTGAAATAACTTATTCATGGAGCCAGGACCTAAACTGGGGACCTCAATATGAAATCAAGACCTTGTTCCTCTAGACCACGCTGTTAGAGGAGAACATTCCCTGTTCTAGCCCAATCCCACAGTTTGATGAGAGCTCCCCCTTCTCTGAACTCCCATAACACTTGTAACATTCTTATAGGTTCATATCTCATTCTGCCCTGTCACTGATCTAAGGACCTAAGATTTTATTGACATGCCTAACCTGCAGTCTTAGAGAGAGGCCAAATGATATAGAACAACAACAGCTACTACCACTACTTCTAAAACCACCACCACCATCACTACTACTTCTTCTTCTATTACTGCTACTATCGCCATTACCTACTACTACTACTAACTACTACTACTACCACCACTACTACTACTACTACTAACTACTACTACTACTACCACTACTACCACCACCACCACTACTACTACTACTACTACTACTACTACTACTACTACTACTACTACTAACTACTACTACTACTATTTATATAGTGCCCACTAAGTGCCAGGCACCGTAGTGAGCATTTTACAAATAAAACTTACTTGGTCCTCACAACAGCTCTGAAAGGTAGGTGCTAGTATTGTCCCCATTTTCCAAATGAGAAAAGTGAGGCAAACAGAGGTTATCTGTCCGTGGTCACACAGCTAGTAAATGTCAAAAGCAAGATTTGAATCCAAGTCTTCCTGATGCAGAGTCCAATACTCCATCCATTCTACTATGCATCATTTCTGTATTTACCCTTTCAGACTGTACATGGTAGATGTATGCACAAAAGTTATGAATCATCAGTGACTTACTCATTTAAATTTAATTAAATGGAAAAAGAGTTTCAGCCAAATAAACTTAAATAGAATATTTTTGTAGTTTCTGGGCAACAAAAGGCACACCTTCCAGGGATGTTCTGCTCCCAAGATGTAGCTAGAAGCCTGCCTTTTATTCCTTGACTTGGGTACTGGGGAATAATCTATTTCCAATCTGAGGCCCATATTCTCTCTTAGCCAACAGCACCACCAATGAACCTAACCTCAAAATGAGTAGCCACAAATCCAGGCAAAGTCAATGGAGCAGAGTGAATGAGACAAGGGGACTTTGCTGTGACATGGAGGTCCAGCCTGATGAGAACATAAGGACAAGTCTTCATAAGATCTCTCGTTGCTCCTCTCTACATCCTTTGCTTTAGCTAGGCTGGACCATTCCCTGGGTGCTGCATATGTCCATGCTTTTCGTCATCTATGTCATGGCTCACTCATCATTTTCTATATCTAGAATGGCCTCGCATGCTCTCTCCAGCTGGTGAAATCCTAACTAGTTCAAAATCCAGTCTAGCTTTCATATCCTTCATGATCCTCACTTGAAAGCTCAGCTTGGTGAGATCGCTGTCTCCTTTCTCATAGTCTGCCTTGGTCTGGGATTATTTGTGTTTCTGTCTTGACCTTTCTGCAAGGTCAAGGTTGTTTAAGATATATACTTCATATTGTATTGTAAGGTCAAGATATATACTTAACATTGTATCATAAGGTCAAGACATATATTTAATACTTTTTTGTTGAATGAATCAATGAATAGATGGTCACTGCAACAGTAGAGGCGGAAAAAATATGAACATCATCCTAATGACATTGAGTTTAATATTGTAGATGTTCAGTCATTTTCATTCATGTCTGACTGTTTGTTATCCTATTTGGGCTTTTCTCGGCAAAGTTACTGGAGTAGTTTGCCATGTCCTTCTCCACCTCATTTGACAGATGAGGAAACTGAGGCAAACAAGGTTAAGTAATTTGTTCAGAGTCACGTAGCTAGGACAAGTCTGAGGCCAGATTTGAACCCAGGAAGATGAGTCTTCCTGACTCTAGGCCCAGCAATCTATTCACTGCACCACCTGGCTGCTCCAATTGAGTTTAATACCCACTTTGAGAAGGTATTATTCCATCCTGAACTTAGTTTGTCCTAAATTATAGGTTGGTAAAATACCAGTTGTTACTATGGGAACCATAACTTTGGAAATTAGGCTGCCTAACTTTATGCCACCCTCATCACCATGATTCCCAACCTCAGGGTACGGAAGGGCTTGGCATTTAATCTGTACCAGATGCACAGGCTCTCAGATCATTCCTTCATAGATTCAGAAGGGAGCTATCATAGCACCCTTTAAAGCACATTTCACTTGTGTGTGATGCTAGATGGCTTTCTGGAGAGACACTAAAGCTGCCATGCCAAAAGCTCCCGCAGTGACTTTCTTTACACATTGAGCCAGCTGGGTATGGCATAGAATCAGATATTTTTTTGCATGTGTATGACTTTTTTTTCCAGTATAGACTTGTATATTTTTCTCCTTTAGAGGTGAAAAATTTATGTGGCTTATATTCAAACCAACACTACAATTTGAAGGGCAAAATTGAACAGCAGTCTTGTTGCTGCATTTCAAGTAAGAAGTCATGGATTCAGATTCTGCGTGCAAGGTGAATTATAAGGGGAAAAGACTGAGGTGGAAAGAACTATTAGGAAGTTTTTGTAATAGTCCAAGTATAAGAAGTTCTCAGAGCTGGAATTTTAATCCAGGTCCTCTGACTTCAAATCCAGTAGATTTTTAAAAACATTTCACTATAGTACTGAGTCCATGTGGACATGTATTTTGACACCTGATTCTAAGGAATAGGGTAAATCCCAGGAGAGTTGCCATTGCTCTATTTTTGGTCAGAAATAGGCAAGAGCCAGAGCTGAATCCTGAATTGGTGGGACCAAAGACCAAGGTCTCCAGGCCAACTTGAGTAGTCTAGGAAGACCTCTTGGTATTTTGGACTTAATCTTTCTCTGTCCAACTAGCTATACACTGCTTTGTCATGCCTACTCTCTTCCTATGAGCCCCTTCTTTGGTCTCTTCTATAAATAGAACATTCCAAACCAGACAGTTCTAGAGTCCTAATTGATGGATGTTTCCCTTGCTTGTAATGCCTAGTCTCAGCAATAGACATTGGCACTCGAGTCTTATTTTCCTTCCTGCTGCTCTCCCAGTCCTGTCTTTCCTCTTCTTTTCAAATGACTGTTTTCATTCTTTGGGAACACTTACGTATTTCGGGGGAGATGAAAACTAATATGATCTTTATGAGTGCAATCCCCACTCCTATCTATAAAACATCTGAGCAGCTTTCATCCAAGAGAGGCTCTGACCCTGAAGCATGGACCCAGGGGCGTGGGGTGCTAGGCCATCATGGACATTTCTTATTATGGTCAGAAACCTATAGTATCCAAGGCTCCGTGAAGACGTCTCTGACTGTATTCCATCCTTATCCTTTCCCAGTGTCCATTTAGAGGTGTTTGTCTCTATCCCAGAGTAAAGGGGGTCCCTGGGTCACTGGGTCAGCCAAGTACACTTTCCTTGTTGTCCTGCCTTAAACTCTCTTCACTGTCTCCAATAAAGGAACATGAATTTCCTTTTTAGAGTATTCCTTAAAATGCTAAATAATTACTAATTCATCTAATGCCTCTATGAAGTCTTAGAAACAGACAACATTCAGGAGTCTTATTCTTCTCCCTCCCAAAGTCCAAGGTCTCCAGGTCAGCTTGAGTAGTCCAGAAAAACCTCTGGGTATTTTGGCTCTAACTCTTTCCCCAAGGCCTGTGATTTCATTCTTTCTTTAGGAGCATTCTGCAGTTGTTCTGCATTTGGGAGATGGGAACAGACTCATTACCTAAACAATGAAAGCTCTCAGAATTCTTTCCTAGCCCTTTCTTCTCCATCACATCCTCTCTGACCTCCTTTCCTCTCATAGACCTTCACTCTATGATAAAAGAAGATGAGGAGATTATAGATTATGGAGTCAAAATGTCAAGGTTACACTTCAGTATTAGCTGCAAAACTTATCTCTGCGTGTGACCTCTAAGCACTCATGCTAGGCTTGCATCAGTTGACCCAAGACTGATGTGTTCTTACAGACAGAGTGTGTTGCCACATACAAAGTTAAGCTTTAAAAAAACAAAAGGCCACTTGGACGTCTAACTCTCATAACTTAACTATTCAGGTCCCTTTGCCTTTCACTCAGTCTGAGTGTAAATTGTAGAGAAGAAGATGTTTCTGTTTAAGCTCTAAATGAAAACCAACCCCGAGACCAACATCATGACAGAGAAGATGTTGGTTGAGATGCATTATCCTCAGTCATTTTTTCCATACTGTCTCTGATGATAAATGGGGCTTCACAACGTTATCACTTGAATATGGTTTCTTTGATCAGATCCTTCTCTAGAGCTGTATGTATGGGTTCACGTTGTAGAGTGAAGGGACCGGCCTTGTTGTTGTTGTTTTTTTTTTACTTGTTGCTTCTTTAAACTATAACTAGGAAGGGTTTACCTAAAGAATGTGAGCTGAGGTTTTCTATTGAAGTGGTCACAGCTTCACTCAAAGTACAGAAACAACATGTATGGGAGACTTGGGTCTAAGCTTACCTATGCCATGAGGCTTTCTCAGATTAATCTGCCTCTGCTTATTTTGTTGGCTGTTGTTTTCCAGTCATATTTCAGCCATCTCTGACTCTACATAACCCCATATGCAGTTTGCTTGGCAGAGATACTGAAGTGGTTTTGCCATTTCCTTCTCCAGCTCGTTTCACAGATGAGGAAATTGAAGCAAATAAGGTTAAGTGATTTGTCCAAGGTAACACAACTATTAAGTATCTGAGACCAGATTTGAACTCAGGAACATCCTGACTCCAGGTCCAAGGTTCTATCCACTATGCCACTTAGCTGCCCACTCTGATTATTCGAAGTCAGCAAACTCCAGCATTTTAAGTGCAAACATGTGCTATCCACAAATTATCTTCTGCCAGAATCTACCTTCTATGACTCACCATGGCTTAAAAGTAACTTTTTAAGAAAGAGTTTTTTTTCTCCAAAAATACTCTCAAAAATTTTATTTGTTATTCCCTAGCTTATACATTCCTTCCCAGTGAAGTGTCTTGAAGTAATAGTCTTTTTAACTATTCTGTGCCAGGTGGTTTTGGGGTCAGAGTTAATGTGAGAAAGCTGTTGAGGAGATGCTGCTGTATAATGTGAGCTCCAAATCCAGTCAATCAATTCCAGTCCCCATTCTGTGACCACCTCACTTGTGTGTAGAAAGGTTCCTTCTCTTTAGACCTCACTTTCCCCTTTTGTGCATTAAGGGGTTTGGGCCGGATGGGCTTCTAAAAGTCTTCCCAGTTCTGATGGTCTGTGTTCTAAGTAAGGCTGCCACTGGTGCATAATCTTAATTTATTAATGGTTACTAAGGGAGGAATAGACTGGATAATTCAAATTCCTGAAGAAGCCAAAAACATTATAGTCACTTTCCACCATTTTTCCCCACAAAGCAGCTAAGAAGAGGCAGTATCTCCTCCACAAGGTTTCTGAGATTCCTATGGAGTAGCTGCCATAGATATGACCCTAAGTTCATGAAGGCCAAGGCAGAAGAGTGCCTGATATCCAAGCACTGACATGTTGGGCTTACTATATTAGAGAGTCACTATCTAAGTGAAAGTCTTGTCTAATACTATATTAGATAAGACAGTGATGACCTGAATGTCTATCATTAGAACATGAGACTAAGTATGAACAGAGTGTATCATTACTAGAAGGCTGACAGCCAGGTAGGCCATTATTTGGGGGGGGGGGGATGAGGTTTGTGGGGGAGAGGTTTGGCCACAGCAATTCATGAAACTGTCCTGCACTTCATTCTATGTTGGTGGAGGTAGTACTCATAACTATGGCTCTTTTGAAGTAAATATATTCTACCAGAAGCATTAGAAAACCCAGTGTTGGATAGACACAGGAATTCAAATTACTGGGGAGAGAACTTCCAGTTTGACAAGAACTGCTAGGGAAAACTAAAAGCAATCTGGCAAAAATTATGTTTAGAAGAGCATTTTACACCATATACCACAATAAGGTCCAAATGTCTACCTGACTGCTATACAAAAGAGCATATCATTTTTAAAAAATTCAAGTGAAAATGCAAATGACTAGGGAGAGAATTTTTAATTGAACAGAAATGAGAAGTGATCATAAAAGACAGAAAATACTATCACATAAATTTTAAAAGTTTTGTATGAACAAAATTAATGATAAGATAGATGGCAGAACAAGATAAGAAACTGTAGAGTGGGGGGAAAATTGTGTCAAATATCACTGATACCCAAAACAGAAAACTAATAAACATAAAGACCAAAAACTATTCCCCAATAGTTGAGTGGTCAAAGAAGATGAACAATTTTCTAAAGAAGTACTACAAATTAACAAAATGAAAACATTCCTCAAATCACTAATAATAAGAGAAATGCAAATTAAAACAGATCAGGTCTCATATCACACCTTGTACATTCACAATGATTCACAAAGGACAAAAGATGGAAACAATCAATGCTGGAGGGACTGTGAAAAGACAGGAACAATAGTACACTGTTCCTGGAGCTGTAAAGTTGCTGGTCTTTGAACCAAGGTCCCCTTTCTCCAGTCTTACTGTTCTTTCCACTTCCAGTTTCACACACACACATATTAGACATTCAGCAAATGTTTATTGACAAATTCTATCACCTGGACCCAATCAGTCACCTATTATGTAAAGCACTCTGGATATAAACAGCAAACTGGGAATCACACCATTGTTCCCCCAAGGTCTGATACTGATTTTGTTTGTGTCTCTGTATGAGTTATCTGACCTCTGTGGGTTGAAGTTTCCCAATACATAACATGTCCTCATCACAGGTACTCTAAAGGCAGAAGCCCAGAGGAGTTTAGCATAGGGATCAACATAGTTGCTCTCCTTAAACAGCCTGGAAGAGGAGGATTGGAGTTTCGCTAAAGGGTACACATTTAAGTAAGCCAATTGAAAGTTGCTTGAGATTTGACAGACCTGTATGATTCATTGATTTACCTATCCCTCCTAGATTTGTGCCATTCATGAATTTGATAATTATTCCATTTGCACCTTTATCCAAGTGGATAGAAAGATTGGTGTTTAACCAGACCTATGACTTCATTGCTATAAGGAACTGCTGATGAGAAGACTCTGATGACCAAAGCAGTATAATCTAAAATCTTACAGAGTCTTAGAGAATTGTACTAACTTGTCCAGGTTTGCACTGTGCTGCACCATCTCAACTATGATATATTTAAACTAATAATGCTAATCAGAATGCCCCCAAGGACAGATCCTTATAGTATCTCACTTGAGACCTTTCTTCAGACTGACAAGCATCTTTTCATGAAACAACATTCTTTGGCTGTGACTTACAACTAGCTGCAAAGCCATAGCCACCATTCTTCCAAGATCAATCACAGTGGTTCATTGATCATGTCAGTTAAGTTCTTTCAATGTACTGGGAGACCTGATTGGCCTCAGTAATGACTGACAAGGTTTAAAACCATTATATTTCAACTCCTGGAAACATCTTGCCAGCTGTGAAATGTCTCTCCCTGTCAACAGGGTTTTGTTTTAGCTACAGGATGTGCCGATCTTTCTAAGTGTTCATCTGTCACTTTCATAAGCCTGAATTAGGCACCAGCTGTTGGGTGCCATCAAAGTGCCTATAAGGAATGAGGACATCCCACCCTTTCCTTAAGCATCTGGGACTCTGGGATCTCAGTTGGAAGAACATCAGTTCCTAACATTCACAGCTGCCAAAGGACAATGAGTCTGCACACTAGCATAAATCAAGGAAAAGGTTTCTTTCAATCTACAAGTTAGTGAGGAAGATATTCTGGCAAGTTTTACCACTGACAAAGACTAAGGCAAGCATTTATTTCACATTGCTCTCATCTCCTCAGTTGACAGAATATATTAGAGACCTCAAAGCATCCAGGCACCAACTCTGGCTTCCACTAGGCCTAACCAGCTCTTGCTTACATAATGTAGCTGCCAGCTTCTTGATTTACTGTTTTGTTGATTGTCTGTCAGGGGTGAGCTAGATATGAGGACAAATGTCTTAATTCTTTGACCATTCTGCCAACAGCTATGCTACCCTAAATGTACTCTCTGTGCCCTCACCCCTACTTCTTCCAGTCTACAACCATAATCAAATCCACTATCACTCTAATCCTCAATGGTTCTGCTCATCATCCCAGTCTCTATAATCTATCATTTGCATAGCTACCCAAGTATCTAACCTTATAGGTCTAACTATGTCTCTCCCTTGCTTACACATCTCCCTTAGCTATTTGCTAAATGGTTCCATACAGTAAAATACAAACTCTTGAGCCTGCCATTTTTATGGGCCTCCACCTCTTTTTTGACATTACACCACTTCAAGTACCCTATGTACCATCCAAAGTCATCTAGTAGCTACTTCATGATTTAGTCTGGTCTTCACCAGCTTCCCTGAGTTTTTGCTTCTGCTCCTATTTTCTGTGCCTGGGACACATACTTTCCTCATTTCTATCTGTTGACATTCCTTCTTGTCCTGAGGCCCAGGGTCAGTGGCCACCTCCCCTGTGAAGCTCTTCCAGGGTTCTGTAGCTAAAAGTGATTTTCCTTACTCATTTTTTACCTTGAATACTCAGCCTGGACTTGCCTATTGCCGTAATCACATTTTACTTTCTATTATTAGGCAGCTAGGTGGCATGGTGCATTAGGCACTGGTCCTGGAGTTAAGAAGACTTGAGTTAAAATTCTCACTCAGACATTTACCAGCTATGTGACTCCAAGGCAAGATATTTAAACTCTCTTAACCTTATTTTCCTCATCTATAAAATCGAGACAATTATAGTATCTCTCTGTTGTTGTAAGAATCAAATGAGATAACATTATCTCTTTGCAAATCTTAAAATGCTATATAAGTGCTAATTACTATTTCTATTTCCATCTATTCTGTATATATCTTATAATTAGTTGCTTACATGTTGTCTCCTCCACTAGAATATATATTCCTTTAGGGCAGACTGTTTTCTTATCTTTCTTTGCACTCTTAGTAGAGTGCCTGACACATAGTAAGCACTCAAATATTTGTCGACTTACTGATTGACTCCATTAGATTAAAAACTCCCAGAGGGCAGGTATTGGGTCATTTTGTATCTTTGTTTCTCTAACATCATGAATGAGACTTTGCACATAGTAGGTGCACAATAAATATATGTTGAATTGAAATGACAATAAAGGCAGAGAGAAGTAGTCAGTCCACAGCAGGTTGTAGACTCCAAAGAAGGAGTACAATGAGAACTTGGGGGCCAAAGTCAGGAAACTCCACCCTTTGAGAGGGAAACTAAGAAGATTCAACATAGAATGGGAGAGACTGGCCCAGTACAGAAATAACTACAACCACCCCTTCCCCAGAAAACGTTTAGAATATGAGTGGCTGAGTTTCTTTAAATCCCACCACAGAGAAACCAATAAAAATGTCACTCTTATGAAGGCTCTTTGGAAAAACTACTGGAAACGGTAAAATACTAATGATGAGTTAAAACAGGAACAAGTAATCTGTCCAGAAAATAAGAGAAGTGGGGCGTATAAAGGGACTCACACATTTCTAGTACCGTCCAGGTTCAAGGAGGGCCAGTCATCTTGATTTAGTCCTGAAAATATCTTAGAGGTCTCAGCTTAAACCCTTTCATTTTACCAATAAGGAATCTGAGTCCCAGAGGGGAAAAACTGACCTGCTCAAAGTCATACAGTTCCTATTATAGAATATAGAATGTCAGGCTACCATGGCTTAATGACCTTATTCAGTAATCATCAAGCTTGAATTTGGAACCATACTCAGAAAGTCATTAAATTGTGTGTAACATTTGACCTAGCACTATTCCCTAGGCCTATTCCCTAAAAGAGATCAAATAAAGAAGAGCAGGGCTCACATATGCAAAAATATTTATAGCAGCTCTTTTTGTAGCAGCAAATAAGTGGAACTAAGGCGTTACCTACCAATTGGGGAATGGCTGAACAAATTATGGCAGATGATGGTGATGGAATACCCCTGTGCTGTGAGAAATGGCAAAAGGAATTGTTTCAGAGAAACCTGGGAAGACTTGTAAGAACTGACACAGAGTGAAGGAAACAGAACCAGGAGAGTAATTTTTAACAACACTGCAAAAATGGACGTTTTTGAAAGACTTACAAGCCCGACCTTAAGATCCTGAACAAACAGAATTCCTGAGGAATGATGATGAAGCATGCTACTGACCTCCTGACAGAGGGGTGATAGATTCAGGGTGTAGAATTAGATATATTTTTTTGGACATGGCCAATGAAAAAATTTGTTTGTTGTACTAGGCATATTTATTACAAGTTTTCTTTTTCTTTTTCCCCAGTGGGGAATGGGAGGGAGAGAAAATAGATTTTTGTTCACTGAAAAAAAATTCTTTTAACATCAACCAACTTTATTTACCCTCTCTTTGTGACAAGCTGCCTTTAGTTGTTTGTTCCATTTTCCAAGTAGACATTCCAACTAGTGATAGAACACACGGACTGAATGGTCAGCCAGCATGTGGATTCTGGCCCACTTGGCTGATCTGTTTTTTGGTGTAAATGAGTCAATTGGCATTTAGCTTATCAGATTGTCTCTGCTGAATCTGGTCAGTATAAATCAGTCCTCCAGCATCTGATTCCCCTTTCACTTCCTCTCTCTGCCCCCTGCTGCCTCAACAAGTCAGTAAAAATTGAGTTATTAAGTTTGCCAACTTAAAGATAAACCCTGGATCTGGGGTGACCCTATCAGGGTACACTGGGTCCATAAAGCCCAGCCTGAGTCTCTGGCCAGTAAGCCTGAATGTCTATTGGTTCTCAACAACAGCAGGGTTAATCTGCTTTCTGTCATACTGTTGAGGCTTTTTCATGGATTCAGCAGTGTTATCAAACATTTTCTGAGTCTGCACAGTGTACAGAGGAGTGGCTCAAAGAATCTATACCCACTAAATAATTTTGCACCCCAAACTAGCCAAGTTTTATTAGCTTTTCCTTCTCAAAGCTGACCTTTTACAGAACTCTGGTCCTTGCCAGAAAATGAGAGAGAAAAAAGAGAGAGAAAGAAAGCAGAGAGAGAGAGAGAGAGAGAGTGAGAGAGAGAGAGAATGAACATAAATCTCTGAGCATGATGATCATTGAAAGGTCATAGAATGTTAGAAATGGAAGTCCTTAGAACAGGAAACACAAAAAGTCAGAAATCAAAGATAAGAGACCTTAAAACACAGAATGCCAGGGAACACAAAAAGTCAGAATTCGGAGATAAGAGACCTTAAAGCATAGAATGCCAGGCAGACAAGATGCCAGATCTAGAAAAGACCATGGAAAATAGATGTTCAGAACCTGAAGGAGACTTAGAACACAGAACATTAAAGATAATCACAGAGATCATCTGATCCACCCCTTTCACTTTGCAGAAGAGGAAATTGAGGCTAACAGAGGAGAGATGATAGTGACAGAAAGACCCAAGATTAAAATCAGAGTTTTCTGATACTAACTCCAAATTTCTTTCTATTACATGGCTTGAAGAAAATATTCATCAACTCATTCAAAACATATTTACTAAGACCCCACTGCATCCAGAGTACTGGACAGGGAGTTGGGAGAGAGTTTGAAAAGTTAAGATGTATTTCTTGCTCGCATGGAACCTGTAATCTAATAGGAATTAAGCTGATCAGCCAAAAGAATGAATTAGAATGGAGGTGGATGGTTGGAAAGCATGACAATTATGACCACATATACAACAAGGAAAAAACAAAGGATGAAAATAAATTAAGATCAAAGGGAAGATGACATATGAAAATTTGTGACAGGCACTAGATTCAATATAAATTATGATTTGAGAATAGTTAAAGCCTGAGAAACATACATAAAAATGGCATGTATGGAAGTGCATACACATTTTTTTTGACACAAGACCTGAATAATTGGGAACTTTCCAGATGGGAGTGTTTTTCAAGGTTAATGCCCACTTACCAATTCAAGAATATGTTCAAATAGATTGGATTGGTGGCAAATAAACAGCGAGAACTGATCACTCCAACCCGCTCATAGACACGTGAGCCTGAGAAAGCTTTGCTATGATTTGGTGGGACTCCTCTATGGGTCCTCTATGGGACCAGGGCTGGACTACAGGAGGGGAAGAACTTTGGGGGATGTTCAGTGTCTTTGCAGTGGATTGACCTTCAGCCCTAAGTTCTAAGAAGTGTCACATATGTCCCCAGACTCAGTGCCACAAGCCAGTGAAGCAAATATACTCAGTAGTGACTTCCCCAGAGAGCCTGACCCAACACAGCATCCTCCCTAGGAAAAACACAGAGGGCACTCTTGTTCAAAGGATATTCTTGTTCAATAACAATGTCCTGATCATTTAGAGTAATGAAATTACCATCTCCCTACTCTTCGTACACAATGTCCAGTTCTTGAGTCTGTGCTTTTGTGCTGGTCATCCCCACATGCCTCAAATGCCCTCCCTCCCTGCTACAGGAAGCCTTTGCTCCTCCAGCTACTAATTCTCAGCCTCTCAAACTACTTTGCATCTAATTATTTCATATTTATTTGCATTTGCTCACTATATATTTATGCTATATATAATAATACATATACTTGTTGTTTCTCCCATTGTAATAAAGTTTCCTTGAAAGGAGGAACTGTTTCAATTGTTTTCCTTGTATCCCCAGCTTGGCACAGTATCTAATAAAGAGCAGTGATTAATAAATATTTGTAGATTGAATCATACATAATCTACTTCTTTCACCCTACTGAACAACATAGATCTTAAATTGGAATGGTCCTCAGAGGCAGTTTAAATTAAGCCAACTCCCTAATCTGACAGATAAGGAAACCTCAGGGAGGTTAAGTAATTTGCCCAAGGTCACAAAAGTAGTCAGCATCAAAGGCAGGATGAGTTGCTATTGTCATTCTGGAAAAATGCCCTTAAGGCTGACCTCAGTTTTCTTCAAAAGGGAGAAACACGGAACATAAAACATGGAAGGAGCATTAGAATACAAAACACAGACTGACAGATCTAGAGAGGTTCTTAAAGGTCATCTCATCCAATCTCTTCATTTTACAGATGGTTAGAGAGAGAAAAGGATTTGCCCAAGGTCACTTAATGGCATAAAGGTCTTGGACAAAATCTTTTGACCCCAAGTCCAAGAATCTTTCCATTATACTAAGTATTTATTATATACTAGGTTTTCCCCTATTAGTTTAAATTTTACATTTTAAAGGTACTGAGACATAAATAAGAAAAGCCAGGAGTTGTAATGAGCCGAGAGCAGTTTGAACTGTTTTTATCTCCATTGTTTCCTGTGGAGTTTGGGAATTTGAATTGATTTTGTCTTTCCAATCTCCAATAGCGCTTGTTGGTGTGGAGGATTCTGAGCCCAGGTTCCTGGAGCATGAGAAAGGCATTGCAAAGCCTCCTATTTACATATGATCATAGGATTTAGAAATAGAAAGGACTTTAGAGATCATTCAGTCCAATCCTAGAGTATGAGATCTACCCAAGGTTTCGTATGCAGCTAGTAAGAAGCAAATCTGTTTTATACTAACATTGGTTGTATTGTACTCCTAGCTGCAGGCTACCTACATTGAACAGGCTTCTATCTCCTCATTACTTTCACATTCCATCCCTTCCTCCTCCCCTAACCCATGAAAAATGAGTAAGAGAACAGGAAAACTGTTCTCTCCTCCTGCAACATTTCAGGAGATCATAGGATCAATCACAGGAACTAGAATTTTAAAGGGACCAGCTAGTCCAACTCTGATCTTACACATGGTCAAACTGAGACTCATAAAAGGAGAAATGACTTTTCTAAGGCCACACAGCAAATGAAAGAATTGGGATCTGACTCAAAACGCAGGGTTCTTTCTACTATAACCATGAGGTTTTCTCTGATGTATTTGTTGCTGTTCAGTCACGTCCAACTCTTTGTGACCCCATTGAGAGTATTCTTGGCAAAGATACTGGAGTGGTTTGCCATTTCCTTCTCCAGCTCATTTTACAGATGAGGAAACTGAGGTAAACAGGGATTAAGGAATTTGCCAAGGATCACACAGCTAGCAAGTGTCTGAGGCCAGATTTAAACCTGGGAAGATGAGTCTTCTTAACTTCAAGTTCAGCATTCTATCTACTGCACCAACTAGCTGTCCCACTCTGAAATATAAAGGAATACAAATCTGGAGCCGCTGAGACCTGGCCTGGGAATGCAGTCTTTAAACTTTAAACTCTTTAAATCATGACTCCTTTTCCAACAGGCACCACTTGGAGGCATCAGTTGACTTTTCATTAACAAATCCCAGGCAAGTCAGCAAAGGAACCCTGCTGGGTAGGTTTTCTCACCAAGGAGTATCTAGTGATGAGAGAATGCTTGGCCCTTGGGCTGCATGTAGCTGAAGCCCTTCTCCTTCTCTGACCCTTTGTGATGTGCAACAACTGGCCAACCCACTCATTGCTCTCTGGTCAAACTAAGCCAGATTTCTGGCCTTGGCAACCATTCATCATGAGTCTAGGGATGACTGCATGGCTGGATACCAGTGGGAGCCCAGGGCAGCTTTGGATACTTGGGACATTTCAGACCTTTAGTTCTTCACTTGTAGGTTGGGATGCCAGTGGGTGGCTCTACAAACAGGAGTCAGACTCTGCTTTCCTCCCTTGGTTTGAAGAACTTGAGTATTTACCTTGGGCTTACTAGGAGGACCCACCCAAAGCCTCCAAACTAGGTCAAATGAGGTCGTTCCAAGAGGAGCCAACTGAGGTCTGTCTTTGAAGAACACTTCTCACTTTAGAAACAATGTGATAGAGTAAAAAAAACCTCTGGATGGATTCAAAAGACCTAGGTTCAAATCCTAGCTCTGATCTTTCGTAACTGTAAGTTTAAGTAAGTCCTTAGTCTCTCAGTCTCCCTTTTTTCATAAAATGGAGAAATTACTGCTTCCACTGCCTACCTCTCAAAGTTATTTCAAGGAAGGAAGGGAAGAAGGAAACAGATATTTATTAAGCACCTACTGTGTACCAGACATTAGACTAAGGGCTCTACCAATATTTCCCCCTTTGATACTTACAATAACCCTGGAAGATAGTTGTTACTATTATTCCCATTTTAAAGTTGAGGAAACTAAGGCAGACAAAGGTTAAATGACCTGCCCTGGGCCACACAACTAGTAAATATCTGAGGCTGGATTTGAACTCAAGTCTTCCTGCCTCTACTTAACTGCCTCTAATTATAAGAAATGTGAGTTGTCATTAAACAACATAAACTTGATGCTAGATAGTCAGCAGCCCTGACCATGTTCCTCTCCTAGCATACATACTGACTGAGAAAGGAGGGCCAGAGGAAGCAATTAACTCAGAGCAATAGACTCATCGGGCTCCATTCAACAGGATAAATTCGCTTGGTTTCTCTTTCCATCCCTGTAAAGGGATCGTTCAATTCCCTAGACAAGCGTAATTGAATTTAATTGTTCAGAGAGTTCTCCACAGAACCTTTAAATATTCTTGGATCATGTCACTTGCTGGTCCAGTGATCTGAGGTGGTTCCCTGTTGCCTAATGAATTAAATTCAGATGCTACATCCTGGCATCTAAGGTGCTCTCAGCACTAGCAGCAACCTACATTTTCAGTTTTAGTTTACACTTTTCCCTCTCATGTTCTAGTATCTAGACAAACTGGACTACTTACTGGTACCAGAAGATGTCTGTGCCTTTGCTTGTATTCTTTCTGACACCTGGCATGATCTCCCTGGCACGTCTATCTGTCCAGAGAGACAGACAGTAGCTGACTCCCTATCCATTCCTCATCACCTTTCAAGGTCTAGCTCAAATGCTATCTCTGATTAGCTGAAATTAATTTCTCCTTCTTCTGAAGCTCCATACCCATTGTACAGACCTTTTTATTACATTCTGCCTTGTAGCATAGATGTATGTGTCCATGTTTTATTTCCTTCCCAGACATAAAGCTCCATGAGGGTTGTTTTCTTGTCTCTACAAAGTCAAGTCAATTAAGTGCCTATGATGTGTCAGGGACTGTGCTAAACTCTGGGGATATGAAGAAAGACAAAAGATAATCTGTGCTCTCAAAGAGCTCACTGTCTATACACAGCCAATGTCTTCCTCAGCGTCACTTTGGTTCACAAAGGGAATCTTCAGGTTTAGAACTTGGAGAGACATTAAAGGTAATCTGATCTACTATCACCATTTTACCGTGCTCCCCTTGTCCAAACTAGTAACTTCACCACAGTTAGGAAGTAGCTGAGATGAGAGTGGTACCCATATCTTCAGCCTATCAACTCAATATCCTTTACAACACACTTTGCCTGCTTCAAACTTCTCATGGGCCTCTGTTCTGCACTTTCAGGATACATTTAGTTCCCAATAGTCTATATGATTGTTCTTCTTTGAACACAATACTTCATCTCCCAACTCCATGCCTTTGTCCTTGATGTGCCTGCCCCATGTCTGGAATGCTCTTTCTCCTCACCTTTACTTCCTAATGTCCCTGGCTTCCTTCATGATTCTGAACTTTCTCTTTCTGCAGGAGGCCACCTGTTCCACGATCCTCCCTCTCAAGTCAAAACTGGCTCCCCCCAGCTATTAATGCCTTCCTCTTTCAGATTACTTAAATCTGTTCTGCAGATAGATGGTATGTACCCAGTCATTTAAATGTCCTCTGTTGGATTGTATTCTTTTTGATGGCAGGCACTGGATTTTGCTTTTCTGTCTAACTCTAGGGCCTTGCCTTGAGCGACAGAACTAGAATTCTCATCCATTTAGCTAGAAGTCAACTGATGATGGAATGCCTTAAACTTTTCAGCCTGTCATCGACTGTTATGAATTAAGTGAGTTTTAAAATGTTATACATACCCTTCTTATGTACCTAATGGGCATGGATCCCTGTGCCTAGCAATGAGAGGGAGATTCTGAGTCAGGAGAACTGAGTTTTAATCTATGCCCCAACATTTACTAACTGTATGATTCTGGACAAGTCATTTGACCTCTCTGTGCTTATTTCATCATCTATCAAATGAGGGTAGTAATACATGAACTAACGAATCTGCAGGGTTATAGTACAGGTTATAACTGGTGAACCTTTTCTCAAAATAGAAATGAGTTGTTTTATAATGGCAATAATTAATAATAAATAAATATTATTACCATTAGTAGTCATAGTCCCTGCTCTCATGGTCCAGCAAAGGGAATAAGTCAGCAACACAAATACTATACTACAACACAACATGAAAAATGCATGCCAGGGGCACAAACAAAGCACCCTGAAAAGTCAGAGGATGGAAAGATCATTTTTGACTCAGGGAAATCAGGTAAGACTATGTTTCATTAGTGTTGGAAAGACCATTTGGTGACTGGATTTTTGTCCTTAAAAGAGACCTTGTGTAAGGTTAAGAGGGAAGATCATGCTCTGCCCTTGAACAATCTCAGAAATACTGCCATTGGCCATCCCTCACAAATCTACAGGAATGAGCTTTTGAAAAAGAACATAAAGTAGATTTGGAATGGAGTCAAGAATACCTGAATTTAAATCTGCTTCAGATATTTATAAAGAAGGTGTTCTTGATCTGGATTCTGTGAACTTTTAAAAAATATTTTGACAACTGTATTTGGACATAATTAGCTTTCTTTGTAATCTTATTTATTTTATTTCATGGATTGGAGAACATTATTCTGAGGAGGAGTTTTGCGGACGTTCTCCAAAACCTCTGGTCTGGATTCTCATGTGGATTAGTCAATCTGGCAATGACAAGAAATTGAGAGGAATCATTGACGGATTGGGTGACATAGAGAGGATCAAAAAAGACTTCAATAATTATGGATTGAATCTAATAAAATGAAATCTAATAGTAATAAATACAAAATCCTACACTTTGGTTAAAAAACACAAAAATAAGGGAGAGGAGACATGAAAAGATAACAGCTCTTATGACAAAACCTTGGGGGTTTTAGGGATTAAAAACTTAATAGATATGAAGATGGTGATGTGGCATCTAATAAAATTGATGTGGATCTTTGATCCTCTAAATGACCCATCAGTCTGAATTGCTACTTTATTGACTCAGGCATAGAGCACTGGAAGGGAAGAGGATAAGCTTGTATATAGTATCTACTACATGTCAGGAACTGTGCTAAGTGCTTTACAAATATTTTCTCATTTGATGTTTATAATAACTGTGTGAAGTATGTATCATTACTATCCCCATTCTACAGTTGAAGAAAGTGAGTCAAAGAGGGATGGAGAGAGGATTGTAAACTGTTGTTATATGATATATAAGGACCAGCTGAAGATATTGGGAAAGTTCAGTTTCAATAACTAAAGTAGAAATGGGAGTTTATACTATCTTTCAACATCTATAGAATTGTCATGGGAAACTGAGTTCACCCTGGCCTCAAACAATAGAAAAAGAACCAATGGGTACATATTATGGGAGGTACGGTACAGGGAAGATTCTAATGTAATATAGGTAAGAACTTCTCAACCATTAGAGTTGTCCAAGAAACAAAAAGGATATCTTGTGAGGTAGTGAGCTCTTTTTTTACTGGAGGTATTCAAATGGACTATAGATAACCCATGCTCATGGGGGGAAGGAATCTCTGCACTGGGTGGGAGGTTGTACTAGGTAATTTCTGAAGTTTCTTCCAACTCTAAGATTCAATTCAATTCAACTTTTACTAAACAACTACCAGGTACAAGGCATTGAGCTCCATTTTGGGGATTCAATGATGAAATAAGACTACCCTTGTCTTCAAGGAGATTACAACCACCAGGAAACAAAAGAAAGTTGCACAAATACTTCATTAAGCACAATATATCAACAGATGCAATGAATTTCATCCATTAGGATGCTCCCTGTCACAACAGAGTTATAACCCATCATGCTTTCTTATCCTGTGAAGTCCATGTCCATATCTTCCCATCTACCCTCTATGGAGGATCTGCTCAACTCTCTTCAGGCCTCCCCCAAGGTCTTTAATATTCCATGGATATGGCTTTGGTGCTTAGACTGGTTACTAGATGATGAGTTCTTTGGCAATGGTTCCCCATGAAACATACAGAAATAGATGTAACAAAGGAGATCATGATAAGATGCAGTGATTCTCCAAAATCTCATTGATTCTGCTAGCATCTTACCATCCTTAAAAACTTTTCCTCTCTTTGTGAGCAGTGACAGATAAGTAGCATTCTGGCCACACTGGCTCTGATGGAAAAGACAGAATAGAAACCAGCCTAGGAATGGAAGGTGCGTGGGACTGAAAATGCATGTGTGCTGGCAGTCAGATCGCTCTGTTTTGGCTCTAGTTACATTTTTAATCTTAAGATAATTTATTACTTCTCTCTTTAAATATATTGATAGTACCCAGAGAGGAAGAATCATGAGCACTAGACAATGAGTTGAAATGCAACTCTGAGTGAGACAGTGAGATGCAATGGAAAGAGTCCCAAGCATCAGGATGCCCAGGTTCTAGTCCCAGTTCTGCCCTTTCTCCTCGCATGACTTTGGGCAAGTCACATCCCCTTTCTAGGTCTCAGTTTCCTCACTGCATCAAAGGAGGGAGTTAACATCATGAGACTCTATGATCAAACCTCACCCCAGATCACGTGGCAGAAAAATTAATTTGCAGCTTTGTAGATGTTATCCTGCTTTACTACTAGTTAGCATTTATATAAACCTTTAAGGTTTCAAATATTATCTCATTTGATCCCCCCAATAACCTTAGAAGGCAGGTGGCATGATTATCCCCATTTGACAGAGGAGGAAAGTGAGAAAGACAGAGATTACATGATTTGCCCAAGGTCACACAGCTAGAAAGCATCTGAGGCTAGATTTGAACTCAGGACTTCATGACTTCAGGTCCAGGGATCTATCCAGTCTACCACTGAGCTGCCTCTGTGAAAAATACCTAAGTTCAATGTGTACAGTTTCATTCTTGATTTGAGATACTAACATATGAGAATCTTACTGAACTGGGCTCTTCAGTACCTTGAAGTGAAATTCCAAAAACATGTGATATCCAAACACACTCAGGAAATTCAAATACTTTTTAATGGCCATGAAATCAAGGCTAGTTAAACAAACAAGGATTTGGTTTCTTTCTGGTTAAGAATGAAGCTCCTTTTGGTGTAACTGATAGTCTTCGGTCCTGTAGGGACTGGCCCTCTGCCCTGATGGCTACAAACAAGTTCTCATCCTTCACCATCCCATGCTAGTCAAGTGAGCATCCTCTTGACCACATAGGAGCAGGAAAAGGCTCATTGTGTAACCATGACTCCTTTCTGGGGTCCAGTGTCCTCATCTGTAAAACGGACTGCTATGTTCAATTTCCTTTTGTTGCCTCTCAGACCTAGAACCTCACAATGGCTATTATGTGTAAATTTGGAGTTTCTTTGGTATGCTTCTCCTTACCTATCTGGAATTCTTCCCCTACCTCTAGGAGTCCCTGTCTCTCTCTTGCCCTCTAAGAATCCTGTGCCTTCACACTGTTCTCTGTACAGTAACTCACAGTGGTGATTATTTAGCATAGTGGCTCTAGCTAATACCTGCTTCCTTTAAGAGGATGTTTTTTTAATTTCCCAGTTAGGACTTTAGGTGGAGGTTTAATTGTTGTTCAACCTGGTTCCCACTAGTGTTAAGGTCAATGTTGAGATGCTCATTCTGGGCTTTAGAGAGTGAGGCTGAGGTGCCTCATAAGACTGAGATGCCCTCTGGAGTTTTCATGAATCTTATCTGGGCCTTTGTGGGCCAATGTTATATATGTCAAGGCTACAGTTCAGTTTGGTTCAGTTGAGACAGCCATGGGAAGGGCACTAGTATAGTCAGAGGTCATTGTTATTGTTCAGTAGAATCAGTGGTGGTCAACTTTTTGTGATCCATTCGGGGTTTTCTTAGGAAAGATACTGGAGTGGTTTCCTTTTTCAGCTCATTTTTGCAGATGAGGAAACTAAGGCAAACAAGGTTAAGTGACTTGCTCAGGGTCACAGAGCTAGTGTTTGAGGCCAGATTTGAACTCATGGAGATGAGTCTTCCTGATTACAGGTCTAGCACTCTATTCACTGTGTCACCTAACTGCCATACTTGAGTTCAGATCCTTACTCTGTCTCACTCACTACCTATGTGACCTTTGGCAAGTCAGCGTATAGGTTCCTCATCTGTAAAATGAGAGGCTCATGGCTCGCTCTAGATGGTCTCCAAAGTCTGTTCCAGATCTAATCTATGATCCTATGATGTTTTCAGAGACAACAAAAGTACAAAAGTAAAAACGTGTTCTCCTCTTAGGGAGGATCATGGATGATAAAGAAGCAGTGTGAGATGGTACAATGGTAATGGATGGAACCCTACAAATGGTGGCAGACTATCCAGTGGGATGAGGACAGGAACTAGCTTATTCCATACATCTGACATGTATATAGCATATTACATACATGAACCCATTGGATCCTCCCCATAGTCCTCCATTCCTAGTTATATGCTCACTGGGCTATTACATCTCTGGCAGCATCCTCCTCATCTTCATTTCCCTTCACCAGAACTCTGCCCTTTGGTCATCCAGTTCTGATATATTAACTTTTTTTTCCTCTTTCTGGACCTCAATCCTCCATGCTGTTTCTTAGCTATTTTTTCATCATACCCCTTGATGGGTCCACACCCACTTCCTTTCTAGCCTCTCTTTATGTGTTATATCCCACCATGAGAACAGAAGCTCCTTGAGGGAAATTACTATCCTGCTAGCTTGTTGTTGTCTTTGTCCTTTGTTATCAAAGAGGACCATGACATGAAAATGAGGACATAACTTGTAGTTGACTTTGATTTCAATATGGTTCCTTGGAGAGAGTAAATGCTTCATAAATGCTCTACCTATCTTTTCTAGTAAGGTTCTATTTTACCTGTCCCTTGTCATGGGAGTAACCTAGAACCTAGAACAGGGCTGAAATGGTAAATATTTGACAGTCAGCTGTCTGAGGTAGGGGGAAGTACACGTGACACTTTTAGACTTAATTTGCATTATTAACATTTTCTCTATTACTTTCTTAAGTCTAAATAGTCAACAAAACAGTAAATCAAGTCCTGATTTGTAACATTTGCTGACTTCCAAGATATAAATGAGAATTGAACAATTGGCCTGCAAGCCAGTTCAAGCTGGTTCCAACACAATTCTGAGCTAGAGTAAATATCCTCTCCTTTTCTTAGAGAAATCCATTCAAATATAATTATCTCCATTTTACAGATGAGAAAATATATGACTCAGAGATTTAAAGTGATTTATCTAAGGCTATACAGTCTTGTATTCTTTCTACAACTTCAACTTGACTCACAGTAGCGGAAGGCCAAATAGAGCTACAGGTAGGAGACCAGAGATGTATTTATGGGCAGACAGGGATGCCAGAAAAGGATGCTACCATCAGGAAAATGAAGATGGAGATATCCATTCAAGGCTGAGGGTAGCAAAGCCAGTCTAAAATGTGGAAGAAAGATCTCAAGTGCAACTCAAATGAAAGTAATGTGTCCCAAGAGAAGAAGGACCAGGGAGGGCCCTCTGCTTTTCACTTCTGTAAACACTGTTCTGCTTAGTAAAGTGACCTTTTTTGGGGAGAGAGAGTAGAGAGTGGGTTTATTTACACCTTGCCTAGGTTGTCAGAAGCAGGGAGAATAGAACCTAAATAATCAAGTTAATGCAACAATTGATCTCTGACATCTTGGCCATCATTCCTACTTCTCCCCTCCAAATTCTACCACCCCCCATGATGGAACCTAGGACTCCACCCCTAGAACCAGCCTGGGCTCTGATAGATGAATTTTTTGCCTTAACTTGCCTGGATCTAGACCTCTTCTTCACAACTAGCCTCCCCTTCTACTTTCTAGATCCTCTTTACATGTTATCTAATTTCATTAGAACGTAAGCTCTCTGTATTTGTTTTGACCATACACATTTGTTACAAAGGTTTCTACAGTGAGCTGCAAAGGCCTGCTGACTTATTGACCAGATGCATGTTCATATGAAGACAACAGACTGTTTTCCCTCTTCCACTCCCCCCACCCAAAAATTAAGTATTACCATATAACTGTTGTATATCCTTGAGGTGTTAGGACAGAATAAACCTCTTTTTGTTAACTGTTCAAGAGCTTACAAATGCCTCCTTTCATTCCAAAATTGAGCCTGAATTAAGAGAATGCTGGCATCAGAGGTGGACCTCCAACATATTCCCAGACTCTGCATAGTGACTGGACCACAGCAAATGTTTGTTGAATTGAATTGAACTGAATTGACCTTCATTGAACATTCCAGAAATTAAACTCAAGACTCCTAACAGTAAGAAATTCTGGAACAACTTCATCTTCACATGCTCAAGGCATCATTGTGACCTAAGAAAATAATCTGAAATTAATGAATTCCACTCCGGACCACAGCTTTCATTTTCCCCCAAATCATGTGTTGGACCCAAGAATGAGTTTAGGAGTGGGCTGACACTATTGTCCATATGGACCAAGAAACTTTCAAAACCCCAGTTTTTGAGTTAATCATTTGTTTGTTTCTTGCTTGTGCAACTAACTGCTTTCCCATATTGGAAACTTAAGTAGTATTTATCCGTTCTCCAGGGATGGAACTGCTCCTCCCTGGCCAATTCCCAAGATGCCTAAGTCTCCCAGAGTAACTCAGCATGAAGTACCACACAACTTGAATGTTACTATCAATGCTAATTACCCAATAATCATGATTACATTGTTATCAATAACTAACAATTACCATTAATAACTCATTTATATACTAATTAGCAGTTTACAGAGCTCTTTTCAAAGATGATCTCATTTAGTACTTTCTAGGCTGCAGTTTCCTTTGTAACATTAAGACTCTAAAGTTCTTTTTAGCTCTAAAAGCTATGCCCTCATGACATATGATCCTCTTAAAAGCCTTGTCAGATAAGTAGTGAAAGCGTAGCACAATTTTTCTTTTCCTTCCTTCCTTCCTCCCTTCCTTCCTCCCTCCCTTCCTTCCTTCTCTTGCTCTCTCTTCCTTTCTTCCTTCTTCCTGTTTCTTTCTCTTCTTCTTTTACTCCTCCTCCCTCTCCCTCTCTCTCTCCCTTTCTCTGTCTCTCTCTGTCTCTGTCTCTCTCTCTCTGTGTTTCTCTCTCTATCTCAATATATGGAGAACTTGAATACACTCTCCAACACATGACCAACTATCCTGTAACTAGGTTGTAGAAAATAACCTGAGGCACCAAGAAACCACATGACTTGACCCAGCTAGCATGTGCCAGAGGCAGGATTTGAATCTGTGTTTTTATTTTCCAAGGTCAGGCCTCCTGGCACTATATCACACCTGCTTCTCAGTCTTCCTTTACCTTATCTATATTGGTTTTTTGTACATAGTTATTTGCACATTGTTTCCCCAATTAGACTATGAGCTTCTGGAGCCACAGGAACTTTTTGGAGGTTGGGGTAGGGTATTCTTTTCATCCATGGAGCTCAGCACAGTACTAGCACATAGTGTATTCTTAATAATGCTTGTTAACTGGTGTTGACTTTATAAATGAGGAAAGTGAAGTTTAGAGAAATGAAATGTCCAAAGTCACACAACTAATGAAAAGCAGAGCAGAGACACAAGCCAAATAAAATGTTATTTCCACAACCTTATGCTGCCTCTCTAATATTCCCGGAGGCTTTCTTCTTCCCAGAAATTGGAACAAGGTTTATTCAGATTGCTTGTAAACTCTTAAGCTAGTCCAGACTGATCTCTAGATTTTTTTAAAAGTCTGCGTTTTTTCACATTTCACATTTATTCGGTAAGAACATATTAAATATGATTAAGACCGTCCTAGGTGACACGGTGGACAGAGTGCTGGGCCTGGAATCAGGGAGGCATGATTTCAAATTTGACTTCAGTTACTAGCTAGCTGTGTGACCCTTGGCAAGTCACCTTAATTTCTTCATCTGTAAAATAGGTATTATAATAAAACCTACCTCCCAGGATTGTTCTGAGGATCAAGTGAGATAACTGTAAAGTGCTTAGCTCCATACATGTTTCCTTCCTTCCTTTCGATTCACTCAAAACATCTTTGAGACAGAGATAACAAGACAGACAAGACAGAGAGATGCTATCTACTTCCAACGCCCACATTTTGATTCTTTCCTCCCTCCCTCCCTCCCTCTTCCTCTTTTTCTCATCTTTCACAAATACATGGCAAACCCTCAAACTTCAAGAATCATATATCCTTGGGAATTCAACAAATCAACCATGGTAGAACCAAAGAATTATCATGGTCAAAGCTGTCACCCTAAATCATCCAAAGATAATACTGACCTGATAATACTGAATTTAAGAACATTTTAAATACATGTTGTCATATTAAATACTAGCAACATTCAAACTACGTAGGAATAAAAGGCTCTCAAAATATAGAGACCTAGTGGAGAAATCAAAACATGGGAACATGAAGTAGATATCATCTCTACTGTCCTGACAGCTGTTGGTGCTATCTCAGAAATAGATGCTTTAGGTAAACCCAAAAACAATAAGCCTAGTCAGATCCTCATGGATCAAGTAGGTTATAGCGAGGTTTTAAATAATAAACACATAGCTATCTAGATAAACATGTTTATTCAATTACAAAAACCAAATCATTTAATCTTTCTTCACAACACTGTGCCAAACATTAAACATGAAAGAAAGAGCAGAATGGTGCATTGCTCCAGGGCCATTTCTTTCTGAACTCCATCAAAAAGAAACATGAGAAAGAACAAGAAAATAAAAGAATAGAGGACATATCTAGTACTTTATAGTTTACAAAGTTTGGTTGCTTTATCTCTTTCACAACCCATAAAAATATCATGGGGTAAGAGGTTATTATCTCCATTTTTACAGATTAAGAAACTGAGGTACACAGAAGTTACGTGTATTTGCCATGATGTCTAAGCTTATCGTCTGCATAATCAGGATTTAAATTTTTGGTCTTCTGATGGCAAATCCAGTATGCTTTCTATTATACTATATCATTTCTCTTTACAACTTTAATTGTACCTTAAATTTAATTGTACAACTTTAATTCTCCTTTACAACTTAAATTGTAATTTAAAAATACATTTCCTATGTACTTGGCAAATTCTAATTTGTATGACAGACATCTGTGTGTGTGTCATTTTGTCAGGTCAAAGAAAATAAGAACTGTATATTATTAATGATCATTTCCCTCAGAACTTAGTACAATGTCATATTTATTGACTTGTTTTTATTGTTGAATTGGTATAATAATATCACCTCACATTTAAAAGGATATAAGCAGCTTCAGGGGCTATTTGAATCTTGAAGTCCTAGAATAAGAACAGCTTTATGAAGACTTCTGACTCTAGGGGAAGGGAAACAGGCTAAGATTGCACCAACAATGGAAGATAACAGAAGCTTACTTAAGTAGAAAAACAGTAACTGAAGTAGTAAGCAGAAGGGGCCAATTTCATTCTCAGGTTTTATATTTCTTTTTCTTTTGCTTCAAATGGTATTTTCTCTTATAGTATAAATGCTGGTAATTAGCATTTATTTGCTATTTATGATGCCATTTTAATGAAAAGTTTTACTTTTCCAGAGATGGTGTCTTGTTGGTTATCTCTAATTTATCTATACCTAGTGGAAAGCCCAGTCACATGATCTTTACTTTATCACTCAAGGCACTACCAATGGCAGTTGTCTGACTTGTAGGCACATGGCCAAAGGAGGTCAAACTAGTCTCAAAAGCAATATATCTTACTGATTCAACTCGATTTCAGTGGGCCCTTCACCTACTTTGTGTTTAGCGTTAGAATAAGTCTTACAGATCATGTGGTCTAACCCTTTTATTTTATAGATGAGAAAGTTGAGGCTTAGAAAGGTGAGTACTTTGCCTAAGGTCACAGAAATAATAAATAGCAGAGCTGGGATTTGAAACTGACTCTTTTGCCTTCAAGTTCTATGCTCTTTCTACTTTGCCATACTGTTCAGCATCTAATTAACCTTCAGAGATTAGTTTAGATGGAGAGAGCATCAAACTCTAATGAACTGAATTCTTTGGCTTTCAGAAATCAGATTCAGTGGAACTGCTTGAAACGGCAGATTGTTGGGTGTTCTACTTAAGCACACTCTTGTCTGTGACACTCTCATGTACCTAAACTCAGACCTTCAGAAAGGGAAGGAAGCAAGCCTCCCACCCCGCTCAGTGTTTCTGGGTTCACAGAGTCCACTGATAGCTTAGCGTTGCTGATTCACAGCCAGCACAGGGAAGAGGAGTTAGACCCAGAATGGACTGGTTTCTGCCCTAAGTTCAATAGCAACACATCATCAAAGTTACATCAGCTGGTGTAACCTCTTAGAGAACCTTCAAGTTGAAAGGGCCTCAGAGATAGATCACTGAGTCTAACTGGGAACTAAACAGAAATCCCCTCTACTAGTCACCTCCTCTAGTTACCACTTGAAGGCTTGCGGTGTTGGGGAACTTAACTGCCTGAGTCACCTCATTCCACTCTGGGATGTCTAACGTACAATATCTCTTAAGAGTGTCTTACAGTAGCTCTGAGATGGAGGAAGGGAGGGAAAGGGAAGACCTCTTAAGCCCCCTTCTACTGTGGAGGTAACTGGACTGTCCAAGAGCAATCAGCAACAGTGCCAAGAGTCAAATATAGGCATTCTGCCTCTCAGTAACATGCTCGGTCCCTGAGGGGGCACTGACTAGAAAGTGGGTACTTTAAAATAGATTTGAAGATTTTTTTCCCCAGGAGAAAAAAGACATTTGCATTTCTCAAGCTGATTGGCCCTCATGGAATGTTCATCATGTGCTCTGTAGTAAACAGGGAGTTCTGTAAACCTCTTCTGAATGTAAGGATACTGAGAGTTACCTGGCAATTGAATCTCATTTTTTCCAAAATAGATTCATAACGTGTGTTTTCACATCTGTTCACCACACTGCTGTCAGGCTAACTTCCCAGTGGAGAAAAGCATCTGGGTCAGGAACCCAGAGGGAAAATCCATACGCAAGTGGGCAAATGAGGAGACAAACATGCCAGCCAGCCAGACTGTCTATGTACGTAAACAAAATTCAGCTGAGAAAAGGGCCTTGCATGGGTGGGCACTCCCAATATTTGCTGAATGAAAGAGTAAGTGAATGAATGAATGAAAAAACAGATAAATTCTCTGTCCATCCATAGCCAGAACTGTGTAGATAATACTACCACATGGGCATCAGTCACAGAATATAGAATTAATTAGAAGACCACAATATAGAACACCAAATGTTGATGACAAAGGAAACTGGGAATATTAATCACAAAATATTAGAGGCGTAAGAAATTTGAAAGCAAAAAAATTTAGAATATCAACTAGAAAGGACTTCAGAGTGATTTAAGATGTTGCATCTACAATGACCTTTGGAACATAGAATACAGAGAGCTGAAGAGGAAAGGAAGGTGGGAGCCCAAAATATCAGTGCCATAAGAGTCCTTGGATTTGAGAGAGTAGAATTTTAGAATTGGAAGAGGCTTTAGAACATAAAACCAAGAATATCATACCTGGAAGGAACCTTAGAACATAGAATGTCAGAAATGAAAAGGACCTCCAAGGTCCTTTTCCCCCTTGATTTAAAGAGAGGAAAACTAAGGCTAAGAGGGGAAATTACATGCTCCAGATCACATAGCTATGGCAGTAATGAAAGAGCCCTAGATCTGGAGTCAGAGGACTTGGGATTGAATTCCAATTCCAATACTTAGTTCCTCTGTGACCTTAAGAAAAATCAATTCATATGTCCAAAAGGCTATAAAACTGTGTATATTCTTTGCCACAGCAATACTAGTACTAGGTCTGTATTCCAAAAATATATAAAACAAAAAAGACAAGGACCTATACATACAAAAAAATTACCATATCTTTTTATGGTGGCAAAAATTGGAAATTGAGGGGATGCCCATCAATTGGGAAATGGCTGAAAAAGTTATGGCATATGATTGGGGAACAGTATTGTGCTGCAAGAAAGGATACTCTCAGAAAACCTGAAAAGACTTGTATTAACTGATGCAAAGTAAAAAGAGCAGAACCAGGGAAACACTGTACACAGTTAAAGCAATACTATGCAATGATGAACTATGAATGACTTATTTATTGTCAGCAATACAATAAACCAAGGTAATTCAGAAGGACTTATGAAGAAAAATGCTATCCATCCCCAGAGAAAAAACTGATGATGTCTGAATACGTACTTTTGAAACTTTCTTTTTTTGGGTCTATGTTCTATGTAACTGACTGATATGGAAATGTGACTGATATGGAAAAATGTTTTGTGTGACTGCACATATATATATATATATATATATATATATATATATATATATATAACCCATATCAAATTGCTTGCCTTCTCAATAAGGGGAGAAGGGAGGGAGGGAAAGAATTTGGAACTCAAAATTTCTTAAAAAACAAATTTTAAAAATTGTTTTTACATGTAATTGCGAAAAAAATAAATATGACAGTCCTTGGGAAAAAAAGAAAAATTATTTCACCTTCCTAGGCTACAGTTTCATCAGCAGCAAAATGCAGAGGCTACATTCTGAATTCCCTTCTTGATCTAAATCTCTGTTCACCACACAGCTCATTTCTGGTTTGGAATTGACAATGAAATAAGTGGTGTGAAGACCATCCTTTCCCTAATCTTCACTCCTCCTCTGACCCCAAGTGGTTTATCTGAACCTCCAAACCAATCTTAAGGAATCTATCTTTCAATTTAGGCAGCCAGGTGACAGAATGGATAGAATGCTGGGATCTGGAGATGGGAAGGCCTTAGTTCAAATCCCACTTCAGACACTTACAAACTAAATGACTTGGGCAAATCATTTAACCTCTGTTTGCTTCAATTTCCCCAGCTGTAAAATGAGGATAGTCATTTCACCTACCTCCCAGGGTTGTTGTGAGGATCCAATGAAATAATATTTATAAAGTACATAGAAAATAAAAAGTGTTACATAAGTGCTATTGTTATCTAGCATGGGGAAGGCTAAATAGTGGTCATTTTGAGATTTATAGCTTTTTGTTATTAAACCTCATGATGATTTTATAAGTCTCCATGCCATGACTAAGGGTTCCAACATGGCCATGGGTTGGTCTTTCTGGAAGCTCAAATAGTTTGAAAGCATCATCTCACTTGTGCTCACAAAGTCCCCGGAAAGTAGGTAGGAAGTCTATCAGCATAGCCCTTGTTAGAAGAGGCAGCATTATGTGAGGGAAAGAACTCTGTCCTAGGAGAGGCAGCATTATGTGAGGGAAAGAACTCTGTCCTAGGAAGTCAGAAATTCCACATTCTAGTACCATCTCTATTGTTAGTCGGCTACATGCATGAGCAAACCATTTTTCTTTTGTCTCAGTCTCAGTCCCCTCCTCTCTAAAAGAAGTTAAGAAGTCTGTTCAGTTGATTTCACTAGCCTATTGGGAGAGCTTAATAAGAAAATAGATGGGAAAATGTGCTACCTATTATTATAACTTCACAAGTGAGAGAACTGAAGCTCAGGGAAGCAAGTGATTTGTCTTGGGTCACACAACTTGGACTGATCGCACGTCCTCCAAGGCTCCTGATTCTTATCTCACTGGTCTTTTCTCAATTTCGACAGTTCAGCTCATTCCTGGGTTGATTCCCTGAGTGGAGTCCAAATCCAAATAGGATTGTGCATTCACCAAGGTAAGTAATGAAAATCAACAGGCAAAAGAAATTCTGAAAAGAAGATGTGTCTTCTCTCACAGTATCCTAGTTTTAGACGTAACCTATCTTAACATGGACTTAATCTAGTCACCAGGGGATGACAAATGCTCCTATTTTTATAGACCAATAAGGTTTACAAAGCATTTTCCTCTCAACCATTCTGTGAGAAAGGTGATCCCTTACTATTCTGTTTATAGATGTGGGAGCTCAGGCTGATTAAGTTGAAGTGACCTGACTAGAACTGTTTGCTGAACTATACCATTCCTTAGAATTAGAATAGGAGTTGGGAGTCATCTTCCTACTCAGACACCACACAGATTCAACAGAACCTTTTTCCTTAGGGCATAAGGCCTGACCAGGGACATCCTAGGTACAAGGAAAGATGTCTTCTTTACAGCAACAGTCATTGCTAAAGATTTAAACCAAGCATCAGCCCAAAGGTATGTTAATTAAAGACTTGGCACATAACTAGGGGAATGACTCTTAGCTTCCCCAGCAAATTAAAAGAGATGAGGATTAACAGGCCCTCTGGTTCAGGAACTCGACCTCTCTTACTCCACTTAGCCCATCCCCTTTCCATTACTGGAATAGCTTTGTACTCTTGTCAACCACATTAGCCCACTTCTCCCCACCCCCACTTTTCCAGATGTTAAACAGCTGTTCACTTAATGCGTAGACTCGTTGACTAAGCACTCAGGGCTGCCAAGCAAATTATACTGGCACAACTGTCTTCAAATTTTACAGGTCCTACTGAGGCCACTATTTAGATGTGAGATTCTGATTTCTTCCAAAGAAAATTATTTATAGTTTCACTAACAGGTTTTTCATCTGGCTCAGCACAGGCTGTGGTGATACCTAATCAGTTTATCCAGCTTGTCATTGGCACTTGATTCCTTTATTTTCTACATCCATCTTCCTACTTTCTACGGCCTCCATCTCATTTTTTGTGTCCCTTTCCTCCATGCTTCTTCACCATCTCTTTACTCCTCTAGCTCCCACTGTCCCTTCCAATTGGGTGCCTCTTTCCATACTTTCTGTGATCCAAATCCCTTTTCTACATTCTTGTTCTAATCTCTTTCTGTCCCTCCCCCTCCTTGCATGAGTCTCTTTCCCTTTTCTTGCCTCCCTCTGCTTCTCTTCCCCTTCTGTTGTCCGATTCTCTATTTCTGTTCTACTTGCCTCTCTCTTCATTCTTCTTATTTTGTGTGTCCCCTCTCATTATTCCGAGATTTCTGGGACCTTGTGTTACCTCTTGGGCTAATCACCTATATTTCTCCAAGACTCAGTTTCTTTATCTGTAAAATAGAGAAGTTGGATTTAATGACCTCTGAAGACTTTTCCAGCTTTACCTGAACGTGTAAGACTGTGATCACTTCTTTTTGAAGTCAAAGGACCTGGATTTAAGTCTTGACTCTGTTGGTTCCTACTTGTGTGACGTCTGGCTTTATTTAAACTACCAAATGTCTGTTTAACTAGAGGATCATGGAACTATACATATTTAGACATGGAAAAGACTTTAGAGGTCATAAAGTCCAATCTCCTTATTTCACAGAGAGGTGACTTACTCAGAATCTTATAGCTAGTCGAGTGTCTGAGAGAAGATTTCATACAAATTTTCCTAACTTCAAGTCTAGTACCCTATACTATGCTACTTTTCTATTTGTAAAATTAAAGGATTGTACTAGATATCATTTAAGATTCTTTCAAGTTCTCAGTCCTATGATTTCTCCTTAACAAAATTCACATTGACTTGGTGTAGCTGATCTCATTTAGTATTAGGAGAAAAACAATGTAATTGAACTAATAAACCCTGAGTTAGTAGTGACTGATGGATCTTAATCTATTTGGTACATTTACAATTTAAGTAGAGAAGGCTTAATTCAAATGAATTGTTAATTGAAAGAATTCTAGGTGGGATGATAAAAGCCAAAAATTTCAAGTAAGGTCAAATAAACATTTGTTAGACAAGCTGGAAATCTTTTTAGCTTAGGCCATAACCTGGCTTGCTTAATTATAAGGGGAAAGATATGTTTTTTCTTAATTTTGCCAAGTAAGGAGACTTAGATATTTGTCTAAAGGTTCTGTTCAACTCCCTTATTTACATCAAGGATTTCCAGAAATCCATGAGGTCACATCAAAGAAATAGTCTCAAATCTTGTCATTTCCCCTTTATTTTATTTGGCTTTTTTACTGGTCAATTCTTCATGTAACTGCTGTGGCTCACTTCATGACTTGAAGTACTAATGATATACAAATTTTGGCCTTCAGAAGAAAAGGTTAACTGAACAACCAAATCCCTGAATGGGAATGGATCCATTTAATTACTTAATGTATACTGAAACGATCAATGATAGCTAGTATTTTTTGGGGGGAAGTTATTCATGCACAATCATGTTAAACATATTTCTACATCACTCATGTTGTGGAAGAAGAATCAGAGCAAAAAGGAAAAACCAGGAGAAAGAAAAAACAAAAAACATAAAGAAGTGAAAATAATATGCTTCAATCTGCATTCACAATTGATAGTTCTTTCTCTAGATGTGGTTAGCATTTTCCATTATGAATCTTTTAGAATTGTCTGAGATCACTGTATTGCTGAAAAGAGCAAAATCTATCATAGTTAATCATTGCACAATGTTGCTGCTACTGTGTATAATGTTCTCCTGGTTCTGCTCACTTCACTCAGCATCAGTTCATATAAGTCTTTCTAGGTTTTTCTGAGAGCATCTTGCTTGTCAATAAAATAGTATCACATTACATTCACTTACCACAATTTGTTTAGCCATTCCCCAAATAGTGGGTATCCACTCAATTTCCAATTCTTTGCCACCACAAAAAGAGCTGCTATAAATATTTTTGTAATGTGGGTCTTTTTCCTTTTTTTGATTTTCTTTTTTATGATTTCTTTGGGACACAGACCTAGTAATGGTATTATTGGATCAAAAGGCATGTAGTTTGGTTTCTCTTTGGGCATAGTTTCAAATTGCTCTCCAAAATGGTTGGATTAGCTCACAACTCCACCAACAATGTGTTAGAGTTCCAATTTTCCCACATCTTCTCCAATAGCTAGTATTTATATAATGCTTTAAGGTTTGCAAGGTGCTTTACAAATATTACCTCATTTTATCCCAAAGAGACCTCTATTTGAAGAGGATTCTTTTCCTAAGTAGCAGGAACACTTGTATCAAATGAAATGCATAGTAACTCTTTCTGTTTTCATGTTAAGAGTTAATAGCTTTCTTTGAAATAGATTATAACATGTAATCTCTTGGCCAGCCTAGACAAGAAGGGTTTCCTAACCTTTTTGGTGTCCTGGGTCCCTCTGGCAGTGTGGGGAATCCTATAGACTCCTCAGAATAATGTTTTATTTAAAAAAATACATAGGATTACATACATAGCATAAAATATATAGCATTATATAGGAAACCAATTATAGTGAAAAACCATTATCAAAATCTATACATGCATATATATTTATGTATATAAGAAACTCTGTAAAAAGTCCAACAGGATTTGTTCACTTGACTTTTTTGCACCTTTTGTAACTTTTGAAAGAAATCCTACAGGTTTTGTACTCCAATGCCAAAATAATGGGAGCTTCTTCCAGGGTCATTCTTGGGATAAGTATTAGCACCTACCTGTAGGATAATCTCTAAATTTAAAAAGGCAATGCAAACAATGTAGGCAGTTTTAAGCAGATTATGTCACAATGTGCCCCACAGGACAATCGACTAGCAAAGGATGCAGATTAGTCCTGGAACATCTGGTTGCATGAAGCACATAGTCTACCTGTTTCTACTTTCTTCTCTCCCATTCATTCTTCATACCAAGTCAACACTTGTAATGGTAATTTAAATGGGAAGATCTTTCCCATTCATTAATAGGCCCATGTGACCTGCTTAAATCACATATAAGCCTAAGTCACATGTGATAGGAGGAACTTGCTGAATGGGTGGAACGGGAAGGCTAGAGCACAGCTGGGAGGAAGTTATTGAGAGCAGTTAGGGCAGAGGGAGAGAGAGGACATAGGCAAGCAGACAGGTAGGCTCATGAGTGTTTGTTTGTTTGTGGGAAGGCCCAGTGTAGGGGCTGTGGGGTTGACTTGGGAAAGACTTTGCTCCCTGCAGTGCTAATGTGTATTGACTTCTTGGCTACTATGATGGATTTGGCTTTTTGGTTTTGGAATTTGGCTTTCTGGTGTCTGAATAAATGTTTTCCTTCTGCATTCTATATGGCGAGTCAATTATACTTTACGATTCAAAATTATTTCAGCATATTCATAGTTGCCCTGGGTGCTGTGACTATTGCCCAAGCAACACAACAATCCAAATCAACAAGTATTTATTAAGTACTTAACATATGTCAAGCTCTGTGAGAAGCTAATACCACTGCCCCAGAGTCTTCTTAGGGCTTGCTGTGATTATGCTTTACCTCTACTCTGAAAGCTCTCCCCACTTACTGAAGAAAGTTTAAACACTTATATTGGACATTCAAGGCCTTCTGCAATCAGGCTCCAAAGTATCTGTCCAGCCTTATCTCACATTTCTCCTCTTCACTTATTCTATTCTGTAACCACATTTGGCTAGTTGCTGTACATTCTTCTTATACTACCCTCTTCTGTCTCTGGGCCTCTTTGAATAGATACTTTCCCTTTCCCCCACTTTTTTTCTCTTTATTTTCTTTTTAATTTTCTAAAAGTATGTTCAATGTGTTTTATAAGACAATCACTTTGCTTAAGCAAATACAATTACAAAATAAAATCAAAACTACAAAATAATGAACTGCATGCTGAAGTTTCTTTCCTCCTTTGAAGGCCAACTCAAATAATACCTCCTCCATGAAACCTTCCCTGATACTTCTTTTTACCTAATATGGAACTGATCTCCCTTCTCACCTTGTTCATAACACTTTTCATGGAGCTTTCCTGTGCTCTCACTCCTTTTCTTTCCATCACAGTTAGGCCTGTACTTGTCCTTACTTTTATTAGATTATAACATTATTAGATTATAATGTCCTTCAGAATAGGAACTGTATCATTTCTGCATTTCCCCCCACTTAATGCCAAGTACAGTGTCTTATGCATAGTATGTAACATTTAAAGAAAGGAAGAAAATGGAGAAGGAGTGAGAGAGGAAGGGGGAGGGAAAGAGAGAAGGAAAGAAGGAGGAAGAAATGAGAAGGCAGAGGAAGAAACAGGAAAGAAGTTTAAGGACACAGGAAATCTGGAGAAGGTCCTGGTGGCAGCCAATACAGGAATGGCATAAAGCTAATAGGGATCCTCACATCCATGCTTTCATCCTTCAAGTCACTTACAATGTTCATCAGTGTGAGCAGGTACTTCTGGACATGTTCCTTCCCATGAAACTGAACCACAGAGTCATCAACACCCAGGAGGACCTCAATGTTATAGTCATCATCGGTGGCATGCCTTCGAGATCGTCTCCTTGAGCCATTGATTCGGTCTTCAACAAGGCCAAGCATACTGCTGAGGTTATCCAGGCCACTCAGGTCTGCCCCTAGGGTTAAAAACAAACACAGATCATCAGCTGGGGCCATGCTATGGGGCAAGGTAGAGATTGATTGAGTAGTTGACCAAACTTATCTAGTCAAGAAACTCAGAAAATTTCTAACCTAGTAGCTACTCCTCGGTGATGCAAAGGACACCTGAAAAATATACATGTGTGGGTTTGAGCATCCTTCCATATCGATATTTTTAAACAGTTAATTGCTGGCTTTGAAATTCTCTACTTAGGTTCTTACCTAGTTCCAACTGTACTCACCAGCCCTGTGGTCAAAAGTGGCTAATTAATATCTGCTGCTGCTGAAACCAGAAAGTAGTTAAACATAGATTATATTCTCCCAATTGTGAACATGGTGGAGTGGTGGAAAGGAGAGTAATGACTAAAAAAAGAACAAAATTCTTAGTCCACCAACCAACATTAACTGTTGGTTCTTTTAATATCTTATCTTTGTCCACTGACTATCAAATTAAAATACTATTAAAAGAATCAAATCATATCCATAATGGTATTTTTTTTTAGAAATGAAAATCAAAGAAATCAAGCTAAGTGGAAGGACAATATACAAATTCTCAAAGGAGTTTAAAAAAAGTTGATTGTGTTTGTTTCATCATACAACACAATGGTAACGAGAAATATCTTTTCATGCAAGTAATTGAGAATTTCACCTTTTCAGTACTTATGATAAGAGCAAACAAAATAGAGCTCCATGAAGATAATTGTATCTTATGAAGAACATCTCTTGTGAAGGATGGACAAGTGCAGAAATTCTTTGAAGAATTTGAAAAGAACTTCCAAAAGAAGTCAACACATACCTTAATATTAGGCAGTTTCATGTATAAATGTGTAAATTCATGTGTAAATGGGTGTGGAGAAGTTGGAAAGAAGGAAGGAAGGAAGGAAGAAAAAGAAAGGTTGAAAAATATAGTTTGGGATTAAGATATAAAAGAGACCAAAAATTTTAGACAACTTAGAAAATGAATGGCATGTATCATGAATACTTTAGAGAAATGAGTTGGAAGGCATCAAATAATATCATAAACAATGCAATTAGGAGTCAGAAAATGTCTGATGATCAACATGAAAGTTATTTCAAAATTAGCTCTTCGTGTACCAATAAATCATTCAGTAGTTAAATTAAGCTCAAAGTAAAAACCAAGTTAGAAGGAAGACTAAAGATGAAAAGACATTGTGGCCATTACAGTGGCTCTGAACTGATCTTTCAAGCCCATTCTTGGCTCAAAAGCGAGGAAATAAACAAAAGTAGAGACACTAACTATTACTATTTCTTAGAAAAGTTTAACAGAGGCAAAATAGTCACCATAAGAGGGAGGCAAAAGGAGTCCATAAACTGCCTCAGCTATACTAGACCCCTCATTGTTTTATTCACTGCTCACAACTATCTATCAAATGAAATAACAGTAACACCAACTTGTGTTGAATTCCATGCCTATTTATTGTCCTTGACAAGTAGAGATAAATGGCATTCATGGCAAACACATTATTCAGGAGGATGAGGGAAGATAATGAGTAACATCACCTCACAAAATAAAATCAGAGAAAATAAATAGAGAACTTGGTATGAAATCCAGTGAAATTATTCTGAGGACATTCATAGATTCAACTGAAATTCAATAAATATTTATTAAGCACTCACTCTGCTTAACTGTACCAATAAACACTATTATTAGACATTTTACTGGGAATACAAAGATGAAAAATGGAAACTCCTATTCTTAGGTTACCTAGTTGTAGTTGAGAAGGGGTGGGGGGGGGGGTAGGATGGGGCAGTGGGGAAGATACATAAAAATAACTATTACATATAAATTATGAAATTATGAAGTGCATAAGAAATATCCAATACAGTGGCCTGAGAGATTCAAGGAAGAAAGGAATATTTCTATTGGAAAGGAACTGAGGGTAGAGGAATAATAGCAACTTTCACATTGATATAGTATTTTTAAAGATTAGAAAATAATTCAGAGTCTTCATGGAAGAGGTAGTTGTGGGGAGAGTTTGTCAAAAGGCAAGAGTATAAGCAAGACACAGAGGGCAATGTGCCCTAAAAGTAAAAGGCAAAGAGACAGAAGGAGGTGGTATGAAAAGGGGAAACAGTGAGCAATTGAATATGCCCAGAACACAAAATCCATGGAGGGGAGCAAGAGCTAGCCTGAAGCTAGCTTAAGACAGATTGAGAAAGAATAGATTGTTCAACTGTCACCCAAAAGCGCTGTGTCTACAGACTCTCTAGAGGAGAGGGGTGAGGAAAGGTCAAATGATAGAGAAAAAATTCCTCTGAAAAGGGAAAATTGTATTTCTGAGTAAAGATTGTAGGTTCTTGGACTCTAGTCCCTGTGGACCCTGGGGAGGGTTGGGGATCTGGGTATTCAGGTAAATATAAGTGTGATGCATGGATCCCATGGATGAAACTGGAAGGACAACAAACAGACTTGAAATGGAATACACTGTTTAGGGTTAAGAAATGATAGTCAGTAATAATAGTGAAACTACAACATTTGGATCTCATATAATCTGTGAGGAAATGACAACAGTACATAAGACAATAAAGTTAGGAAGAATATCTGGACCCGACTACATTCTTACAGATGAAATTCGTGTTGGAGGCAATACAATTTTAGAGGCACTCTGAGGTTCATTTTTTTCTTTTTATTTAATTTTTATTTTTTTAATTAAATTATTTTATTTGTTTTCAGTGTTCTACAATCATTTCCATATATTTTAGATTTTTTTCCCCTCCCTCCTCCTCCTTCCCCACTCCTTCTCTCAGATAGCATATAATTTTATATAGGCTCTACACACACATTCCTATTAAATACATTTTCACCTTAATCATGTTGCATAGAAGAATTAAAATGAACGGGAGAAATCATAAAACAAAACAAAACATAATACAAAAGAAAATGGTCTGCTTCATTCTGCTATCAAATTTCATAGTTCTTTCTCTAGATGTGGAAGGCATTTTGCCTCAAGAGTCCACTGGGAATTTTTTAAGTCCTTGCATTGCAATGAAGTACTAAGTCTGCCAGAAAAATTCCTCGCACACTGTGATTGCTACTGTGTACCAAGTTCTCCTGGTTCTGCTCCTTTCACTCAGCATCAGTTCATATAAGTCTTTCCAGGACTCTCTGAAGTCTTCCTGTTCATCATTTCTTTTTTTTCTGGGTAGTTAATAATCTTATTAATAACGCTTGCATTTGATTAATAAAAGGAATGGTTATTTTGGCTTTCGCTCTTAGACCAAAGACAAAACATGGCAAAAACTGCCTTGATAAAGGCACAAGTGTCTATATCTTGTCCAGCACATTTAGACGGACAAATGAGCGGACCCTAGGATTGAATACAAGAATGTAAATTTGGGTCTCATTTGGGAAACAAAGCACTTTCAGTGATCTACAACTGATCAACACTGCTCATCTTTGTAACTTCAGTTTTCTCCCAGTCCTGCTTTTTTGGTTGCTGCAAATCACTGAGGCTCATACTCTTGGAAAAATAAAAATTAAAAGTCATCCAAAAGGCAAGGGAAAGGCATGTGGTAAATAACAGGCAGGTATGTTGCCGATACTAACTTGTTTATGAAAATTGATGTAAAACACATCAAGTTCATATGTGAGTAGAAAAGCAAAAAGATTCATTTAGAAACAGTGCTATGAGTGCTAGATTTGGAGGCTAGACTTGGGTGCAAATGTCACCTCTGACACATGCATTTATACTTGGAAACATATACTCTATATAAAGCTTATTATCAAAAAGAATTTATTAAGTGCCTACTGTATGTCAGGCTGGAGCAGTTAGACAGCCCAGTGCATGGAGTACCGGGTCTAGAGTCAGGAAGATCTGAGTTCAGATTCAGCCTCAGACACTTACTTGCTGTTATTTAACCCTGTTTGCCTCAGTTTCCTCATCTATAAAATGAGCTGGAGAAGAAAATGGCAAACCACTCCAGTATCTTTGTCAAGAAAACCCCAAATGGAGTCACAAAGAGTCAAGATACAACTGAAACAACTGTACAATAACAACGATATGACAGGTATTGTGCTAAATATTGAGGTTACACAGACAAAAATGAAATAGTCCCTGACATCAAGAGGCTTACATTTTGTCCTAGGAAATAGTATCTAAATACATAAAATGTATACATAAATAAACATTACAAGTATTTGGCACATGACCAGACTATCTAAGATGATGGGACTCACATGGGAAATGTTAGGGACCTGCTTCTGAAAGACAAGAGGACTGGAACAGATGTGAATATTAGATTTTGCATCAGCCTGCCAGCTTGGGAGCAGCCTCTTTCCAATGGCTCAGTAGCCAGAAAGGTTTCCATTTTTAAATCTATCTGCCTGCAGCACAGTCTATCTTCCTGAAGCATCCAAAATAAAGGACTCATTACTCATGGAAGGGACATCATGAAATAGGCTGAGGAAAGGTCTGAGAGTCACTTAGGCCTCCTCTTAGGCCCTGAGACCCAAAGAAAGGGATTTGAGATTTTTGGTTTTGTTTCATTTTTCCTGTTCACTTCTAGGTTCAGGAAGCAGAATCTATCTACTACTTGGGAGTTCAAACCATGGGGACTCTGGAGCTGAAGATTCCAGCCCAGGAGAGAAGCAAGCCCTAAGAAGCTGGGGCCCCAGAAAGCTAGGTCAGGTGGGACTTTGGAGTTGGAACTTGGTGGGACTCCTATGTAGGAACTGAACTAAGTTATGAACCTACTACTCTGTTCCCTTCCCCAGAGACTGAAGTGGTTTTTAGCAAGGATAATGCCCCTGAAGTATTGGAGAAAATATTTGTACGCTTGTTCTTGTTACACTTTTAAATTATATATTCCTTTGTACAAGCTAATCTGACTGTTAAGAAGTTAAATGGAACTGGAGTACTTGCACACCTAAATTGGGGAAACACAGCCAGTAGAGGCTTCAGTCAATAGTCGAGCTGAGAGATTCCCCCTGAGGAACCCTGGGGTATGAAAAAAATGTAATATATCAGATCTCCAGATAATGGGGATCAGAGAATCAACTACCTAAGTAAGTGATTACAAAATACATAAATACTAGGTAATTTTCAGGAAGGAGGCACTAGCAGTTAGAAGGAAATAGGCGGAGTGGGATAGTGGTGACCAAGATTGGCCTCATGTAGGAGTTGGCAATTGAGCTGAATTTTGAAAGAAGTTGGGAAGATGCAGAAAGAGGAGGGAATATATTCTAGGCAAAGATTATATAGAGACTTGGAAAAAGGAAATGGGGTCTTATGTGTGAGGAAGTTTATCAAACAAGAAGAACAATTTGTCTGGACTTCAGAGGGTGTGAATAGGAGAAATGTGTAAAAAAGTCTGGAAATACAAACTAAAACCTAGTTGTTAAAAGACTTTAAAAGGCAAACAGAAGAGTTTGAACTTGATCTGAAATCTAATAGAGTACCACTGGAGTCTGTTAAGCAGAAGAGTGACATGGTCACCCCTGTAATAGTTCAGGTGAAAGGTGATTGGAGCCTGAACTAGGGTGATGACATGTGAGTAGAGAGAAGTGGGGAGACATAAGAAATGTTGGGGAGGCAGAATCAACATGAATTGGCGTGTGGTCTGTGAAGGAGAATGAAGGGATTCTGATGCTGATAACTGGGCCACTGAAGGTTGGTGGTGTCCAAGACAGAAAGTGGGACATAAGAAGAAGGGTGGGTTTTAGGGGAAAAAAATAACGAGTTACATTTTGGATGTGTTTAGCTTAAGATACCCATGAGACATTCATTTTGAAATATCCAAGAGGAAGCTGGTGATTGCAAACAAGAGTTCAAGACACCTGGGTTGGATATATAAATTTGGGTACCACCTATAGAGAGATGATAATTGAACCCAGTTTGATAATAAGGGAATCAGAAGTCAAGTAACTGTCTGGGCCTCAGTTTCCATCTGAAGACTTATTAAGAAAGGAGAAGGGTAAAGGGCTCAGGACAAAGCCCAAGATAGTCAGGGGACAGGATATGGATGATAGTTCAACAAAGGAGAGTGAGAAACAAGAGAATGTTCCCCCAAATCCATTCTCTTCATCAGAGCCATTCCAAAGATACAGGGCATTGTTGAGTCTATCTTTCTAAGCTCTGCCTTTCAGGTTTCTCCCACCTCCTCCCCTAAGCTGGGCAGTACCTCTGGGAGAAAACCTGGAATAAGGAGAGAGATGGATATGAGAGGAAAAAAAAATGACCTAAGACTGATACACACCTACCCCATGTGCATGAAAAGACCTCAAGCATACATATATCATAGACACACTTTAATAGATGTATCAGTATGGTATTATTCCATGATACCCACTCGGATTTTTTTTAATTATAAGGGAGGCCTGGGCAAGTCATATATCTCTCTGAGATATATTTTTGTCAAATGGAATGTCTACTCTGAAAGTCCCTGAGATACTCCTATAAGATAACCTATTCAAAGAACTTTTTAAACTAAAGCCCTATAGAAAAAATTCAGTCAGTTACATTGATGAAGAAGATGATACAGCAATAATGAGGGATAGCTACCTTGAGTTCCACATGGTGCTCTTCTACCCCTAATATTAAGAGCTGAAAGTGCCCCCCATCATATGGAGGAGACTTATAGCAAGGCATGGACAGGAGTTACAAAGTGAGAAGGGACTTAATCTCTTATCATTAGATGGAATATCACATTGAGTAAATCATACATCTATCAAAGTATGACTATGCTTTATGTGTGCTTGAGGTCTTTTAATGCACATGTGACAGGTATGTATCAGCCTCAAATCATTTTTTCCTTCCATATCTAACTCCTTCCTTATTCCAAATTTTCTCCCAGAGTCACTGTCCAGCTTAGGGGAAGAATGGGGAGAAACCCGAAAGGCAAAGCTTAGAAGGATGGACTCAACAATCCCCTTATATCTTTGGGATGGCCTGATGAGGACATTGATGACTGCAGTAGTGGATGAGAGGTAGATGGGGTCCCACTTGCTTCAGAAGTCAGGGAGGCTTCAGGCCTAACAGCACATTCCATGGTTTCTGTGGAGTAGAGGAAGAAATCTGCAGGTGTGGGGAAATTAAATGAATCCTTTCCTTAAGCAAGACCTTGGGGAGGTGACAGAATCCTAAATGCTGAGTTTCAAAGTAGTTTGACAATGATTAGGAGAAAGGTTTGGCAAAGGGCCATAAAACTAGCCCTGAGGACAAACCTAGCTAAGAGGGTGCCTAGGAGCCTCCTGGCCTTGAGCCAGCAAAAGAAAGACACACTGAAGAAGAAAAATAACAGCCTGGAATTAAATCTGAGGGTAAGAAATTCCTTAAAAAAGAAAGTTGTTTAAGATGCATTGAAAAGAGAACAAATGAGTATTATTAGTCAATTAGCATTTATTGAGTATCTACTATGTACCAGTCTCTGTGCTAAACTCTGGGGATACAAAAAAAGGCAAAAAACAGTTTCTACCCTCAAGGACTTTACAATCTAATTGGGGAAGCCAAAAGCAAACAAAAGGAAATAATTAACCAGGGAAAGGCACAAGGGTTCAGAGGGATTGGGAATGGCTTCCCTTAGAAGGTGGGATTTTAGCTGGAAGCCATGGAAGAAAGGTGGAGATGAGGAGGGAGGACATTCTAGGCATGGGGGAGAACCAGAAAAAAAATTCCTGGAGCTGAGAGATGGATTGTCTCATTCATGGGACAGTCAGGGTGCCAGTGTCACTGGATCAGAGTATGTGGCAGACAGTAAGATGTAAGAAGACTGGAAAGGGGAGGGCAAGGGGGCTATATTATGAGGGGCTTTGAACACAAAACAGGATTTTGATTTGATTCTGGAGGAGCTCGGGATACTCTGGAGTTTATTGATCAGAGAGGGTGACACGGTCAAACCTGTTAGGAAGGTCACTTTGGCTGCTGAATGGAGGATGAATGGGTAGATACTTGTGGCAGGCAGATCAACCAGCAGGTTATTGCTATAACAGTCCAAACATGAGGTGATGAGGATGTGCACAAACACAGTGGCAGTATTGGAGGAAAGAAAGGGGATTATTTGAGAGATGTTGCAAAACTGAAATCAACAGGCTATGGCAACAGATTAGATATGGGAGTGAGAGGTAGTGAGGCCGACTCCTAGGTTTGGAGCATGGGGGACCAGGAGGATAGCGCTGTCCTCTACAGTAAAATGGAAGGGGCAGGGTGCTTAGGAAGAAGAAGACTGATTGTTTTAGACAAATTGAGTTTAAGATATCTACTGGACATCCAGTTTGAGATGTCTGAAAGACTATTGGAGATGTGAAACTAGAGATCAGCAGAGAGCTAGGGAAGGATTGGTAGATATGAGAATCATCAGAATGGAGATGATAATTAAATCCATATAAGCTGATGAGATCACCAAGTGAAGTGTAATAAAAGGAAAAGAGAGAGCACCCAGGATAGAACCTTGTGCAACACCCTCAGTTGGAGGTATGACTTGTATAAGCATCCAACAAAGAAGACTGAAAAGAGGAAATTCAGGAGGAAGCAATGTCCAGAAAACCTAAAGGAGAAGAGAGTATCAAGAGGAGGGTGACTGGCAATGTCAAAGTCTGCAGAAAGATGAAGAAGAATGAAGATTGAGAAACAGTCTTTGGATTGTCTTAATTGAGGAGCAAAACTTTTTAGGTTCCCGATGTGCCTATTAAAAGAACCAGAGCAAGAAGGAGCCAGAACTCCTGCCAAGAAAAGGCAGTAGCAGCAGAACAGTGGGAGAAGAGTCACTAGTGGAAGAAAAATGAGATGCATAGGGTTAATGCAGAGGTCTGAGCCCCAGCCAAAGTGGCACAGTGGATAGAGCTCTGGGTCTTTACTCAGGAAGAACCATGTTCAAATCCCACTTCAGACATAATCTGTGTGATTTAGGGCAAGTCATTTAATGTGTCTGACTCAGGTTCCTCAATTATAAAGTGGGGGTAATCGCCTTTATCTCCCAGAATTATTGTGAGGATCAAATGAGATAGCTTTGTAAAGTGCCTGGCACATAGTAGGTGCCATAAAAATGCTAATCATGATGGTGATGATGGCAATGATGATGATGATGATGACAACAGTACCGGAAGGTCTTCTTTCCCATTCTCTTCACTACTAGTGCCTTCCCACTGAAATTACCTTTTATTTACATGTATATATCATACACATACAATTTTTTTTACATATAACCTTCTCTATTAGAATGTGAGGTCCTCAAGATCAGATGCCATTTTTGAATTCTTTATATTAGCAATGCTTAGTACAGTTCCTGGCACATAGTGCTTAAATGTCTGATTGACTGATCAAAAGTCATGGAGGTTATCCTTGTTCAAGGGGAAGATCACCCCATGGAAATGGGGAGGTCTCTTAGCTCTCCAGGGACTTGATTTCCCATATCCTTGCCTCCTTCTCTCTTTTTTCCAGCAGGATGTGTGTTAGCTCAGTGAATTAGAACATGAGCCCAATGAGGCCAAGGTCATGGGGTCAGGCCTCACATCAACTCTGTTCTGTTGCCTAGCACAGACTGTACCTGGATCCCCATCAGGCATCTTGGACATAATCTATCTGACTTGGAGAAAAGAAAGAGTTTTATTTTTAAAAATGCTTTCTGTTTGAGGGTAGAAAATAAAGATTCAGAAGAAAGATTCCATTGAAATAAGTGGATATTCTATGGAGAATTTACAGAAAGACCTGGACAAGAATCACACAGGAGGAAAAGGTAAAAGATTGTGATCTATTTAGCAAAAGAATAACCACATCAGTGAAATAACAGTACAACTAAGGCATAAAGCATGAGAACTAAACTCTCCTTCACTGAAACTCCTTTCTCTCCCTCCTCAGTGGTCCTTGTAGTGCCCTCTGGAGCCAAACAAAATACTTCTGAGGGTTTTTCCATGTGACAGCCCTCCAAATACCTGCCGACGGTAGGGTGTCCAGTGATTGCCAACGAGGCCAGGCAAGTGGACTGCTTGTGACCTAGTAGGTATTTGTAAGAGGGGGTGGGGAAGAAGGTTACCTATATAAAATATTAATACTGAGTTCTACTTCTCTTCATTGTTCTCACTTGACCCTTCTGGGTCCCTTCACTCATGGCCAGTCATGGGGTGATCCTAAACAAAGGGACAGTAATATGACCTTGGTTGCTGAGGGGTCCCAGCTTCACTTGCTCTGGCTGGGGACCTACAACTCAGAAGTCTCAAAGAATCACAGGTAGCCAAATGTCAACACATGACTATGTGAGCTGTGGCTTAACCTAATGTGATATGTGGAAGAGAGGCAGAAGGAATGACAGTGACACAGAGCAACAGTGACAGTGAGACACACAGAGACAGAGACGTACTCATGGAGAGAGAAAAGAGGGGAGAAGGGCTAGGGAGGGCTAGAGAACCAGGGAGGGGGACAGTGAGAAGGCAGAAAGACAGAACAGAAGAGAATTCAATGGGCATTTTGCTTTTGCCAACCAGCCTGACCTTAGAGAATCTATGGTTGGAGTGCAGTCAAACCAACATCACTGAATAACTAGATAAGACAAGTTGCAATGACTTCAGTTTGGCCAAATTGCCTAGTTACAGACAACCTTCTAATAAGTTTGATTAAGTGGAACTGTGAACCTGGAACTTACAGCCTGGGCTTTTGGCCCCGGCAAGCAGAGAGATGGGATCACACTCACTTGGATCATCTGTCACATTTTATTTCAACTTTTACCTAAGAGAGATGGTCTCATTCATTTACGTCAGATCCCCTCCCTTACCCCGCCTCTCCCCCCATTAACACACCCAAGTCCATAGCCAAGTGAAGGATGCTCTCAGCCCCCAGGCTCCCATGCATGTTTCTGCACTATAAACACATCTGCCCCTCTGTGTGCACAAGTACAAATTAGGGGGTTTTAAATGAATTATGCTGAGAGTTATAAAGGGGCCATAAAAAGCTTTAAATTTTTTCCTTTTAATCTGCAGCCAAATCCATAATTAAAGAATACAGAGTACAGATACCCAGAGCTCAGTGGAGATGGATTTCTCCTGTCAGACCTGACACCACGGATCCAAACAGGCTGCTTATAAGAAGAATTGGACCCTTGGGGAGGAGGAGGGATTGGCGGTTGTGAATTCAAACTGCATTGCTATCCAGCCCTCCTTATGTTTATAGCTTGTAGAACAGTGATGAGCATTCAGTACACAAAAAGACAACATGTGTCTCCCTCTTCACTCTCCCCCCCATCCCCTCCTCCCGCTTGATTAACTTCATTCACCTTGAAGTCCATCAGGCAATGACAGAAAAAATCACATCTCTCTTCCAAAAGCCTTTTTTGTTTTGGAGACAATTTCATATTATTTCTGCCAACGAGCCACTTGTGTGCCTGATTTGGAATGAGGGGAGGCATGATTCAATTACTGCAAATCACCATATTTAATGGCTGGCCTTGTGACCCCTGCCACTGGCGGGGCTGCCTAGAAAAATCTTTTTTGCAATCTAGAAAGCCTGAGTCATGACAGCTGACTGTGCTGTGTCACCGGCTCTCCCAGGCAATAGCTCCCCTCCACCCCCATCCTGGCTGTCCTGGCCAAAGCCACAATCCTAATTTGCATTTGCAACAGGAGGGAGATGTCATTTAGCCTATTTTATATGGAATATTCTCCCTGAGGGTACTGAATGTCATCCTTACAACACCATGGTCTGGCCTGGGAGTCTGGGAACGTGAGTTCCAATGCTCACTTTCTATGACCTTCACTCCTCTCCAGGCCTCTTCCTCTTCAAAATGAAGGAGCTGAACGAGATTGGGGCTCTTAAGCTTTTTTTTGTGTCATGGATCTCTTTGGCATCTGATGAAGCATATGAACTCCTTTTAAATGTTTTTTAAATAAGTGAAGGAAATGATAAATTTCAGCTAAAGGTGTGTGTAAACATGTATTTTTTTTTTCTGTCCAAGTTAATGGACACTATAAAATCTATCTATCCTTCATCAGGGAGACTCCAGGTTCAGAACCTTGGACCTTGGGTTTTTATGTTACCCACAGTTCATAACTTCATAGGCTCACAGAAGCTTTGTTATTTTAAAAATAGTTTTTATATTTTTTATTAATTAAATTTCCCTATTTCTTTTCCTCCTCCCTTCTCAGAGAACATATAATATTGTTTTTAAATGAAAAAGTGGACAAAGAGAAAAGATTCATGGAATTTTAAAGCTAAAGAGGACCTTTGGGATTATATTGTTCAACTTTTTCATTTTACATCTACTACATTCTACATTCTTTCCCTTCTCCCTTCTTTATAACTGAAGAATGATTTATCAGGATATGCCTGAGTGTCCTTTGAAAAATGATGAGACCGTGGAAAGTTTCCAGGAAAGGTATGACACAGCAGGTATTATCCAAGAGGTTTAGGAAAAGTAAAGCCCCAGACCAGAGGCTCAGCTGCACCTGGCTGTGTGGGATGGGATGAGGTAAAGGGTCAAGTGCCCATAGCATTTCTGCATCATAGGAGAGGGCCCCCTTGGTGCCAGGCCAGTGAAAGGAATGAATTTATTGCACCCTTCATATCTCAATCCTTTCCCCTACTCCAAAATCACATAAATTATGGATGAGATAACTAGTAAGACTCCAGTTATGGCCTGGGCTAGAGAACATAGCAAAAATGATCAGTCTACATAAGGCTCAAACCCATGACCTTGGTCCTTGGTCTCATTAGGCCTTGTGCTCTAAACTCACTGAGTTAATAGACAACCTGCTGGGGTAAGTGAGAAGGAAGCAAAGGTGAAAAGGAGACAAAGGCTGGAACAGATGGGAGCTGAGAGTTAATGCCAAGGCATTGCCCAAATTCCCTACTCTTTAGATGAGACCTTGATCCCACTTCAGAATGCATTAAGGGAATGTTTGGCCAGCTCATGACCTCCTGGGCATTGAGCACAAGAGTACAGAGAGGTGTGTACCCCATCTGGAGGTCTTTGGTCATGTGTATGGAGAGGGATAATGGTGAAGGGATATCTTTACAGACTGGGCTTTCCAAGATGACTATGGCCACATGAGTTTGGGTTAGGTTATGACTTAGAAAGTGATTCGGGGCAATCTTCCCGAGAGCCAAAAGAAGAGATCGGTGCCAGGGATTTCAGTCTGACAAGGATTGTGAGGAATTGCTCATCTATTTTTATACCAGGAGTTTTTGCATTTACACCACCAGCTCCTCCAAAGAGCTCAGACAGCTCACCTTCATAACAACCTTGGAAAGCAAGAACATATCCATTTCCATAAATTTCCTTTCCAAGATGGTTTTAAATGGGAATGAAGCTGGAATGTGAGCCTGTGTTTAAAACAAAGGTGCTTCTTGTGGATTTGCCTATAAGCCAATAACCTGAGGGCAATATCCAGCCAGGACAGGAAGATGCTTTACAATACACTTTAATCCCTCTCAGCCAATTAGGAGCATTTAAAACAGAAGACACTGGCATTATGCAACACTTTTAATGAGAAGCGTTGGGCTTCCTCTGCTGGCTGGAAATGACAATCTGATAACAAGGTCGTCATAACTGGAAACCTCCTGGTGGAATACAGCATCACTAAGTGTCCTCTCTGATACAGATGCAAGGTTTTGTACCAGGCCATTCTAGGTATGTTGTTCATTCCGTTAACACAGGGGGAAATCCCGCCAAAGACAGAAAACCAGGCTTTCCCCAAGTCTGAGCACATATTGATGGCCAAGTCAGAATGAAGATTATTAAAACAGATGAGAGCAACAACATGGCAGCTGAAGACGGTGGTGTAGTGGCCAGTTTGCTAGATTTGGAATTTAAGAAATTGGGTTCAAATCCCAGTTCTGCCTGTATGACTTTGGGCAAAGTCATATTTATCTTACTTTATTTTCTAGGCTTTGGGTCCATTAGCTGTAAAAGGAGAGAACTGAATTAGAGCTTGTAATATCACTTCTAGTTCTAAATCCTATCCTCTAGATCCTAGTTTGGGTTATTATTTTTCAGGTTACACTTGAACCTTCAGACAATTATTGGCTTCCAAGGAGCTGGGTCTTTCTAAAATTTTTATGATTTTTAAAGCTGGAAGGGACCTCTCTGTCTCTCTGTGTCTCTGTCTTTCTCTTCTAATTTTCCTCCTTTTTCTTCTCTTCCCTCTTTCCCTCTCATCCTATACTGCCTCTCAACCTTAGGTTTACTGTAAATCCAGTGTCCATAAAAAGGGAGATAATAAACCTGTTGTCTTTTGTACTTGTTAGGGATTACTCTACAAGGAAGAGCAGGAATACACTCCACAACATCTCCCATCATGACCCTCTATTTTGGGAATTGAACTCTGGTCTCCCATGCTCTCAATACCTCTGAAGTCATTTTAAATAGCTCTAATTATCAGGACAGGGAGCTAGGTGAAGCAATGTACAGAGTCCTGGGCCTGGAGTCAGGAAGACTTACATTCAAATCTGGCTGCAGACACTCACTAGCTAGCTGTGTGACTCTGGGCAAGTCACATACCCTGTTTGCCTCAGTTTACTCATCTATCAAATGACCTGGAGAAGGACATGGCAAATCATTCCAGTATCTTTGCCATGAAAACCTCAATAGGTTCACAAAGAGTTGGGCAAGATTGAAACAACTGAACAGCAACAACAAATTATTAGGAAAGTTTTGATATTAAGGTGAAATCTGATTCTCTGTAACTGTCACCCATTGATTCCAGGTCTGTCTTGCAGGGCCAAGCTGAAGAAGAAACCTGATCTCTCTTATTCTTGGTTGAAACTTAAAGACATTCACTAAGTCTCCTTCTTTCTTGGCTTAAACATCCCCAAGTCCTGATCCTTCACCTAAACTTCATATGGCTTTGAGTCCTCTACCCACAGTGATCACTCTCCTCTAGAAAGGCTTCAGGTTATCAGTATCTCTCTCATATCATCTTATGATATCATATTTCATATTATCCACCAATTTCTCTTCTGAAGTGAAGAAATTCAAGGTCTTAGAGATGGCATTTGTAGACCTTGAGGCTTATGAAGTTTATGAAACCCATAGATATGGGGAAGAACTTTACAGACTTCATTCAAATCCTCTCAATTTATAAATGAAGAAAAGTTATGTTCTTCAACTATAGGTAGGTTCTAATTGCAGCAAAACCGTTCTTTTATTTCTCCCTAATAGATTTCCAATCTCATTTCTCAAAGAAGCTATTCCATATCTTCTATTCCCTCAAGACTCCTACATCTCCTCTTTCCCACTTTCTTTCTCATCTGAGGACTTTGCCTCCTGTTTTACTGAGAAAATTTAGGCCATCCAGAGTCAACTCCCTCTTCTACCTTTTCTTTTCATCACAAAACTTCCTCCATTTTCCTTAGTCTACAACAAGGAGATGATCCTTCATTTTCCCAAGGCCAATCTCTGTACATATGTGCCGGATTACTTCCCCTCCTATCTTCCTCAGCAGATAGCAACTTCAATCATGTTCATTCTCTCCCTCTCTCTTCTTCCCCCTCCCTCCCTCCCTTCATTTCTCCTTCTTCTCTCTCTTTCTCTTTTCCCTTTCTCTTTTTTTCTCTCTTTCCTTCTTCCACACCCCCTCTTTTTCTCCCTCCCTCTCTCTCCCTCTCATGCCATACTGCCACTTAATTTTAGGTTTAATGTAAGTCCACCATCCATAGAAAGGGAGGTAATAAACCTGTTGTCTTTTATACTTGTTAGACCTTATCTAGAGTATTTTAGTGGCCATTTGGAAAGAATATTTACTAACAGGAAATGATCTGATGAGGGATAACTGGAATGGAGAGCAGACTCAAAACCACTGCACAGATGGATTTGGGAATGTTTAGATAGAATACAAAAAAGGGGACATGACTGATGTCCTCAAATATCTGAAGGGCTGTCATTTGGAAGAGGGATTAAACTGATTCTGCTTAGCCAGAGAAGCACTAGATAAAACTTGCACGGAGACAGATTTTAACTCTGCTAGGGAGGATGTCCCTTACAATTTGAACTGTCCAACAATGGAAGGTGCTGCCCCAGAGTGATGAGAGTTCTGCTTTCACACGAGATCTTCAAACAGAATGCATGAAGGGAAGCAATGTGTAATAAGTCTGAAAAGGTAGCCTAGAGCAGATTGGAATAATTCACATTTTTAATGCTTTACAACTTACAAAGGATTTTCCTTACAACCACTTTGTCACCCGGGCAATGCAGCTATCATTATTTCCATTTTTATAGGTGAGATAAATGGAATTCAGAGTTATAATCATAAAATGGAAAATCTGGAAAGGACCCAAGAAATCATCTAGTCCAGCACCTTTGTTTTGCAGAGAAAGAAAAAAAAAGACTCAGGTAGGGGAAATGATTTTTCCAAAGTTATACAGTTACTAAGTGACAGAGCTGGGATTGGAACGCAGGTCTCTTGCCCCCCAGTCCAGTAGTGTTTCATCTCCATGGTCACAGTTAGAAAATGTTGGAGCCACATTTCAACCTATGTCCCATGGACTCAAGTTGAGTATTTTATTTTACTGTCTTCCCTCTTATGTGGCATCTTGTTTAAAAATAAAAACAAAAAACACTAGAGCATTCAAAGGGCAGTGGTAATCTAGGTCGTGGAATAAGATGGCTCAGTCATAATAAATGATTTACCAGCACACCACTGTAGAGCTACAAAAGGTGGTACTGTCAGTTCTGCTATAACTTGTGTTTCAGAAATGTGATTGATATATTAGGGAATATTTTTGAGCTCAGTACAAATTTCAAAATTTCTTCCACAAGAAATGGTGAGAATGCAGAAAACTGTACAATAATTCACAAGCTACAACCCTTCTGACATGCACTTCCACAGGCAAAGTTCAAGTTTTTGGCAAGGTAAAAGCCAAATTTATAGTGTATTAGAAGCTGTGGTCAGAGAAGGGCTGGTCTATACTACTCCCATCTCCATATCCTTCTTCTGTGGCCTCTAAGGCCCAGAGTTGTAGTCAGCCCAACTTCTTCATGGAGAGAAGGGAAGTGGTTGGGGGTGAGTAGATCATGCTACAAGCAGCCTGAGGCTAGTATTTCTTAGCCATTTAAGATGTATAAAACTGTGATACAATTTTTTTTATTAGGTTCCTATCCTTTTTGTAATATGCCACTGATGAAAATTTTGAGCATTATGCCCCTAACCTCATTTTCCCAATAAGCTCTGTGTTTTTTATTGCCATTTTTGTACAACATAGTGCTTCTGGGGAATGCATATGTCAGTTATAGCAGAACTGACTGTATATCCATCACAAATTCATCTCTATCTAACGCCAAGACCAATGGAGAGAAATTGCAAGATATCCTGAGGATTTCATGGTAAGCCACTGAGAATTCTGACACCTTTCACATGCTTGGATACCCCAGCTTTGCTTAGTTGACATCCCCAATATGGAACAAATGGACAATCACCTAGATCAGAGGTCTTTAACCTGGTTTCACGATTTTATTTTTTTAAAAAATATTTTGTCAATTATATTTCAATATAATTGATTTTCTCAATAATTCTACATATTTTATCCCACTAAAAGCATTATTCTTAGATGGGGCCCATAGACTTCACCAATTTTCCAAAAGGGACCATGACACAAAAAAAGGGTTAAGAACTTCTGCTCTAGAAGAAAAGTTCTAGGAAATGTAGGAAAGACACTGGTCAAAAGAGAAGAATTATTAGGTAGGTGAAGCAGCCTACATTGATACCTAGTGGTTTGGTCCTATCTTACTATTTTCACTTGCCAACCCATTACAAATAACCATATCCTAAGTTTACAGGATCATAGGTTTAGAGCTAGAAGACTGCTTAGAACTCATAAAATCCAAATTCTCATTTTACAAAGGAGGAAAACCAAAGTCTGGAAAGTCAGGAATTGACTTTGGCTATATTATATTGGTGGTAAATATCAAAGATGGGATTTGAACCTGGGTCTCTTGCATCCATATTCAGTGCTCTTTCCATTCAAAGCTACTGCTGATCCTCGTGTGGTCCTGCTATTTCACATCACCCTTAATTTGATTCATACATTCATGCAATTATTTAAAAACTACTTACAGTGATTAAACTATGCAAAACACCACAGTATGTGTTATTTGTACAAAGATAATTAATATGGCTCCTCTTACCTCATGACAAAAACACAAACATGCCAGATTACACAACTACCTACTCAGAGGATTCACTCCGTGTTCCACATGTATTGTGTTAAATGTGTTCCCTAGCCTACAAAACAGCATAGCTTTGGTGTTTATGAGGTAGAATCTGAGGCATGAATTGTGGTGGGTGACCAAAAATTCTGAGCATTTTAGTCTCTACCTTGTCATCTGGAAAGATGATAGGTCTGAGGAACAGACATCTTATGCCCTCCAACACATCACACATTTCACATACAACTTCCAGACTAGTCTGAGCTACCCTCAGTAGGGAATAAAGGGGAAAGAAAATGGAGTGAAAGAAGGATAGAGAGGGGGGAATACTGTCAGTGTCTGTGGTGCTAACCATGGTGCTGACAAATATATACTCTGTGATCACAAGCAGATCACACCCATTCAGAACAGCTAACTGCCATTTAAAAATAGAGCACTGGCTTTACCTATCCTGTCAGCACAACAGGCAAATATCTGCCCATAAAAGTCAGTAAAAGAGTCGTGTTCATTGTACTGTATGCTACAGAAGACTGAGACTGGGTATTTTGTTTAGTCATTCAACAAACATTTACTTTGCACTCTGTATGAGGCACGGGAACTACACAAAGAGAAAAAAAGAAAATATCTCTACCCTTAAAGAGCTTAAATTTTATCAGGGGATATAAAATGCACTAGAACCATCAAATATAAGATAATTCAAAAAGGTATAGAATACTGATAATTGTGGACAGGGGAGCAAGGGTATGGAAAGGCTTCACGAAGGTGACACCAGAGCTAAGCCTTGAAGGATGTTAAGGATTCTAAGAGGTCTAGGTAACAAGGAAATATATGCCAAGCATAGCAAACAAAGTTATGGAGATGGTAGATAGAATGTCAAATTTGAGGAAATTCTAATGGACTAGATTGACTGGAACAGAGAGGGTATTAAGGAAACAATGTAAGAAAGGCTAGAGTCAGATAGTTGAGGTCTTTAAATACCAGAATGAAGAATTAATATTTTATTTTAAAAGCAATAAGGAGCAACTGAATATTCATGAGTGTGTGGTATAGTCAGATCTGTGTGAACCTTAAGAAAGAAATCCTGCACACAACAATTTTTATGGCAAGTATCTCTGATATCATTTTCCAAATAGATAGAGAACTAATTCAAATATATAAGAATACAAATCATTCCCCAACTGATCACTAATAAAAGGAGATGTAGGAAAATTGGGACACTGATGCACTGTTGGTAGAGTTGTGAACTGAACCAACTATTCTGGATAGCAATTTGGAACTATTCCCCAAAGGCTATAAAACTGTGCATACCCTTTGACCCAGCAAAGACAGGGTCAGTAGATTAGAAGAGACTGAAGATATGAGAGAAAGTGCAAGAATGACTGAAGGGGTAAAGTTCCCAGAAGAGATGAGAGAAAATGAGATCAAGGGTATGACATGAGTGGAGGGATCGGGTAAGCATTCTACAGTACAACAGTAGGAGCACAAAGAGCAAATGAAAGGCGTAACCCCATGTTGGGATTTGCCCAGGCATGAGTGACAAAGGGACATGGGATCACAGGGGAAAGGACAATATACAGCTGAAGTGATTAACTACTAGATTTTTATCTCAAAGAGATTTAAAAAAGAAAAAGGACCCATATGCACAAAACTGTTCATAGCATTTCTTTTTGTAGTGGCAAAGCATTGGAAATTACGGGGATACCCATCAATTTAAAAATGGCTGAACAGGTTGTAGTATAGGACTGTGGTGCAATATTACTGTGCTATAAAAAATGATGAGCAGGCAGAATTCAGAAAAACCTGGAAAGACTTGAACTGAATCAAAGTGAAGTGAGCAGAACCAGGAGAACATTGTATACAATAACAGCAATACTGTAAGATGATCAACTGTGAAAGACTTAGGTCTTCTCAGCATTACAAGGACCTAAGACAATTCCAAAAGACTCAAGATAAAAAAAAGTTATCCATATTCAGAGAAAAAACTGATGTAGTCAGAAAACAGATGAAAGCATACTATTTTTCCCTTTCTGTATTTTTTGTGTTTTTTTCCTCTGGGTTTGTATTTTTTTTCACAAAATGACTAATATGGTAATATGTTTTGCATGAATGAACATGTATAACCTATATCAAATTGCTTACTGTCTCAGGGAAAGGGAAGGTGAGTGAGGAGAGAGAAAATTTGGAACTCAGAAAATTTTTTAAAATGAACATTAAAAATGTCAATACATATAACTGGGAAAATTATTATTTTAAAAAAGAAAGATATTCTATCAAATATGGGCAGGAGAGATGAGAGAACAGAGACATGACAAGCAGGAAGGGAGATCAAATGGAAGGGTATTTCAGTAGTCCATATGAACGATTACAAGACCATGAACTGGGTAGGGAGAAGGCATATGAGTGGACAGATATAAGAGATTATATAGGTAGAAATGATAAGACCTGAAAACTGATTAATTGGAGGGAGGGACAAAAAAAATCAAGGATGATTTCAAAGTTATGAACTCAGGTGACTGGGAGGATGATGGTGACTCCAAAAGAAACAGAAAAATCTGGAGAAAGGGTAGTTTATGGGAAAAAGATAATTAGTGCCATTTTAGACAAGCTGAGATTGGGAACACACCGGGGGGAGATGTCTAGTAGTCAGAAGGCAATACGAGACTGGAGTTGAGAGGAGAGAATAGAGCAAGATATAGAGATTTTGGAGTTATCTTTGTCAAGATGCCATGTAAACCTACTAGAGGACATGAGACCACCATGGGGGAAAAGTGCCGAGAGAAAATAAAAGAGGACCAAAAACAAAGCCTGAGATGGAGAATGAAATCTACTCTTGGAAATAGATAATGGAAGAGCTGGGAGAAAGCAATGTTATCACTGCATAAAGTAGCTATACTGTCAAAGGCTAGAGTGATATCAAGGAAGATGAGAACTGAGAAAAATCTACCAGATCAAGCAGTGAAGAAATCCTTGGTAACCTTGGAAAGGACAGTCTCAATAAAGTGGTGAGGTCAGAAGTCAGACTGCAAGGGATTGAAAAGTGATTTGGAAATGAAGCTGATGACTTTTTCTAGGAGTCAATGAAAAAGAAGCTATGAAAGAGAGGCAAGGACATTCATTTGAGGGGACGTAAGAGTCAAGTGAAGATTTTTTTAAGGATGGAGGAGACCAGAGCCAAATTTGTAGGGATCAAAGATAGAGTCATTGGATTAGAAGAGACTGAAGATGGGAGATACGGTACAAGAATGACTGAAGGGGCAAACTTCCCAGAAAAGATGACAGAGAATGGCATTAAGGGTGCGATATGAGAGGAGGGATTGGCTGAGCATTCTACAGTACAAAAGTAGGCACTCAAAGGGCAAATGATAGGGGAAACCCCATGTTGGGATCTGCCCAGCCATGAGTGGCAAAGGAACATGAGGTTAAAGGAGAGAGGACAGTATATAGGTGAAGTGATTAACTACGTTAATTACAGGGTCAAGATTATGAAGGGAGGAAAACAAGGCCAAAGTAGGAATGGTAGACTGGATGATCAAGGAAGAATGGAATGATTCTATACATGGTGAAGATGAAGGAAAAGTTTAGCAGGAGGGAGGTGAAGAATATGAAAGGATAGAAGAGGGGAGGATTTTCAGCATTAAAGCTCATAAAGGCAGGACAGTTATAAGTGATAGTGAGATTTCAATTATGATCAGCAGTGTCCTAGTAGATGTTCAATAACTTATTCTCTGAAAAAAAGTACATGAGATGTAGTTTTAAGTTTAGTCATCATTATGAACATTTTCTCCATTGCTTTGTTAAGTCTAGACAGTCAACAATACAATAAATCAAGCCTTGGTTTATACTGTTTGTTGATGTCCAAGGTATAAATGCACATAGTAAAAAAAAAAATCTAACAATTGACCTTCAAGGGCCAGTATGAGTTATCTCCATCACATTCTAGATTATAACTACCCTGTGTATGGAATGAGAATACTACTAATAGAAGCTGAAGAAGTAGGAAGCCAAAGTGTTTGACTTCTATACTTAAATTCAAGACTTTATTATAGGAAGGTGGAGTTCTAAAGGAGAGTAAGACTGTCATTTTGATACCGAACTCTTTAAAAAAAAAGAGAATGGACCTGGAGACTAATAAATGGCACACATCTGAATAAAGCCTTATAACGAGATGGAAACCTCTTAAAAGAAAAGAAGTTTATGAATAATATACTGGAGGGAGGGTCAGGAAGTGCCACCAAAGAATAAGAATGCACCTCTTGACAGTTTTGAAACTACAGATTGATCTTGTCATATATGTTAAAAGAAAAGCAAGTTTTACATAATAGAGATCTATAATTTCATGAATAATTCTCTTTTTCTGTTCTAATTATATATGTGTATATATATGCATATATATATATATATATATACACACACACACACACACACACACACACACAGGAAATACCCATTTTATCTGTTGTTTAATTTCAAAAAAAAAATTAAGTACTATACATATTCCTCCTCTAGTTGCAGTGTATTAGGAGTATAAGAGAAGAATGACAACGCCAGGGAAACAGCATCTTTTGGAGTGACTCAAACTACTGGGACCACAACAAAATGGAAAGAGTATGAGAAAAAGTGGCCTAGGATGATGGATAATTTGTTAACGATAGAATAGAGGCTCTCTAGAACACAATGGAACATGTATAGAAGAAATGAGGATAAGGGGGGTAGAGAGTATAATTGAGGTAGAAAGGGATGAAAGAGTAGAAAATTGTTGGCATTTAGGTGAATTTTTTGGTCATAAAGTAGATAAATATACAAAATGAATCTTAGGCCTGTGTGTCCATCTTCTGCTTCTAAAGTGATGATGGTGAACTGGTAAAAGGAGTGTCATGAGTGAAGAATACAGTTTTTTAGACTACCTATAAACATTGAAATTAGTGACTTGTGTTCTAATTGTGAAATCCTTGACCAATGATGTATAAGTTCACATTACTAGAGGAGTTGAACCACATTCATTTTGGCATCCCCACTATAAATGAAACTAGGAGACATAAAGAGTTACAGCTAAATGGAAAGATAGTCCAAAGGATCTTCTTGGAAAAATGAAGATTAAAGTAGGAGAACTGGCTTCACCACATGCTCAAAGGAAAAAATGGTATATTTCATGATCATATCTCCTTTCAGTACTCATGAATACCCAGAGCAAAGAAACGAACATGAAATGTGTGTTTGTGTGTGTGTATACATACATATATATATATATATATATATATAGTTAGAACAGAAAAAGAGAATTATTCATGAAACTATAGATCTCTATTATTTAAAACTTGCTTTTCTTTTAACATATATGACAAGATCAATCTGTAGTTTCAAAACTGTCAAGAGGTGCATTTTTTATTCTTTGCTGGCACTTCCTATAAAAAAGAGCAAAGTTAAAAGAATACATCAAGAAGGAAATGATTTCAGAAAACTATAGGAAGACTTCTATGAACTGATAAAATGAAGTAAGCAGAATGAGAACATTCTACAAACAGTAATATTGTAAAGATAATCAACTTGGAAAGACTTAGTAACTCTTATCAACACAATGAACCACCATAATTCCAAAGGATTCATGATGAAGCATGCTATCAACCTCTTGAAAGAGAACTGAGGGATTGAAGCATATTTTTTCTCTTTCATTTTCAGAACACTGCTGATACAGAAATTTGTTTTGTATGACTATGCTTATAATAGTTTTATTTTTCATGCTTTTTCATTAGGTGAGAAAGGGGGAGGGAGAGGAAGAGAATTTGGATCTGAAAAAAAGAGGCTAAAAAAAAAGTATCATATCAAGAACTTAATTAGATCCCCTAAAGTCTAAACCAAGTCAATATAGAACTTGATAGTCAGTGCCCCTGAGGAGGCACAATGGGGTTCAGATTTTTAAAATGAAAGAGGCCAAAGGCTTATAGATTACTTGTTAGTTTTATATCTATATGCCATGAATATCTTCTTCAGGAAGTACCCTAGAAAGCACCGAATGTGGAAAGCATTGAACATCATAGAAATTAAAAATTGATTATATTTTAATGAACAGAAAATAACTGGTTACTTGATATGTATGTCTTTATGCATTGAGATTGTAGACTCTTTTAAGCAAAGATCAAAATTAAAAGCAATTTAGATGAGAGGATAAAGAGGAGAAGATACTGCACTCAATTATAACAGCTAACTATAGACCCACTGAAATAAACTGTTGTCTCTGAAATATGTGAAATGAATAAAATGAAGACATTGATTCTATTGCCATTTTGGGGGAAATTTAAACAAACAAACAAAGAATCGCCATACTTTAGAGGCCAAAAGAACTTAGAAACCATTTTAGTCAACATTCACTTTCTTTGACAAGAGAAAAGATATGGGTTACTAAAGGCAGGACTGATTTAGAGTATAAACTCATTTACTACAGAAAGTAATTATGGAAGATAACAAGTGGTGATCATTTCACAAACCAACAAAAACTGGTGAAGGGTAAAAAGAGCCAGCAAAACGCTTGTCTTGAGAATCCATTAAACCAGATCATCTCAAGAGCATTTATAACTGGAACTTGACAGAGAACATCAAACAAATGTAAAATGATACAGGTTACCAGCATTTCTATAGCTCCCTTTTCTTATGACAGTAGAACTACTATGTTTGTTTCTCCTCAAAATCACATAGTATATCACTATATGAAAAGTGGGGTGAGGAATAATGACTCAATATGACCAATATACACAGAAGTAGGTCATGCTAAAGATAATACATTTTCAAAGGAGTCAGAGATTGAGTCTCAAAATATCTCAAAAAGGGTAAAATTCTAAAGTGAATAAAAAAAAGAATTATCATCCCCACCAAGAAGACATCAACCACTATTGATCCCTGGGTCTATTTTCTAAGAAGTATAAAATCCCCATGAGAATGGTTTATGACCATAACAAGGTAATCCTTGATGAAAACATGTAAATAGAATAGGTAGGTTTTCATAGATGATTTTACGGATGTAGTTGACTATATCTTTAGTTGTAAATCTGAATAAGTGGTATATAGAATATAATATACCACTGTATTTATTACTTTTATTACAAAAAAAGTCTTAGATTGGGCACAGAAAAACAAAAGCTAAAGTCTCTGACCCTCTGATGATCCATATCAAGCTAAAACCAAAACAAGATGTATGCTCAACAAAGAGATTTGTCAGCATCATCAAATAATTCTATCTGAAAAGAAGTTGTCTACAGATGGAAAGATTATTCAGATACTCCTGTCTGTGGATAGTGTTGTACTGATTGCACTAAATCCACAGGGTCTTCTAATGAGATACATATCCACTCAAAAGAAATGTCTCTCTAAACACCCAGGAAAACAATGGATGAAAAACACATGTGCAGTTGAATATTGTGATATTTAAAAAGTTTAAAAGAAATAGTTTCTGGGTAACTTAATCATTTTATTAATAAGGCTAACATTTTTTAAAATTCTTCTTTATTTATATATATATATATTTAATATAAATTTATTATATAAGTGCCCACTGGGTTAAATGCTGGGGATTCAAAGAAGGGGGGTAGTTCCTGTTCTCAAGGAATTTACATTCTAATGGGGTGACAACATGTAAATAGCTATGTAAAGACAACATATATCATTTCAAATGTAATATAATCTGGAGGACAAAGTTGTGAGTGGGGCGAGATGAGACCCAGAAATGTTTTATATGCAAGGTAAGCTACGGCCTAAATATTGAAACATGCTAGGGAAGTGAAGGGTTAAGGAAATATAAGATCTTCCCTGTCCATTTATAGGCCTATGTGACCATATGTGTTTTCTTTTTTTCCTTAGAACAGGAGCTGTGTTTCTAGGTCTAAAGGTACACAGGTATTTCCATCATGGATATCTTTCTGCTCTGAACTCCAGCCCAGTTCACAGCTGGAATACATTCCATGCTGAGTCACATAGACTTTCCCACCTTTAGGTGCAAAATCACGTGAGTTGTGACACCTTCTGGCTCTGAGCCTGTTCATTGATAACTACATATACCGGGAAGTTGGTGTTTTACTTTGGGGGCTCACTCATGGGAAGAATGTTTCTTTGTGATTTGGCCAGACAAGACTCTGGGTAGTTGTTGTTAAGGGCCACCCCAAACCCTGGCACCTCTGCCTTTGTGAACCCAGATATTGGTGTTCCCTGGTCTGATGATTATGTATCTATTACTTTGTTTACACAGTTGGAGCCCTATTGGATTCTTTTACCCAGGAACCCTGAGAGTCTTCCCCTCCTGCTTGGATTTTTGGGTTTTTTTTCTTTTATTAAAAGGGACCATCCCTCAGGTAATTACTTAAAGAGGCCTATTCATTGAATGGATGTATCTCACTCAAAGGAGAGTCTGATAAGACCTTAGCCTAAAATGGTCAAGATCCCGCATTGCATCCTGGGCCTTCTCCAGTCATCCTGATGAATATCAGGCCCCTGGACCCAGATGGATTTGGAGGAGAAAGTGAGGTTGGTAACCTTGCACAGCCCTCCCTCACTCAAATCAAAGTCAAGTGCAAGTCATGTCATCATTTTGATGTCATGGTCCTCTTTGAGAACAAAGGACAAACAACAACAACTTATATATCTTTCTGATTGTTTAATTAAATTAAGATTGTTAACCCTTTGAAGCTGTCTTTCCTTAGAAAAGCAGATAGGAGGGCAGAGCCAAGATGGCAGAGTAGAAGGATGGACCTGCTCTAATTCTCTCCCCAAAGCCCATGAAATACTTGCAAAAATGACTCTAAACACATTCTAGAGCAGAAGAAGCCACAAAACAATAGACTGAAAAAGATTTCTAGCCCAAGACAGCCCAGAAGGCTGACAGGAAATGTCCACCACACCAGGCTCAGAGCGGAGCACAGCCCAGCCTTGGCCACGCAGCACAGACAGGACTGGAGCAGGCTTTAGGGTGTGGAATCATGGGCAGCAGCTTTGATTCCCAGATTTCTCAACCCCAAAATGCCAAAGACAGCTTCCAATGTCAGTAAGAAAGTTCTTTCACCTGGGGAGAGGGGAGTGTGGTCTAGTCCCAAGCCTGGCCCAAGGGCAGCAGCAGCATCCACTTTTGGAGTCCTCAGCCTAAAGACTCTGGGGGAATCAAGCAGCTTATCTGGGTCTCAGTTCTGAGGGGTCATTCTGGGGTGAGGAGGAATGCTGGCATGGTGAAGCTGGTTGTGGCTCTGGAGAGGGAATCCTGCTCTCAGATCCAGGGCAGAAAAGAGTGCTTGCGGTTGCTCACAGACAAGAGCATAGGCCAGGAGAAGAGTAAGCTCCCCTCCTTTGATTATGCCACCTTGGAGGAATTGAGGACTTACAGGTTCCTAAAGTATAGCCTCCACTTGACAAAGGACTCAAAAGTCAAGTAACTGACTAGGAAAATGCCCAAAAAAGGGGAAAAAAATAAGACTGCAGAAGGTTACCTTCTTGGTGAAAAGGTATTTTCTTCCATCCTTTCAGATGAGGAAGAACAAAGTACACCATCAGAAGAAGACATAAAAGTCAAGGCTTCTACATTCCAAAAAAATATGTAACGATCTCAGGCCATGGAAGAGCTCAAAAAGAATTTTGAAAATCAAGTAAGAGAAGTGGAGGAAAAATTGGGAAGAGAAATGAGATCGATGCAAAAAAAAACATGAAAAGTGAGTCAACAGCCTGCTAAAGGAGACCCAGAAAATGTTGAAGAAGATAACACCTTTAAAAATAGTCTAATCCAAATGGCAAAAGAGGTCCAAAAGCCAATGAGGAGAAGAATGCTTTAAAAAGTAGATTTAGCCAAATGGAAAAGGAGGTTCAAAAGCTCACTGAAGAAAACAGCTCTTTAAAAATTAGAATGGAGCAGACTTTATGAGAAACCCAGAAATTATAAAATAAAACCAAAAGAATGAAAAAATATAAGACAATATGAAATATCTCACTGGAAAAAACAATGACCTGGAAAATAGATCCAGGAGAGATAATTTAAAAATTATTGGTCTACCTGAAAAACAGAATAGGAGCCTGTGTTATCAGCCCTCCTGTGTCTTAGTGTTATTGGTCTTATACCCTCACAGCAGTTGCTAGTAACATTTCTGATACAGGAAGCCAAGAGGTAGAGGTGAGTAGGGAAGAGTATTACAAACATGGAAGAGACAGCTAAGGAAACATCATGATCATAGATTTAGAGCTGGAAGGGGGTATAAAGGCCATCTGCTCTAATCTGTTCATTTTTCCGACACTGAGGCTCAATTTGGTCAAGTGGATTGCCCAGCATCACACAGCTAGAAAGTATCAGAGAGGGGGATTTGAACCCAGGTCTTCCTAACTCTAAGAATTATCCACCACTCCATGCTGCATGATTTGGAAGAATCACAGTTTCAAGTTACCCAAAGGAGAATAGAGGGACATATGGTGAATTTAATTAGACTTTAGCATATTGCCAAAGATGACTTGCATAAAAGAGGTGGCATAAAGGACATTATCAAGGATATGTATGATGGGGAAAGAAGGCAGGGATCCATTCTGTAGCAAGAAAGGAGACTAACAGCTCTATTGGCTGTTTGTTGCTAACATATTAAAAGGCATGAAATGTTAACATATTAAAAGGTCCCCATAATTTTGGACAGAGACTCTATGGAAGACTTTTGGAAAGACACAGTGACAAGAACTACACAGAAGAAGGAGGCACAGATGGGACATGATTCAATGTCCACATTGATGAGCTCTCAGGTCCACAAAACTGTCCATCTTATGGACAAACCCTGAGTATAGATCACAGTGGAGCTTTTTATATCCAATGTCCTGTCCCCCACAAGACCACACTATCACATGTTCCCAAGGGAGAATATTCACAAATCCCACATTCTCAACTCTTCCAGCTTTCCATGAATTAGACTAAATGGTGATGACCAACACAGAGAAGGTGACCCAAGCAAGACAGACATGGATATGACACATTTCCTCTGCTTAGGAAGGAACCAGCGCCCATGAGAGTTTGTGCCTTTCACATTGTTCTGCTCCATGAAAAGGTAATATCTAACACGATAAGTGCTTGGTGGTCACTGTAATATCTCCTATCATGGCTCTAGCTGCCCTTGGTGATGATGATAAAATGCCTCATTTTTCCTGGAGAAGGAATGAACAAGAGGGGAATGTGGTTGGACTGCCCTAAAATATGTAGGATTAATGAAAGGGCTCTCCAGTTTGGGGCTACTGATCTCATCAGTACAAGTGGACTGGCTGGCCACAAGATCCTGCCAAAGCAAGAGATGGTGAGGGGAAGGATGGAAGGAAGGAAGAAGAGAAAGAAAGAAAGAGAAGAAAGGAAGAGAGAGCAAGATAAGGAAGGAAGGAAGAAAAAAGGGAAAAAAGGATAAACGTGTTCATCTCTAAGCTACAAATTCCTTTCCACTCAAACTTCCCACTTCTGACTGTTACTACTACTACTACTACAGGATGAGTCAGCCTAGGAGCATGAGTCAGCTCCAAACACTCGATAATCAGCATGGTCACCAAAGTCATGTGCTGCTGTCCCTGCACTGGTTCCATGTTTCCAACCTATCAGATATGCTCTATTTTTCATGCAAATATACTAAGAAAGAAAGCATAGTGTAGGGATACAACCATGAATCTTCTGTCAGAAGATCTAGGTTGAATCACAGCTCTGAAACTTACTAGATGTGAGACTTTTCACAAGTCATTTTACCTCTATGACCCCCTAACGTAGAACACGTTAGGGATAGGACTAGACCTGTGATTAGGTATAGGAAACTCTTGGAAGAATAAACTCTCTCTGCCATTGTAGGCCAGCAACTTCTCTGCAACTGATAGTTTTAAAGAGTTGCCTAGAGATCCCAAAAGGTAAATGATTTGTCCAAGGTCCCAGTTGTCAGACTATGTCAAAGGCAGGACTTGAACTCCAGTTCATTACAATGACTCCAGGTTTTCCTCTAGATTGGCTTTTTAGCCATTTCCACTATTATCAGGATTATGGTGAGAAACAACTCTTGGTAGCCAGCTCTGTGATTCAGTGGAGTATGGGACGTGGAGTTAGGAAGACTTGAGTTCAAATTCAGCCTCAGACACTTACTAGCTGTGTGATTCTTGTCGTCATTTAATCTTTATCTGACTCAGTTTCTTCAGTAAAATGGGGATAATAGCATCCTGTTTCCAGGACTGTTATGAGAATCAAATGAGATAATATCTGCAAGGCACTTTGCCCACCTTAAAGTACGACATAAATTCTAGGCATTATTTGTTATTAATAGTAACTAACAATAACAGTAAGCCTTGAAGTATTATATAAATGGGAGCTATTATTACCAGATTGTGAGATCCCTGAAGGTCTTTGGATCTACTTATTTATTGGATTGGAAATTGGATCTTCTTATTTCTGTTTTCTCCCAGAGCTGACATCAGTGCCCTTACATACTATAGGTGCTTAATAAATGTTTGCTGAAGTAAGAAATGGAAATTAATGAACTTCTAAAGGTTTTTGCTCCATTTGTTAATTATTAGATGAAAACGTTCTTAAGCCTGTGCAAATTCCTTGCAGAGAAAGTCATTAAGATAAAATATGTTTATATAAAGTCATTTAAAGAATTTAACTAGAACACCAGCGAAACTTTGTATAGGAAACAGGTATGTACTTCTAAATGATCTAATAATTATTATATATGATCCCTTATTTCCATTTCTGTAGTTTGTGATGATAAATTCTGACTCCTGTAACTTCCTTTATTAAAAGAATCTCATTACAATGATTTTGCTGTAACACTTTATAACTTTATTACATCAATGTAATGGCTGGTGTACTAATTAATTTTTGCAATTCAACAAGACCCTGCTAATTTGGTATCATTTTTATGACTTAGAGCATAATGAATCAACAGGATGACAGTCTCATGGGATAGCCCAATTTCTAGATGCTCACTCACTAGGACAGCATAAATAACTGCTACACGTAAATGAAAAATTCATAAGATGGAAATCCCACAAATTATCAATGAAAGGACCTGTGCAGCAGAAATGCTTGTTTCAGACCTGCTTTTTTTTTCTTCCTAAGGCTTATTCCCAAGGATGGATGATAGCATCAGTTGCTCTCCAGAGTAGTTGGGGAATTCTACTCTCTTACCTCCTCTCTCATGACTCCCTTCTAAAAGTAGAAGACAAAGTTGCACATGAGGCTTCCTAAAAGAAGCCATGATTTGTTCTTAGTATCCATGTGAACCCTAAATCTGATTATTCCTCTCTGCCATATGCAGGGTTTCTACAGTTCATTCAAAAATGGGAGGGGGGAGCCTTACAGACCCCTGACTTCAGGTCTTAATCCAGGTACCTTAGACCAGAATCTCAGAGTAGGAAGGGACTTAAAAGTCTTGTAGTCCAATTTATGCCTAAACAAGAATGAGGCATAATCTCCTCATAATCTGCAAATGAGTCTGTTTTCCTATCTATACTAACAAGTTTCTCATGGGCTAGAATAAGGCCTTCTCTTTCCCAGAGGCTTAGACTGGTCAAGAGTTGTCATGGTCTCGTGGAAGGATAAGGAACTAGCAGTCTTGATTGTGGATTCAGACACAGGGCCTGTATTTGAGTACCTAGAGGGCTACATGTGACCTGGAGGCTGCAGAAGAAGGAGAATCATAGGTGAACAGAGTTTAAAGAGACTGTCCAACTCAAACCATGCTATGGATCAGTCAAATAATTGCATTCCCCACCATGGAGCATTCTACTTGTCTTGAGCAGCTCAAGGGGCAGGGAGCAAGAGCTTTGAGAAAGGACAGAGTCAGGAGTGGGAGGACCCAACCCAAAGGGAGAAGAGGAAGGTAGAATCAATTTTTAAGTTTGTAGGTTTTAAGGAGTAGGACCTTTGGCAGTAAAAGTTTGATGGATTAGTAAAAATTTGCCTCAAGTCTATCCCAGACCATGGACTAGTAGATGGAGAAATATTGTCCAAGTCAAGAGAAACCAAGATGGTAGGGCTTCCATTTGATCACCTCCTTCTATACCCTCTTTGCCCACCTGATCCCTCTCACCTAACCATCCAATTATCTCTCAGTCATCTGCAGTCATACCTGGCTGCCTGTCAATGGAAAGGTTTCCTGGGAAAAAGTGATTCCAGTAAGAAAAAATGGGTAAAGACCACCAATCAGAGAAATTCACCAGAGAAGAAGGAAAGAACCTCTCTTGACCTGATACCTAAGCTAGACCTTCCTCTTGTGAACCCCACACAACACTCTGTCAGAAAAGTGGCTGTGGAGGAGCTAGTGAGCAGATAACCAGACTTAGAATCAGATCCAAGCTTCACTCAGATACTATCTGTGTAACAGCTTACCCTCTCTGAATCTCACATTACTTACCTCAAAATATTATTGTGAGAAAACCATAAAGTGTTGAGGTTACAAGCCATTACCTTTGTGTATCTATCATACCTTGACTTATATTATAGTTATCTGCATTTTTTTTCAGTGTTTGGTACACATTAGTTACTTAATAAATGCTTATCTTCTTTCCCTTCTTCACTGTCTTTCCCTCCTTCCTTCCTTATCTCTTTCTTTCCCTCCTTTCTTCCTTTTCCAAGTCATTTCATATGCAAAATCTTGCTCTAGGCACCATGGAAACAAGTTGAGCAAGACTATATAAATGCTTGTTGAATTGAATTGTGAAGATATTGTCCTTGGCCTTAAAAACAACACAGATAAAACAGGTGGCATCACCTAGCTTTCCCCAGCCCCACCCTCATAGACTCCTGCTCAGATCTTCTCTCACTAGACACATCAGCTCTGAAAATCCGGGAATCACTCCGGGAGATGAGAGATGAGAATGGATGTGATGAAGTTTCTTAGGAATCTGTGGTTGTCTTCATTGCTGCAGTTCCACAAAACATACTGGCCAGATGGTGGTTATTAGTGAGTGGATAAACTAACAGCTCTTTTATTTTTAATGAAAATATTTACTTTGAACTTTAGAACAAAACCCAGACAACTACTTCACTCAACAGAAGGGAGGATTTCCTTGAATTTATTTTTAAAAGAGGGGAGGAACTAGAAAGCTGGACATGATGCTAGAACAGCAATCAATGCCTGTTTTCTGATGGAAAATTTTCCTTGTTGCCTGATTTCTCTTTCACAAGACTTTCTTCTTTCCCTCTAGAAGCACATCTCAAACTATCAATAATATTTTATTTCTGGGAAAAACAGCTCACAGAAAAAGAATACAAAACAGTAAAAAGATCACTGGGCTTGGGGGGTCATAATGAAAAGGTCAAGTTCAAGCTGCACCAATGACCAACTGAGTGACCTTGAGTCAATGGCTTATTTCCCTAGGCCTCAGTTTTCTCATCTATAAAACTGAACTAAAATGGTTGCATCAGTTTCATGGTTTCTTTTTTTTAAGGAAAAGATTCTGTAAACTTAAATTGTTATAGAAAAGAGAGCTATTAGTGAATGGAAAGGAAGACTGAGGATAACAGAAAGGAGGAGAAGAAAATTATCCCTTCCAGAAAAAAAGAGAAGAATAATCTTGATGGTGATAGTCAGTTATTCTTAGTCTGTATCCTATATTCTTTGAGGACAGACACGGTTTTTTTCCTCTTTGTATCCTGAGGATCTAATACAGTGCTTTGCACATAGTAGGCATGTGAGAATGAAGTCAATGATTATAAAGAATTTCCTTAAGCAAATAACTCATTTATATAATATTTTAGGGTACATAATAGAATTTTCCTTCCAAATCTCTGAAGCAATACATTTACAATTACATTAAATACAATGCATACACTCCAAGAGACTAGGGGATGTCTCTAAGGTCTCACACATAGCTATGAACAAGTCCAGAACTTAAACCAGAGGTTTTTAACTCTTTTACTTCTGCAACTTCTGCCCAGAGTCCCACTGTCTTGATTAGCACCTATTTTACCTGGCCCACTATTTCATGAGAGCCCCAGGCATACTTTGCTTCACTCCCTACTCTGAAGCCATCTTTGTGATAACTTTACAAGCTACCTTAATGATGCCACCACCTTACATTCTCCCTCCCCACCTCAACTTCCTCTAGTTCTGGAGCTATGACCAAATCATGTTTCAGTACTTGAGAATATTACTTTAACAATAAGATTGCATCCACTTTAAAAATAGATTTTGATCGTTGGTCTATTATATAAAGACCAAAGTATATAGAAAGCATAAGAAAATAACCAACTCTGGTTATTATTTTAAATGAAATATTGTTATTCTAAAATTAATTCTGACATTGTCCTGGTAGGAATATGTCAATATACTGCCTCCTAGCCCCACTCACCAGTGCAGTGTCTGACACATAGTAGGCATTTAATAAATGCTTATACCCTTCCTTTACAGACCAAAATGCTCCTTGATAATTTGTGTTATCTCCCCCAATTGGAACGTAAGTTCCTTGTGGTCAGGGACTCTTTTTGCTTTTGCATTTGTATTCCTAGTACTTGGTATTTTTAAATTCTTTTTTCTTCATTTCTTGCTTTGGAGCCTGCCTACTGGCTAAGGAGGATCTCTGTACATTAGCTGCAGAGGGATTTAATAGCTTTTGAAGCTGGCCCTCTGTGTTCAAAATGAATGTCATGTGTGGTGGCTTTATGCTATTACACTGCATTTTAACTGAAACAAATGATTCTCATCTAAAATTGCATGCTGTGTACCCAGTGAGGAAAGGGAAAAGGGATTTTGCAAACTACCCTTTAATTTTTGACTCCAGTGATCCAGAGCCCAAATTGATGATGCAATTACAAACGGTGCCGCACACACACAGGGTAAGTAGAGAGCCTGAGCAGGCAGGACTAACCTTATTGACCAAAGTATTGGTAGAAGCACATCAGGAATGATAACCGTAACAGCTAACACTTATGTAGCGTCTACTATGTTACTATGCTAAAGCACTTTGCAATTATCTCATTTGATTGTGACATCAAACCTGCGGGGGTAGATGTTATTATAGTCCCCCATTTACAGATGAAGAAAATGAGGCAGAGTATAAATGACTTGTCTAGGATCACCCAGCTCGTGTCTGAGGCTGAACTTGAACCCAGGGCTCAGTACTCTTTCTACTGTGTCTCTGAACTACTCAAGAGAAAACAGAGCCAGATACTCTCTGTGGGCCTCACCCAGGAAGCTCATCTCAAGGAAAGCCTTCTTCAGAGGCTGAGAGGAGAGCTCAGTTTCCTTTCTACAGCCACACTAGATAGAAGGGCAATGGCTCAGTTGTTCCTGAAGGGCTCTGAAGCCCCAGCTTGATGGAAAACCACTTCTGTGTGGTTTCTTGTCACCAGGGCCCAGCCAACTTCTTAGGTTCTTAGGTTCCGCAGAGCTGATGGCCAATGACTGGGAAGACAGAAGATGAGGAGAAGACCAGCTGGTGTATTGCTGTTGGAAGCATTATTAGAAGAAAAGGAACTTTTTGTCAAGTATTCATCCATACCTTTAAATATGATTTGCCAAGCAACCTTCCCACTACCTATACAAGTTTTTTTAATTGTCCTTTTACTTCTTCAGTCATTTCAGTCATGTTAGACTTTCAAGACCCCATTTGGGGTTTTCTCAGAAAAGATATTTCATTTATTCCAACCCTTTTTATTGGACATTGGTGATATATAAGAAACAAAAATGAACAATGTCAAAAACAACGAAAAACTCCTCTATGTTGAACAACCCTTAGGAAAGTGAGATTACCGTCGATATTTTGGTTAGCCAAAAAAAACCCAAAAAACCCAAAACCACAACTGCACACCTACACAAAGGCTATGTGTTATATTTCTTTTATTTAGTAAAGACTGTTGTTACTATTACTATTAATAAAAATGCATATCAAGCAATTCTGAATAAAAAGACAAGGTTTCAATATAAAGAGCACATTAGAGAGAAGGCCTCTATTTCCACATCACCATGTTGGTAAAAACATATGTTCATTGTAATAATAAACCAATTAATGCTGGAGTGGTTTCCCATTTCCTTCTCCAGCTCATTTTACAGATGAAGAAACTGAGGCAAACAATGTTTTAAGTGACTTGCCCAGGGTCATATAGCTAGTAAACATCTAAGGCCAGATTTGAATTTAGGAAGAAGAGCCTCCCTGACTTCAAGCCTGGCGCTCTACCCACTGCAGTGCCACCTAACTGCCTCAATTAACCCTGGTTGTATCATTTCTTCCTCAGTACAGAATTCTGGCCAAGCTTCCAACCAACTGCATTAACTTCAATTGGGGGCAATGGCCATTATCTCTTTCCTCTCTATGCATTTGAATGACTGGCCCAAAATAGACCCCCACTGCCATAGCATCTCTCCATGATCCTGGCATCAGGAAGCTTTGAGTCAAATGTTGCTTCTTATAATGGTTATATGACCATGACCGAGATACTTAACTCCTGAGTCTCAGTTTGCTCCCATGTAAAATGAAGATAACAGTTAAAAATAACACCTGCCTCACAGGGTTGTTGCAAAAACCAAATAATGCATGAAATGTGCTTTGTGAATTACTGTTATTTTCTCCCCTCCAATATATCCTTCATACCAATGTTTCCTTCATTCTTTATGCATAGACCTGTTAATGTCACTCTTTTGCACAAATCCTTGCCTCCACATTCAAATTTCAGCATTCAAAACCCTCCTCAATTTGACATGACCTAAGCTTTCCAGGCTCATTTCATTATTCCCCTAAGTGTAATCTATACTTTAGCCAAACTGTACAATCCACTCTCCCCTTTAATTGCCCTATGAGGATCCCGCTCTGGACCTTTATTCATGCATTTACTGTGCTCCCTTCACTTGAGAAATTTCCATCTGCCTTTTAAAGACGAATTTAAATGCAATGTCTTCCATTAAACCTCCATCGGTCCCCACTGCCAATAACCTTCCTCTGGGACCTCACAGAGCACTGTTTCACAAGCTCTCTGATGTACAAATCATTTAATATTGTGTTCTACAGTTGTTCCTATTTCTTGCCCTCCTATGAACCTGTAAGTTCCACTAACAGAGACTACGTTTTAGCTAAACTGGTGCATGTCCCCAAATCCAACCTAGGGATTGGCACAGCAGACATTTGATAATTGTGTGTTGAAGTAAAATGAATGTCTTAACCATATAATCTGAGTTGAAAAAGACCTCAGAAACCATCTAGTCAAATCTACAACCCAAGTGGTCAGTAAGCCTTGGTTTACAGACCTCTGATGAGAGGGAACCCAATACAGTCCATTCAACTTTGAAGTGGTCCAATGGTTAGGAAATGATTGCTTAGCTCAAGCCTATATTTTCCTGCTTGCAACTTTTACCCTTTCCTGTTAGTTGGCCTTTCTAGGGCAAGTCAAATATGTTTCATCCCTCTTCCTAAATGAATTGAATTGGTTCCAGGGGAACTAAGGCCTGAGACCTTTCATTCTCACACCCAGAATCAGCTCTCACTCCCTAGCAGTGACCATCCATAGAGAAAAGCAGGATAAAGGGATGGCAGACAGGCCTGGAGCCTTCATATAATGTGATATTTTATTATCTGATTACCTGATATTTTCATTATCCATTTGTATTTTTAAAAATAGGCATTTTTCTTTTCAAGTTTGCACAAATGCCGAACATTTTTCAGTCAAGAATCAAGGACCAAATTCTAATTATCTTCAAAAGCAAGGATAGGTGGCCCCCAAATGCCAGCAAGGCAGATCAGGAACTTCACTGCTTCTTGGCTTGTAAGACCTGCAGGCCCTCTGTTTCTCTTGAGGCCTGTCCTATCTAACCAGGGAGGCAGGTCAGGCCCTCTACTTTTAGACTCTATAGAATGAGTGATTTTTTTAACCAGCCACATGACTGGACAAGCCATCTCTAGTCTGTCTCCTAGCTCCTGTACTGTTGTCGGCAGAGACTCTCACTCTCCAATAATAGGACCTCAAGTATGATGGTGTTAACAGAAAGGTCCTCTGGAATGGGAGGATAGACCTTGGAAAGAAGGCTACCCAGAAACTACAACTAGGGGACTCTATCCTTCTAGATGCTTCCAAAACGTCCCCAGCATTCTAGAATGAAACCAAGAACTACTTGGAAAATCATGGCCAGCAGGGTGGAATGGATCATGGAACTAAATTTAGAAGCGACCTTAGAGTCCACCAAGTTCAACTCCCTCATTTTTCCAAATGAAGAAATTAAATCTCAGAGAGATGGAGTAACTTACCCAAAGCCGATGCTCACACATCAGGGCACAATTTGAACCCATCTCTGACTTTAGAGCCAAGGCTGTTCCCATTGAACCCAGAGCTACAGACCTCCACCTGTTCCCTAAGGGGTTCCCCTCCCTTGCCCATGAAAGTAGATGAAGAGAAAACTCTCTAATGGAGAAGCATCTGCCATGACTCTGTTGTTTGTCTGATGTGTGCTTGCTCTAGGACAGTCTTCAGATTCTCTGATAATCTTCCCCTCAGGTTCCTTAGTAAAAGAATGGTCAGCAATTGCCATGCTGATGACTCAGTCCCAATCCAAGTCAATCTTATTCAGCAAACATTTATTAAACATCGCTTGATACAGGCAGAAGACTAACAAGCCACCTTGAGGTATGCACACTACTAGAGAAATAAGGCAAAAGAGAATCAGGTAAGCCAGACTCTTCTATATATAAGGAGAGAAGTGTCCTGAAAATCTGAAGAGGGGTCACTTGCATTTAGGCTAATTAGGGAAAGCTTTATAGTGGGAGGTGGCCAGCAGACCTCTAAACTTAGTGATAAAGCAAAAATTGGAGTGGGATGGTCAGCTTCAGGCATGGAGAAATCATCTGTGGAAATGCATAGTGAGGAAAAGGAAAGAGCACCAAGGAATGGTAATTTGTCCAATCTGGCTGGAACATGGGGCACATAAAGGAAGGGCAATAGTGTGAGAAAAGTCTGGAAAAGCAAGGTGAAGTCAAAGAGTGGAGGATATCATTGAATGCCAAGAGAGTTCATATTTGGGGCAGCAGGATAGTGCAGTGCTGTGAATAGAGCACTGAGCTTAGAGTCAGAAAGATGTGAGTTCAAATCTGGTCCCAGACACTTACTAAATTGTGACCTTGGGCAAGTCACTTAAGCCCTGTTTGCCTCAGTTTCCTCATCTGTAAAATGGGGATAAAAATAGCACCCACCTCACAAAGTTATTATTAGATTATTTAGATTAATTACATATTTGTAAAGCACTTAGCACAGTGCAATAAACAAACGTTGTCACTCTTTTTCAGTCATGTCTGACTTTTCATGACCCCATTTGGGGCTTTCCTGGCAGGTACTGGAGTGGCTTGGCATTTCCTTCTCCAACTTGTTTTACAGATGAGGAAACGGAGGCAAACTCATCGAGGTTAAGTGACTTGCCCAGGGTCACACAACTAGCAAGTGTCTGAGGTCAGATTTGAACTCAGGAAGAGGAGTCTTCCTGACCCCAGGCCTGGCATTTTATTCACTGTACCACCTAGCTGCCCAGATGAATGTCAGCTCTTATCATCATCATCATCATTTCTATAGGAAGTAAGGAGCCACTGAAGATCTGTGAGCAGGAGCATTTTTGTGGCTCCTATGTTGGCTCAAGAATGGATTATAAATGCTTTGATGATTAAGGATCTATAGATACCCAGGGTAGCTGAGACAGGGCATTCTGTAAACTATGTAAAGATCAACCACAACAAAAACGGAATCTCATTATACTCTGTCTCCTGATTGTGAATGACCTTGCAGAATTCCATAATGTTTTTTGTTGAGTCTTTCCGCCCACCTCAAGACTCTTAATAAATGAATTATATTAAATAAAGCAATGATGTGCTCCCAGACCTCCTTAGAGGAGCACTTTGAAAACAAGGGTTTCACTCCAGTCTTTGGGTCCAGTATCGAGCCTGCAGTCACTGTGGTCTCTAAGAGATAACTCAGATGTCCAACACTTGTCAGAGCTTAATTAGAGAGTTTATGCAGTATTTAATGTAGGGTCTGTTCCATCACTCTGCTCATTAGGAACTGGAGCTGGGCTCTTGGTTAATTGCAACACAATGATGATGAAGACAGTGCTCCAACCTCTAAACTTCCTATTTTATTAGCAATCCTCAGGTGCTAAGCAGCAGCTGAAGAAGTATTTCCAGATAACCAGGCTACTCAGACAGGTATCAGAAGGCAAAGTCAATGAGCCTGCCTTCCAAAGCTCTGAACAAAAGGGAAGGAAACTGCAGGGTTTAAGGGAAGACAGGAAATTGGAAAGTCACTCTATGAGACGGTGTGTGACAAGACCATTTCCAACGCGCGCGCGTGCACACACACACACACACACACACACACACACACACACACCCCCTCCCCTCCACTCCCCCTCCAAGCACCACACCTGTCCATTTGTTTAAAAGCAACATAAATTACTTCCTGTAAATCCTAGCGAATCCTTCCCCCTGGGACTTAGAGCCTTCTGAGAGATATAGCTCATTACCACCAGCAGCACAGACTAGAGGAAAGATACATCTGCATTTGTGAATACAAGACACATCTCTTTAGAGCTCATCAGATTCCCCGCAGTGCATCTGACTTCAAACCCTAGATCCTTTCGCTGGTGTTTCAAAACACCAAAGAAGGTGCCAGAGAAGGCGAAGAATAGTCTCCTTCCCTGTGTGGTGAACGTTCCAGTGACTGACAAAGCGAAGGGTCCATACCAACACTAGCCTGATTGGGGGGGGATGAGAGAGAAGAAAGGAAGGAGGTGTCACTGTGAAAGGAGGAAAAAGATAAAAGGAAATTCTTTCTTCTCACTTAATAGCAACTGGCATTTATATGTAAATCAGTAGCATTTTAGTATTTATTATGTGCTAGGCACCTTGTAGGCATTAGAGATGCAAAAGTGAAAATGATCTTTAGCCTCAAAGAACTTAGAATCTAGCTGGGGAAACAATAAGTGCCTACAGCACTGTGTAAATTATTTGGATGGAGGTAAAATGATTAAATATATTGATTAAATAAGCTTCAGAACTTTTTAGAGGTATATATAAAATAGATACAAGGTGGTTTAAGGAGCACATTGCTAGCAGCTGGGGGAATCAGGAAGGTGAACAAGGTGGTGCTTGATCTGAACTCTGAAAGAAAATGGGGATTTAGAGAGACAGTGGTGAGGAGAGGGTGAATTCCAGGCACATGGGACAGGCGATGGAAACAAAGGCGCTGTGACAGTAGTCTGAATGTTGTGTGTGAGGCCAGTCCACTTAGATTGCAGAGGTAGTATAGGGGAGTAATATTCAATAAAAGGGTAGTTAGGTGGTGCAGCGGATAGAGTGCTGAGTCCTCGGTTCAGATCTGACCTCAGACGCTTACTAGTTGTGTGACCCTGGGCAAGTCACTTAACCCTGTTTGCCTCAGTTTCTTCATCTGTAAAATGAGTTGGAGAAGGGAATGGCAAACCACTCCAGGATCTTTGCCAGGAAAACCATAAACGGAGTCACAGAGTCAGGCATGACTGAATAACACCAACAAATGTGCAATAAGGCAGGGTAGGGCCAGGATGCAAAGAACTTCAAATGTGAAAAGAATTTTATGTTTGCTCCAGTAGGAAGCAAATGATGGTTTACTGCTTTAGGCTTTGCATACATAGAAGAAATCTCTCTCTCTCTCTCTCTCTCTCTCTCTCTCTCTCCTCTCTCTCTCTCTCTCTCTCTCTCTCTCTCTCTTCCTCTCTCTGTCTGTCTGTCTCTCTTCTCCCTCTCTCTCTCTCCCTCTCTCTTTCTCTCTCTCCCTCTCTCCCTCCCTCTCTCTCTCTCTCTCCCTCCATGTATAAATATGTATGTGTATATGTATATATATGTATGTATGCATGCATGCACACACATGCACAAGAACCCTGGAAGCTAAGTTTTAGATGTATTATTCCCTTGTTACAGGAGAAGAAACTGAGACTCAGAGAATTTAAGTGACTTGCCCAGGGTCACAGAGACCTAGCACCAGAGAAGGGAGTCTCACCCAGATCTCTTCTGCTTCTAAACCCTTGGATCCTTCAGCTACAACACAGTGCTTCACACTTATATTCACCCCAATTCTGCTTTTTCAGGGGAAAAAGTGAGTGATTTTTATAAGAAAAGAATGCTCTCTACCCACTTCTGTGTTATCTTCTCCCAGCGGTGCCTGACACAACGCTTAGGCTCATTTCTACTTCAGGGTGATTCTCTGAGATTGCAGAAGTCAGTCAGACAACAAATATTTAACAACTTGGGACATGTCTACACTAAGTTAAGCAATGGGGATACAAATAAATGAAATAACTGGGCACATACAAGACATATACAGAGTAGACGGATGGCAATCTGAGAGGGGAAGACATTAGCAGTGCAGAGGACTCTGTATGGTCTCTTTCAGAAGGTAAGATTTGAGTCGTCTTTAAAGAAGACAGGTAAGCTAAGAGAGGAAGGTGAAAGGGCACATCATTCGAGGAACGGGGGACAGCCAATGCAAAGGCACAGAGAGAAGAAGGAGTCATGTTTAAACAAGAGGAAGTAGGTTAGTGCTGCCGGATCCCTGAGTTTGTGGAGCAGAATAAAGTATAAGAAAATGAAAACAACTAGAAAGATACTAAGTTGTAGAGATCTCAGATGTTTTCCCACATATTTCCTCCAGAGCTCTCACTTAAGATTCACATCTCCATTTGCCATGTGGGACAATTTCCCCCAGATATATGAAAAAGTCTTTCCTGATGCATGCAGTCAATACATACCCACCCCCAAACTCTTGTGACTTTGCCATATATTATTTTCCATTTCTGCCATTTGTGACTATGTCGGAATCTCCCTACTAGATTTTAAACTCCATGAAGACAGGGGTCCAGAGATATCCCAAGCATCAATACCAACATTAAGCTCGGCATTTAATAAAGGATTTTTGAATTTGGTGAAATCAATATCCCTCCCCTGCCAATAGATATTCTGTCTCCAGACATATCATTCACGGAACATACGAATAACTAGCATTTTGAATTGGTGCTATTTTTCCCCTTCCCAGTAGAATATAATTCAGTTCAATTCAACAAACATTTATTAAGCATCAACTATGTGCAAAACACTGGGAACAAAGATTTTTTTTTTTAAGAAAAATTCTCCATCCTTAAAGGATTTATATTTTTCTAGAGGAATACAACATTTAAACAATTAAGGAGGTAAATGATAATCTGAAAAGGAGAAAACACTAACAACTAGAGAATGAGGAAAGACTTCCATCAGAAGACATCACATGATACTAAAAGGAAGTGCGTTCAAGGCATAGAGAACAGGTGGGGACAAGACACGGAGGTGGGGAATGAAATGTCAAATTTGCCCAACATCAAATAAGTTAGTTCAGTGTTTAAAGGGGAGTAAAGTGGAAAAAAATCTGGAAAATAATAGTTTGAACTCAGAGGGTGAAGTTCTTTGAAGGAGGGGGACATTTTATTGCTTTGCCTTTGTGTGCCTAGCATCTAACATAGTACCTTATTTACAGTAGACACTTAATAAATGTTTGCTTTAAAATGAATGTATAGCTCTTTATCTTTCAGGTCAGAACCCTCTCAGACCAGAGGTCCTGAAGGGCATATTGTTGAAATTTCTGTAGGTCAAAGAAAGTACTATCTACTGATTACAAACTTGATGGAAGGCTTTTGGAAAATCAGTATGCGTCTAACTTCATGTGGCTCCTACTACAAGTAGCTCCCCTACAAGTGACCCCAGACCTGAACTCCAAGTCAACCTGAAAAATGAAGAAAAATAGAAAGAGAAAAAGGAGAGGGGAAAGAATAGACCCTCAGATAGTATAGTTTTGAAAAAGCTTGGGGAGGAGATCTGAACCCTGTCCTCAGGGGGTCTATAATCCAGAGGAGAGAGGGAGCAAGTAGATGCAAGGGCCTTCTGGGACTTCACAGTGTGGAGGGAAAAGGAGATCAAACTCACATATGCTACAATTAGAGATCAAAGTATCACAGAACATAATAGAGATACCTCCCATTCCACCCCCAAAATACACCTCACATCCATCTGAGCATTTACAGTCTATTCTTGAGCCAACATAGGATCCACAAAAATGCTCCTGCTCATAGACCTTCAGTGGTTTCCTATTTCCTACAGAAATAAGAAAGATAATGATGGTGGTGGTGATGACGATGACAGCTAATGTTCATTTGGGCAGCTCGGCTCAGGGTCTAGAGCGCCACCTCACATATAGTAGTGCTGTGGAAGGAAAAAATGCTGGAGTGGTAGAAAGTCTTCCTGGGAGATGTTAAGAGTTGAATTGGGCTTTGAAGGACAGAAAGAATTAGAAAGGAGGAGAAGGAAAGAATAATGGAGGTTTGTTTCTGGAATAGGGAGGAGATTTGCCTGCCTGAGGCAGCAGACGTATTTTGGGAAGTCATAGGAGACTACAAATCAACAGATTTCAGTTTTCTTATACTCTTCTCCTTGTTCATTAATCATTCAACAATCATGTACTGAGTGTATTTATATATTAACATGTATGGCCTCTGTGGGGCACAGAGTCTTCATTAGAAGTTCTTTCGTTGGAGATGACCAGGGGTAAGGAACCTGCGGCCTTGAGGCTACATGTGGTCCTCTAGGTCCTCAAGTGTGGCCCTTGGAATCAAGCAGGTTCATGTTGCACTTGAGGACCTAGAGGACCACATATGGCCTTGAGGCCCTAGGCTCCCCACCCCTGGAGTAGACCCAAAAGAGCACAGAACTTAGAAGAAGATTGAGGTTCTCACCTTTGCCACTCACTACACAACCATGGCCAAGTCACTTAAATCTTTCTGAGCCTCATTTTTCTTAGCTGTAAGATGGAGAGCTGAGGTTCTTTCTAGCTCTGACTGACTATTTCCTGTGAAATGAGCTCTGAGAGAAGAGTCATAATTCCGGGCCATGTGGACTGGAGGCATTGTATAACTCCAGATACAAGCCCTGGAACTTAAGTTCTACTCAGTGCATCCCTGTAGTATAAATATGATCCTTGATTGTTTATGGCCATACAGAACAAAAGATTCTCCCAAGATGGAAAGGTATCAAACATGGGTCTGGAATATCATTTGTACATCAGTCTAGCAAGAAACCACCAAGCTGTCTGCAAGGTGACTCAAGGGTGATGTGTTCAAGAGGGGTGTGTCCTTGATTATTCCCCAGGGTAAGGGGCAGAGTCAAGGGTTCTGTGGAAATAGGGTATAGCAAGAGAATTGAGAATTTCTACTGGAAACTTTGGTGGGGAAAGAACACCTTTCTGGGGGCCAGGTCCCAGACATTTGTACAAATATTAGATGCCTGGGGTCTTTATCCTGGGCAGGAATTTGGGGGATAAGGTTTAGATTAGAAAGCTTTTATATGTGTTATACACTATTCTTCCCTTATAAATCATATCCCTTGATACTTCAACAGATCTGGGATCTCTTTGTTCAGCCCTCCATTATGATAGACTGGAAACCATATATGTTCTTTAATCTTGTATGGCTGCTACACATGATTTTCTATAAATGTTCCATTGAGAATCTAACAAATACACTGTAGGTCTTCCCTTGATTCTCTTGCTATCTTATGGTTACAAATACAGCATTAGAACTGTTATTTTTTGCTTTGAAACACATTCATTTAAACTCAGTCAACATGTATTAGGTATCCACCTAGCACAAGGGTAGCTAGGTGGCTCAGTGGATAGAGTGCCAGGCCTGGAGTCAGGAAGACTCATCTTCCTGAGTTCAAATCTGACCTCAGACACTTATTAGCTGTGTGATCCTGGGCAAGTCACTTAACCCTGTTTATCTCATTTCCTCAATCTGTAAAATGAGCTGGAGAAGGAAATGACAAACCGCTCCAGCATCTTTACCAAGAAAATCTTAAATGAGGTCAAGAAGAATCAGGTCTGAAATGACAGAACAACAACCTAGCATAAGGCATTGGAAGATGAAAAGATAAAGAAAACAATCCCTGTTCCAGCCTTCAAGTGGCTTATAGTCTCTTAGGTGGTGTGGGGGTGGGGGATACATATACATATATGAATAAATATGAAATATATGCAAAATTTGCAAAGTAATTTCAATAGGGAACCAGGACTAACAACCATGGTAGAGAAGAGAAAGGGAAGGTTGGGAAAAACCTACCTAACCTGTGCTCACAGAAACTCAGGATTCTTTGATGCGGTGTTGAACACATATATCATAGACACTGAATATCACCTATAAAAGGCACACATTTAGGAAACTGAGTGTGGGCAGCTAGATGGTGCTGTGGATTGAACATTGGAACTGGAATCAGGAAGACCTGAGTTCAAATTCAGACTCTGACACGTGACCCAAAGCAAGTCACTTAACCTTTGTTTGCCTCAGTTTCCTCAATTATAATAATAGTGCCTACCTCACAGAATTGCTGTGAGAATTATATGACGTAAACTAAAAGTACCACAGAGTAGGCACTTAAATGCTTGTTCCCTTTCCCCTTCATGTTTGGGGAAGTTCTAGCCAATTTCCTTTTTTCCATTCATACATGTTCTTAGAAGTGTCTCTTGAATCTTTTCTTGTATGCAAATAATCACAGGTAATATGCTGCATCCTGCCTCCCACCACTAGACAACTTTCCACTTCCCGCTTCCTGATAATTGTAATAAATGCATTATTGTAAATAAATCCTTTCCTAATAGTTGTAATAAATGCATTATTGTAAATAATTGTTGTAAATAAATCCTTTTCTAATAGTTGTAATAAATGCATCATTGTAAATCCTTTACTAAAAGTTATAATAGATACTTTATTATAAATAATTGTTGTAAATAAACCTTTTCCTAATAGTTGTAATAAAGACATAACTATAAATAATTATTGCAAATAAATCCTTTACTAATAGTTGCAATAAATATATTATTATAAATAACTACTGTAAATAAGTTGTTGTAAATAAATCCTGTAACAACCATGATGGACGATTCTATAGCACCTTTATATTATACTCTTTTCCCAGCATTCCTCTATGGTAGATAGTGTAAATGTTATCGTTCTCCTTTTGCAGAAAAGGGAGTCATGCTTCAGAGGATCAAGGTGGTTTGTTTAGGGGTCACATAGTCACAACTAAGGTCTGAGGGAAGTAGGGTTAGGGATATGTATAAGAGAGATAGCCAAAATTAGAGACAATCCAAGGGAGGTGAGTATAGAGCTTGTGGAATTAGATCATTAGAATTTATAGCATGAAAGGAGGGTGTCTAGGCACCCATGTGCCCCATGGACCCATGGATGGCAGAGGGTACTCTGAAGTTTTTCCCAAGCTCTGAAGGAAACTTCCTATTGGGCACTAATATTTAGTCCTTGTTTGTATTCACCTGACTATTCAACTGAAGCTCGTTACTAAAGGGCGCTTCCCAGCTCAAGCTGAGTCTGCCCTGCAAACACCAACCCCTCATCGATCCTCCCCTCCCCCCATCAATTACAGCTCTCAGAGAAATCAATAGCTCTTTTATTTCCTGATTTCAAAAGAAAAGAAGCATTTTCTTACCAAGGACTATAAATAAATAGAATGAACCCAAATTTGGGAGAAGAGAGAAAGCCAAGACAAGAAGGATTCTCTCTAAGCCTCAGGGATCCATCCAACACAATTTCTCACAGGGAAGGAAGGGGAGTCATGGCTGATAGTCAAAAATCCATTTTTCTGCTCTTACGGTAAACTTCCCTTGACATCTTCTCATAAAAACTATAACTGGTTATCTCCACGTTGTCCTACCTCTTCAACTATCTTTACATCTCATTTATCTGAATTTTTTGTCCAGTGGAAAGAGCCCATCCCAATTCTGTCACTAACTTGCTCTGTGACCTAGGGCAAGTCATTTCCCCTCTCTGGTCCTCATTTTCCCCACATGTAAAAATGGGAAAATAAGACTATATTGGCTTTGACATCTTAGGACTAATTATGTTCTTCATCTTTTTCTTTTCGTATAAGGTCAAGTCATTTCACCTGGTGGGATTTTTGTAGTTTCCCACAGTCTGAGTGACCTGTAAAAGGTTCAGGAAAGGAGTCATGGAAGGTTGGGTTTTTTTTTTAAACAAGTATTTGTTAAGCACCTTCTATGTGCTAAGCACATGCATATTACCTCATTTTATCTTTGCAATGACTTTGGGAGGCGGGTGCTATTACTATTCACAATTCTACAGATGAAGAAACTGAGGCAGGCTACTGTTAAATTACTTCCCCAGTTAGTAAGCTAGTAAGTGTCTGAGGTCAAATTTGAACTCTGGTCTTTCTGACTGCACACTCAGGGCTCAATTCAGTGCACTATCAAGCTGCCTCTCCTCCCACTGGTGGTGTAAGCCACATATGTAACCTCAGAGCTCAATGCTGTTTTAGAATCACTGAGGAAAATAAAGTTGACTGGGAGTCTCTGCTCTCTGGGCATAGGGAAAGACTTCTGAATCATAGTAACAGTGCAAGAAACCTTCTATTTTCTATGTGGAAAAACAAAGGCAGGAGAATTGGATTAAGTTGGATTTGGAGCTACGCAGAAGAGAAGCAGAAACCCAGTAAGAGATAATCCAAAGGTGGCTACAAAGCCTTCTAGATACAAGATGATGCAGAGATAGAGCACTGGACTTAGAACCAGGAAGACCTAAGTTCAAACCTGGCCACAGACACTTCTTAGCTATATGATCCTAGACCAGTCACTGAACTGCTGTGTGTCTCAGTTTCCTCATCGGTAAAATAAAGATTTTAGATGAGCACAGGGGTTCTTAACCTTTTTTGTGCCATGGACCCCTCTGGGTATAAAGTAAAGACTGGAATTTTTCTCAGAAGTGTTTTTAAATACATAAAATGAAATATATAGAATTACAAAAAAAAGTTATCAAAATATTTAAAAATACAAGTTCACAGACCCCAACTTAAAGAATCTGTGGACTGAGGTCCCTTCCAGTCCTAATTCTATGATGCTGTTAATTCTCCTTAGGAACACCAAAGGTCTGAGTATTCTTTCCTTGCTGGTGTTTTCTCTGAGTGTGTACACTGTTGGGGTACTTGTGCCTGTGCTTTTGCATGTGTACAGGGTGGAGGGGATAGGGAGAGTGTGCATACACATCTGTTCTTATGGTCAGGACTTGCAGATGTGGCTGCTCATTTTTACTCTCATGGGTGAGTTTGCATGTGGACAATGTCTCTGGCTCAGGAACACAAACCGCTGTCAACATTTCATTCCTCTTTTGGAAACCGTTACCATGGATGCCAGCAGCTGCACAAACAGCTGGCATTCTCCATGCTGGCTACTGCATTTTGAACTTTTTTTCCTTTAAGCTTCCTTGACAACCCAGCACCAAGGACCCACCTGAAGGATTCAATTCAGTAAGTATTTATTTAGGTTACTAAGGTCACTTTCCTGGGTGCTGGGGATACAAAGACATACCATAGACTTGCCTTCAAAAAGCTTAATAGGCAGGAAAATATCATAGATTTAGAGCTAGAGGGGACCTGAGAGGCCATGAAGTCCAACACCTTATTTTGTAGATGAAGAAACTGGGACACAGAGATTAAGTGACTCCTCCAGTGTCACAGAGCAATCAAGTGTCAGAGATAAAATTTGAAACCAAGTCCTCCTGACTCCAAATCAAGTATCTGACCCACTACATACTATTTGGACATATATTCACAAGACCATGCCAAGAAGTAGGGAATTATAAGGGCATAACAAGTTAGAGGGAAAGTATTATCAGAAATTTGAGGATGGAGAAATCATTTCCAATATTGGGAGAGAGGGGTAATCAGTTCAGGTCTCCCCAGGACAAAGGCAATATCCTCTCTCTTTGCTATTTTCTGTTGCCCTTCCTAATGCCCATGTCACAGACATTATGAAAGGATGCATGCCTACAGCATTCTAGAACCTGGTGCATGTAAGTAAAACTAATGATTTGTACCAAGATGCTTTTCTTCCAAGGGAAAAGACCTAGGTTAAAGCCAAGAACTGACATCTGATACATAATGGGTTTAATTCAATACCCAACCCAACAAATACCGTGCCTTCCCTCCTCTCTCACTAGAAGGCCCAGAGAGATGGGCTGTGATAATCTGCATATATTTATTCTGTATATATTTGTATATATATGGACACATTGTAACCTCTGATAGAATGTTCCTTGAGAACAGGGATCATTTGTGCATGTGTCTGTCCCTCGTTGCCGAAGAAGACCATGCCATCAGAGAAATAACAACACGACTTGCACTTGACTTTGCTTTGAGTGAGGGAGGGCTGTGCAGGTCACCAGCCTCACTTCTCCTCCAGAGCCATCTGAATCCAGTGACCAGATATTCATCAGGACAACTGGAGATGACCCAGGATGAGGGAATTGGGGTTAGTGATTTGCCCAAGGTCACACAGCTAATGTGTCAAGTCTCTGAGGTGACATTTGAACTCAGGTCCTCCTGACACCTGCTCTATCCACTGCACTACCCAGTTGCCTCTACCATAAGCAAATTAAGAGAGCATGGAATAGTTTAATCTGTCAGATTTATGAATAAGGGAAGAATTTAGGACCAAAGAAGATAGAGCATTACAAAATGTAAAATAGATAATTTGGATTATATAAAATTTAAATTTTTACACAAACAAAACTAATGCAACCAAAGTTACAAGGAAAGCAGAAAATTAAGGGCAAAATTTTGCAACAAGTATTTCTGATAAAAGCTTCATTTCTCAAATACATAGAGCTGAGTCAAATTTATAAAAATACAAGTCATTCCCCAAATTGGTAAATAGTCAAAGGATATGAACTGGCAGTTTTCAGATGAAGAAATTAAAGCTATCTATAGTCATACAAAAAAATGCTCTAAAACATTACTGACTAGGGAAATGCAAATTAAAAACAATTTTGAGGTACCACCTCATTTAATGCTTCCCTCTTTGGTTCCCCAGCTCCTCATACAATGCCTGGGCAGAAAGGCACAGTCTGATAAGCCTCTCACCATCTCTGTCTCTCTTTATGTCTGTCTCCTTGTCTCTGTCTGTCTCTCTGTCTCTGTCTCTGTCTCTATCTCTGTCTCTATCTCTTTCCTTCCCTACCCCTTGTCTATAGGGCTTCCAGTGACATGCAGATTTTCTCCTCACCATGGAGAAACTTGGGACTCCTGACCCAAACCTTCTAGGACTGATAAATAGTCCATTATCCTCATAATGACAGCAAGGAGATGGTTGTGGTTTAGTGGAAAAAGCCCTAGATTTGGACTCAGAGTTCAGGGGTTTCAATCATAGCTTGTCACTTACTAGCTACATGACATTAGGCAAGTCCTTGACATCATCAATTTCTCCATCTGCCAAATGGGCATGTTAACCCTACCTACCTCATCAGGGTATGGCGGTGGGGCGGGGCGGAGGAGGGGGGAAGACCCAATGAGATAATGTGTGATAATGCCTTTCATAAGCATTAAGCATTGAACCAATCTGACCTACCATTGGAGGTCCTTCAACAGCAACAGTGGCTTTCCTATCCTGAGAGGCACAAATTTAGAAAAAGAAGAAATAGTCGAGCACAGCCCAGATGTACTCTGTGGATCCAGAGAATGACCCAGCCCTGCAGGAAGGGCTGTGCTCGCTGCAGGAGTGCCTGAAGTCTCCTGCAGGCTGGGAATGACTGGGCCTAATGCCACCAGGCACCCCAGCACACCTGCCTCACAGTCTGATCTTGGAACCACCTCTAAGAAAAAAACAGTCACTTCTGCCTCCAAAGATATCCCCGGCAGGAAACCAGCAGCCATAAACATTCATTTTTAATTATATTAATTGTCCCAGCTACACTATGCAACATCATTCTAGCTTACGTGAAATTTTAATTAAGCATGAAATATTTGATTTTTATAATTCCCTTTTCCAACCTTGGTTCTTTTTCTTCCCATTTTTGTTTTTCTGGGGGCTTTTTTGTTTGGTTTTCCCCCCCAGGTTATGAAGAAGTCTTGCCAGTAAACAGTTTCCTCACTAATGTGCACTTTCTTCCTAATTCACTTTTCTGACCTTTGGTTTTGACATTTTTACCCCATATATTCCTGGCCCTCGGGGCTGAATGCTGAAGCCCCTTAATTACTTAACTATAAACCTTTCATTGCAACTCTCTTCTGCTAGGCTTAGAAAACCCTGTAATCTAATCCCTATAGATCAGGATCAGGGGGCTGGACAGTCCCTAGAGAGCTCCCCCAAGAGAAAATGCAGCATCGAACTAAGTGGTTTGGCAAATGTGAGCAGGCATCACATTGCAGCTTTTAATCAGGCAGAGTACACACTCAAATATAATGCATTCCCTGGACAGAGGCACTGGGCTCACCATGCATCCACAATGTGGCGCAGCAGCCCCCTGCAACGGAATTGGTACCTTGGGCTCCAGGTTCCCAGAAAGTTTAAAATTGCCTTTCTCAAAATGCAATCTGGCTTCACAGTACCTCTGCTGGGCATGGGAGGGGAGGAGGGTCTTCACAAACACACATGTTCACACATGTATACATGCCTGTGCAGATAAATACATCCACCATGCACTAAAGGCCTTGAATGGCAAGCCTGTAGCCTTCCACTGAGATTGACAAAACTTAACATCTGAAAAGTTATCTCTGGATGAAGAGCCTCTAACTACAGGGATTTCCTGTGAGGAAAACAGGCTAAGACTACAGAGTTACAAGCAAACAGAGACCCATTATTTAACTTGAGAACAGAGCTGAGGGAAACTGTGAAGCTTATTTTGCAAAATAAGCTTCCTCTCTACGGAATCAGGTAATGAAAGAACTCGTTTTATTTGTACTTCCATTTTTGCATTTACAGTATCCTGGAATGTCAAAGAGCCCATAGAGATTATCTAGTCCAATGGTTCTCATTCAATGGTTCAAGAACATCTTAGAACTTTACAATGATGGTCCAAGGGGTTTTAGCTAAAAATTCTTTAACGGTGCCTTAAGCAGTAATTAGAGAATATTATATTATTATATTATATTAAATTATTTTATATTATAATATTATATTAAATTACCCTGGGAATTCACAACACATTCTTGTTGTTGTTGAAAAGGGTTCGTGGAATAAAAAAAATTGTGCATCACTAACCTCATCTAACTCCATTACAGATGGAGACAACCATGATTTGGGTCAGGAGGGTGACCTGTTCAAGGTTACAGATATTTAATAGTAATTCTCTTGTCTCTATGCCCAATGCTTTTCCCACCACATCATACTACATTTACATTACTTGCTTATTAAGTAAATGCTCTAGAACTTTGCTAAATGGAAAAGGTCATGGGAAGACTGCTATTTTAGTTTCCTAATAAGTACGACTTTTGTACTGAGAGCAATTTGGTGCAGAGGAATGAATGTTGAATTTTGAGTCAGAGTCCAAGGACCTGGTTTCAGTCCTGCCTTTGTCACATAACCTTGAACAACTAATCTAACCTTTCTGGGGGTCAGTTCTCTCATTGATAAGATGAGTGTGCTTCTCTGATGACCTCTAAAGTACCTTCCAATTCTATTTCTAGTATCCTAGGATCCTAAATCTTGACCCACGGATGACCCTGTGAATCCCTTCTATCGGGTCTGACACACTGACCTAGAGACCCCAGTTGGTAGCAAAAATATTATTGTCGTTCAGTTTTTTCAGTTATGTCCTTTGAGGTTTTCTTGGCAGAGATACTGGAGTGGTTTTTTATTTCCTTCTCTAGTTCATTTTACAGATGAGGAAACTGAGGCAGACAGGGTAAAGTGACTTGTCTTGGGTCACACAGCTAGTGTTTGAGGCCAGAGTTGAGTCTTTCTCCAGGCCCAGTTCTTTATCCACGGCACCACTTAGCTGCCCTGCAAAAATATTACAAGTCATAATAAAATTAAGTGTTGAAGGGAAGACATTAACTTTTCCGGACAAGGGCTAGTTGTTCACATGCTGCCCGTGATAGTAATCACACATCACCCCTTCCAGTTTCAATAAGGAAGAGAGCTCACCTGGTTCTTGCCAATCCTGTGAAGCTTATATTCCAAGGCTGAGGTCACCCATCCCCACCTGTCACTCAACCCCCAGAGACAACCCTGGACCTCAAAACCTTTTAAAATCTTTCAAATAAGACTGTCCTTTCTTAGTAGATGTTGGTCACAGCCCTCCTTCACTAGTTATTTTTTCTTCTTCTTCCTTTCTCCCAAATTAGGGGGAATCCAGCAGGACTGCACATCCTTACCACTTCTCTGCCCCTCCCACTTCCACCCCAGCCAAATCTGGACAATGGGAGTGCAATGACTTGGAGTCAGGGGAGCAGGGTTCAAGTCCCAACTTCTTGGACTGTCCACTCATCTGCAAAAAGAGAAGGGATAACACTACTCCTACTAAATGTACTCCAAGAATTGGTGTGAGGAAAATACACGGAAAGCAAATGCGATTGAAATGTAACCTCTAAATCTGACCATCCAGTGTGCACAAGAGGCCTTCCAGGCTGCTGCGTGGGCCTCTGAGCAGGGAGGAGTCATAAGGATATGCCACGAGTCCTAAGTGAGTTGGACTATGGGCCCTTTCAACTATAAATCTATGAAGTTCTGAGTCGTCCTACCCCTTCCACAGCCCCAGGCAAAGAGTAGAATTCTTAGAAGAGGTAAACCTAGACTTCTCACAGGCCCAAGGATCCACTTCCCTCTTTTACCTCCCCAGCAGGACTTCGCCTTGCTGTAGGATAGAAGCAGTTACCCTCCCCCAAGCCTGCTGCAAACCTCTATTCTTCCACTAGGATCAACTTCTGGGTTTTCGAGTGAGTCATTTGGTTTGTTTCCAGAGGTATTTTTATCAGTATAATGTTCCATTAATGAATTCTCCAAATATCACCGGAAATATTTGCAAATGCACCAAACAGCCCCTTGCTTCCATGTATCACCTTCTCTAACTGCCTGGAACAATAACCAACACCCCCATTCCCCACCCCTATCCCCTGACACATACACATGTGAAAGTCTCCAAAAGAAATGATGCTAGATGCCTCATAAACTCAAACTGGCTTGCAGGGATCATCCCAGTCCTGGCAAGCAGAAAAGTCTCTACAAAGGAAAATATTTTAGGATGCATCCATTTCCTTATGATGAAAGACACAGGAACATTTTCACAACCTTTGGGAAAGGGCCAAGGGCCCAGCTGTAAAAATACAAACCAGGACAATTCATGACATACAGTTGGAAAATTTATTATTGCAGAAAAGGCTTTCTAAAGAAAATTATTTTCTTATTCTTTTACCTTGTACTGCAATGGAGAGAATTGTACACATAGGATGCCAGACCTAGAAGAGTCCTTAGAACACAAAATGTTAGTGCTGGAAGGGACTTGCATCATAAAAAATATTAGCACTGGAAAGGCCCTTTTAGATCACCTAATACTACTCCCTCCAATTTACAGATGAGTAAACTGAGGCCCACCAAACAGAGAGGATTTGATTAATATCACGCAGCAATTAATTAGATCTTCACATCCTGAGTTCAGTGTTCTTTGCAGTACAGAACACCTTCACCTCCTGACCCAAACGATTACCATTGATTTAAAGCCATTTACCATCTCTACTTACTAAAAACACTCAGTACAGGTCTGAAGCCTTAAATACATTGCTTCCAAAATCATCTCTGACTTCCGATGTGTCTGGGATTAAATCTCCATATTTCAATATTCATAAAGCATTGGCATAAAGTCACAGAGCCTCAATGCCCTCTGATGGCAATCACCCTTGGGCTCCTGCTGCTAACTATTATAACCCCAACTTTGCTAACTCAGAAACTGACAGCAACAACCTCAATATTACCTGCTGTGGTGAATATTCCCAGCATTACTGGTCGACTGACTCCCAGACAGGAGAAGGAATCTGTATACTTCCAGGGAGACATGATGCGTGTGGGCAGAGGACAAAGAGTTTGGCTATGATAAACAGAGATCAATTCCAAGTCGTCTTGAAAGGTCTGATTGTTACAGGAGGGAACTAGGAGAATGGAATGGTACAGTAGAAAGAGAACTGGCTTTGGTATCAGAAGACCTGAGTTCAAATCCAGTCGTCACCATTTACTACCTATCTGATCTTGGACAAGTCACTGCTCTGACCATTGGTTTCTCTTTTTCAAAATGAGAGGGCTGGACTAGATGGTCTCTAATGGTCTCTCCCATTTCTAAATTGATGACTCTAGGATCCTCAGCTTCTAAAATACTATTTCAAATTCAAGATTGTGTGGCTACATGAGTCTCCATCACTGAAACCTTCAAGCACAAGGTTGGATAACCAATTGTTGGTGGTCCTAGAAAGGGTGAATCTGCTGAGGTCCTAGTTGGACCAGAGGGCCTCTTTGGACCCTTCCATCTCTGACATTCTGAGTCTACAACTTCCTTTTCACTTTTCCCCTCCTTCAAGAGAAATGACTGATGGATGAAATTAAACACAAGCCCTCCATGTCAGATCAATCAAATCCTATTCATCCTTCAAGGCCTGGTTGAAATGTTTCATTTATGACACTTTTGCCAGCCATAATTATTTGTGTCCATATCTTACCTTTTTTTCAACTAGATTATGAATTCCCTGAGAGCAATAGTTGCATTTCATTCATCATCATCTTAACTACAGGTCCCAGCACTTCAAAAATGTTAATTAAATTAACTTAAATTTGTCCCAGACCATGGACTCTTACAATGAAATTGATCATTTTTCTCTTTATTGGCTCCAGTCCCTTAGGCAAGGTTCTTATGCAGAGACTTTCTCTTTAGTTCAGGTTCGGGTGGCATTTCTTCTTCTTAAACAGTTTTATCTTTTATCTTGCCCATTGGATAACAAGACCTGGAATAAATTCTAGGTTTCTCCCTAATAACCTTTAGGCAGCCAAAGTAACTGGACAACTCATGGTTCTTCCTAGACAAATCTCTAAGCAGTAGGAATCTCTCAGGAAGATTTCATATTGCTCTAATTGCACCTTCCCCCTTTCAACCTCACCTCCAACTTAGGACAAAGGCTGCATTCTACCTTTGAGTTGATGTCCGTTATCTCCAAGGTGGAGTAAATCTTCTCCAAGGTCCCATGTAGTCTTGCCAAGATTCCATCAAACTTCTCCAAGACTCCATCCAGTCTCTCTAAGATCCCACTTAGCCTCTCCAAAGTCCCAATTAGTCTCTTTAAGCTTCTGCTTGGTCTCTCCAGGGATCCATCTGACTCTAGCAAGTTATGATTCATACTTTTATTTCTTTTATTTTTAATGTTTATTTATTTTTAGTTTTCAACATTCATTTCCACAAAATTTTGAGTTCCAAATTTTCTCCCCATCTCTCCCTTTCCCCTACCCCAAAACACTGAGCATTTTGATTACCCTTTCCCCCAATCTGCCCTCCCTTCTATCACACCCATCCCTTCCCTTATTCCCCAACTTCTCCCTTTTCTTGTAGGGCAATATAGATTTCTATACCCCATTACCTGTATTTCATATTTCTCAAATGCATGCAAAAACAATTTTCAACATTTGTTCCTAAAACTTTGAGTTCCAACTTCTCTCCTTTTCTTCTTCTCCACCCATTCCCCACTGAGAAGGCAAACAATTCAACATAGGCAATATATGTGTAGCTTTGCAAAAGATTTCCATAATAGTCATATTGTGTATGACTAACTATATTTCCCTCCATGCTATCCTGCCCCCCATTTATTCTACTCTCTCTTTTGACCTTGCCTCTCCCCAAAAGTGTTTACTTCTAATTACTCCCATCTCCCATTTGCCCTCCCTTCTATTATCACCCCACCCCAACAATCCCCTTCTCCCCTACTTTCCTGTAGTGTAACACAGATTTTTCATACCAAATTGAGTGTGCATGTTACTCCCTCCTTAAGCCAAATGTGATGAGACCAAGCTTCATATTTTCCCTCTTGCCTACTCCTTTTCCCCTCCACTGAAAAAAGTTTTTTCTTTCCTCTTTTATAGAGATAATTTGCCCCATTGCATTTCTCCCTTTCTCTTCCCAACATATTCCTCTCTCATCCCTTAATTTTATTTTTTAGATATCATCCCTTCCTATTCAACTTACCCTGTGCCCTCTGTCTATACATACATGTATGCATGATCCCTCCAACTACTCAAACACTGAGAAAAGTTTCAAGAGTTACAAATATTATCTTTCCATGTAGGAATATAAACTTTATTAAGTCCTTTATGATTTCTCTTTCCTATGTACCTTTTCATGCTTCCCTTGACTCTTATGGTTGAAAGTCAGACTTTCTATTCAGCTCTTGTCTTTTCATCAAGAAGCTTGAAAATCCTCTATTTCTTTGAATGGCCATTTTTTTCCCTGAAGTAATGTACTCAGTTTTGCTGTGTAGGTGATTCTTGATTTTAATCCTAATTCCTTTGACTTCTAGAATAACATAGTCCATGTCCTTTGATCTCTCAACATAGAAGCTGCTAGATCTTGTGTTATCCTGATTGTATTTCCACAATATTTGAATTGTTTCTTTCTAACTGCTTGCAAATATTTTCTCCTTGACCTGGGAACTCTGGAATTTGGCTACAATATTCCTAGGAGTTTTTCTTTTCATATCTCTTTCAGGAGGTGATTGGTGGATTCTTTCAATACTTATTTTACCCTCTGGTTCTAGAATATCAGGTCAGTTTTCCTTGATAATTTCATGAAAAATGATGTCTAGGCTCTTTTTTTGATCATGGCTTTCAGGTAGTCCCATAATTTTTAAATTATCTCTCCTAGATCTATTTTCAAGATCAGTTGTTTTTCCAATGGGATATTTCACATTGTCTTCTATTTTTTCATTCTTTTGGTCTTGTTTTGTAATTTCTTAGTTTCTCATAAAGTCACTAGCTTCTATCTGCTCCATTCTAGTTTTTAAAGAACTATTTTCTTCAGTGAGCTTTTGAACCTCCTTTTTCATTTGACTAATTCTGCTTTTTAAAGCATTCTTCTCCTTACTGGCTTTTTGGACCTCTTTTGCCATTTGAGTTAGTCTATTTTTTTAGGATGCTATTTTTTCAGCATTTTTGGGGGTCTCCTTTAGCAAGTTGTTGACTCACTTTTCATGATTTTCTTGCATCACTCTCATTTCTCTTCCCAATTTTTCCTCCACCTCTCTTATACTTGATTTTCAAAATCCTTTTTGAGCTCTTTCATGACCTGAGAACATTGCATATTTCTTATAGAGGTTTTGGATGCAGAAGCCTTGACTTTTGTGTCTTCCTCTAATGGTATGCATTGTTCTTCCTCTTCTGAAAGGATGGAAGAAAATACCTTTTCACCAAGAAAGTAACCTTCTATAGTCTCTTTTCCCTTTTTGGGGGCATTTTCCTAGCCAGTTACTTGACTTTCGAGTCCTTTGTCAAGAGGAGGGTATACTCTAGGGACCTGTAAGTTCTCAATTTCTCTAAGGTGGCACAATCAAGGGAGAGGAGTTTACTCCTCTCCTGGACTGTGCTCTGGTCTGGGAGCAAACACAGGCTTTTCTGACCAGGATCTGTGAGTAGAATTCCCTCTCCATAACTGCCCACAGCTCCACCATGTCAGCACTCTTCTTTACCCCAAGGCCACCATTCAGGGCTGAGATCTAGATCAGATGCTCAATTCCTCCAGGGTCATTAGGCAGAGGGCTCCAAAAATGGATGCTGCTGCTGCAGTGACTGCTGCTGGCAGGGTCAGACTGCTTTCCCTTCTCATCCAGGTAAAAGAGCTTTCTCATTGATCTTTGAAGCTGTCTTGAGTATTTGTAGATTGAGCAATCTGGGAACTGCAGCTGTGGTTGTGGATTCCATGCCCTGAGGCCTGCTCCAATCCTGTCCATGCAGCATGGGACCACTAAGGGTGCAATAGACCTTTCCTGTCAGACTTTCAGACTGTCTTGGACTGGAAATCTCTTTTGCTCTGTTGTTTCGTGACTTCTGCTGCTCTGGAATTTGTTTAGGGTCATTTTTTACAGGTATTTTATGGACTATAGGGGAGAGGTTCTATAGGTTCATCCCTCTGCTCCACCATCTTCACTCCGCCCCGCTTGTACTTTTATTTTTGTGGGTGTCTTCTCCATCCTCGCTAGTCCAGGTCAGATGTATATCCCCTATTTGCACCAAGGAAGCTGATTGACTCAACCTACATTGAAGATCCAAGTCAGAGGCACTTCATGGACTAGGAGTCACTCTTTCACAAGAAAACTAAACTCTCCATAGGTTTATCAATTCTAAACAGCTAGAGAACTGTCTCCAGTACCAGAGAAGTTATTCTGACATAGAATTGTAGGTTTAGAGTATGTATGTTAAGGAACCTTAAAGAACACAGTTTAGAGATGATAAACATCATTCAACTGGCTTGCCCCATTACTGACTAGTATCTAAGGTGAGATTTAAACGTGTGTCTTCTTGATTCCAAGTTCAATGATCCATCTTTTATATCATGTTGCCTCTAGTGAGCCTGCTTAGAATAAAGGCTTTCACAGGTGGATTCTAGCCAAAGCACAGCCTCACTACACATAAGCACAGGAGAAACAGATTTGGGGCAAAAAAGCGTAGGAAGCCTACTGGATACACTTAAGGAAGAGAAACAGACCTCCTGAAACCACCTTGAAAATAGTAAATATTGCATAATCTTCATCATGGCCCAGGACATTTGGGAAAACTTTCTAGAATTCTGAAGCTATAAACCCACCACCAATGCAGTTTTCATTCCTGATTGCTATATTGTATATGCCCAGCAAGACGTAGCCCAAGCCAAAAAGTTCTGCTAAAAGAATCATTCCCAGAGTTCTCCAGGTGTTCTAGGGTCTTCTCTCTGTGTCTTTGTTTCTATCTCTTTGTCTTTGTCTGTCTCTCTCTACTCAGGGGCATTTTAGGGTTTTAAATTAAGAAAAGAGGCCACAATTCAATTGTTATCAACCACCTTTCTCCTGTAACAGTGATCTCTGTTACAGGAGTAAGGTGGCTGACAACAGGTGAATTCTGGTCATTGTGTTCCACTCAGGTAGGCTAGATTTCCCAAGGCTGGGGGTGGTCTGGTTTGAGATAGCATCTCTTTGTCAGTGAGTGTCATAATCAGTCACATCCCCTAGCCTCTCACTGGAACAGGTCCACCTCTCATTATAATATTAATTCTCTCATTACTTATTAACCAGAGTCAATTGCCACTCTCAGGAATACCCACTCTCCCAAAAGCATAAAAGCATTGAGTGGGTTCCATGAGGGGTCTTTGGCATTCAAGAGTGCCACTGACCCTTCTTTATTAATTGTCTTCTAGCATGATTAATAAAATGACTAATTGCCCAGAAACTATGTCTCTTTATACACAAGTCTATAACCTCTCTGACAGTGGGAAAACTGAAGCTTTTTCAATGGCTCAATTGAACTCAGGAGTTCTGAACTACAGTAGGCTAAGTCAATTGATCAAATTATCCACACTAAGTCTGGCACCAATATAGTGAGCCTCCAGGGGTAGTGAAGTAAACTGATCCAGGTCAGAAAAATGGAGCAGGTTAAAGCTTCTGTGTCAATGAATAATGGGATTGAGTCCATGAATGGTTGCTGAATTTCCAGCTTAGGTGAGATAGGGAGACCCAATCTCAATTTTTTTTTTTTAAAAAGTACTTATTGAGCACATACTCTGTACAGAGGAAAAACATTTGGCTTTCTCATGGACAAGGACAGCTTCTTACCCTTTCCTACAGGGCGAACTAGATACATGAGAGAAGTTAAGAAATTTGCTAATGGAAATCCAACGACAGGTTAAAGCTAAGAAATTTAATAGAGTTAAATGTAAAGTCCTAAACTATAATTCAAATATTCAACTGTGTAAGTTCAAAAAGATGAAGATGTAGTTGAAGTACAACAGCTCCCATGAAAAGGACTTGAGTCGCAGTGGGACGTGGCAATCTCAAGAGCTGATACATTCTGAAGCAGCATTAACTGAGGCAAGGTGTACAGAATCATCTCAGTTACATTCCCTCTGCACTGGCTAGTAACTATATTACTGTGCCTTTGTAATGGTAATTTAAATGGGAAGATCTTTCCCATTCATTAAGAGGCCTATGTGACCTGCTTAAATCACATGGAAGCCTAAGTCACATGTGATGGGAGGAGCTTGATGAATGGGTAGAACAGAAAGGATAGAGCAGAACTGGAAGGAAGTTGGTGAGAGTGGTTTGGGCAGAGGTAGAAAGAGGACACAGGCAAGTAGGCACAGCTAGGTTCGTGAGCATTTGTTTGTGGGAAGCCTAGGGGGTGGGGTGAGAGAGAATAGGGAGGAAAGCTTAGGAATGGCTTTGTCCCCTGCAGTGATAATATGGTTACTATGATAGATCTAGCTTTCTGGTTTGGGAATTTGGCTTTCTGGTATCTGAATAAATGTTTTTCTTCTGCCTTCTATATGGAGAGTCCGTTATACTTTGCGACTGAGAACTATGCCAGCATATTCATAGTTGCCCTCAGTGCTGTGAATATTGCTTTGTGATACTTTTAGAAGGGATATTGACAAACTCAAGCATTTTAAGAAGACAAACTCAGGATCATGGCAAGACTAAAATATAGCTCAGGGAGATGGGGGAAAAGAACTGAAGATGTTTAGCCCAGAGAAGAAATCTCACGTGGAGAAGACATTTGACCTTTTTTTCTGCTTGGCTCTGAAGGGCAGAATGAAGATCAATTAGTAAAAGTAAATAGAAAAGTACGAGAGTTACTAGTGCTGTCCCACAATGAAATGGTCTTTCTTAAAAGGTAGTGAGCTCCTTGTCACTGGAGATATTCAAGTATACACTATTGGGGTTCCTGAAGAAGGGATTTCTGCTCACAGAGGTCCTTTGAAGTCTCTTTGAGCCTTACATTCATTATTTTGTTCAGTCATTTTTCAATTGTGTTAAATTCTTTATGACCCTATTTGTGGTTTTCTTGGCAACAGGAATTGCCACAGGAATGACTGCCATTTCCTTCTCCAGCTCATTTTACAGATAAGGAAACCAAGGTAAACAGGTTAAATAACTTGTCCAGGGTCACATAGCTAGTAAGTGTCTGAGGCCAGATTTGAGCTCAGGAAGATGAGTCTTCCTGACACAAGGGCCAGCACACTACCCCTATGCCACCTAATTGCCCAAGAAGAAGGATAGTATTGGTCAAAGTAGGGAGGAAAGATGGGGCAAAGAAATGTTCTCTCTTTTCTATAAAAACAAGTCCTGAGGAAAAGGTATTTATAATTCTGAAAACAAAGTTTTTTTATATTTTGTTGATAGGTGGGAATAGCAGCCTCACTTGAATTAGATATTGCAAAGTGACAAAAAACTAACCCTTTCCCCTTAAATAAGAAATATTGTCCAAATGCAAAAACATAGGATGTGCTCTTGAATGAAAGTAGCCAGTGAACCTCACATCCCCATGGCCTTACAAAACAGGAGCTAGTGCATGGTGAGCTGAACTCATAGCCCAAGAACTATCTGGAAAGAGGAAACAATGGAGATTGTTTTGACCCAAAATATTCCCTATGATAGCAGGAAGAGATTAGGAGAGAGTCTCAGGAAGGTAGATGCATCAGCCTGGGTGGATATCAAGAAGCCCTAGTACTGGCTCAGCTGTGTACAAGCTAGGCAACAAGTCTCTGAAGCTTTTTGAGCTTACAGAAGTATCCTGCATGAAAAATGAGTGTAATAAACCCTGCCCTCCTGACTGTAAAGGATCATTGTTATAATCAAGAGAAGGCCAAAATCATACTCATAGATTTAGAGCTCTAAAGGACCTCAGAGGCCAATGAGTCCAACCCCTTCATTTTATAGCTGAGGAAACTTTGTTAAGTGATTTGTCCAGGGTTACACAGCTAATGAGTATCTGAGACAGGATTCAAACTCAGTTATTCCTAACTCTAAGTATAGCAAGAGAGTATTTTCACATATACATACACTGAATGGCTCTGTTACCAAAAAGCTGGGGCCACCCAACCAGTCTCTCTTAATCCAAGCTCTTTTCCTGCCAAAGATGAAAAGTGTTTGAGATGTAGCAGAAAGTGATTGTGATATGGGAGTTGGTGCAAGGAGGAGGAAGGGGGGATAATCAGAACAACTGAGTTTGAAAGCTAGCTCCAGCACTTGCTAGACATGCTTATGTGGGCTCAAGGTTTTGAATTTGTAAAATGGGTTTAATCACACTTAGAGTACCTACCCAGCAGGAAAGAGCTTTGTAAATTACTTCCCCATACCTTTACCCAGGAGAGTAGGGGGTCCAATATTTAGCAATTAACTGTCCCCAAAAAATAATGTACCATGGAACAAACTTTTAAGTGTAACCTGACTAGTTTAACATTTTCTTCATTACTTTCTTATGTCTAGACAATCAACAAAACAATAAATTAAATTTGATTTGTAATATTTACTCATTTCCAAAGTATGAACGCTCATGCTGAAAATTTCACAATCAGTGGTTTGAACTGGCTCCATACATTGCTGCCCTCATGCCAATTCATGTTGTCATTTAAATCAAATAGGTCATTTCTGCATAAGCATAAAACTGACCATGAACCATGGAACTCCAAAGAGGCCATTGGATCCAAGGAAAGGAAATACCTAAATCTCTAACATCCTGTCTGACAAAAAGACATGGTCCCAAACAAGCATGGCTGGCCCTCAACACATCTAATACACACAAGGTACATTTTGAAGGATCTCCTATGTTTCTTCACCATGTCACAATCTACCTTCTTTAGACCTCACTCTTAAGTCTTTCAGAATCTATTTGTTCCACAGTCCATTCCCTGAGGCTCTGACATTGGCAATTCAGAAACATAATTTGCACTCAATTACTACCTACCTCATTACTTTAATGGATCTGTGATCATAATGATGTGGACACGCCTGCTAATGGTACAGATCATAACCCTTCTGTCTTCTCATCCTGCGTGATTAGGGGCCATCTTTCCTAAGTTCTTTATAGAAATATGGACCAGAAAAGAGTAGTCACAGGGGAATGAGGCAGGATGGTAACAAGGATTTACAGCTAGGTCTCAGTTATCAGTGCGAATAATGAATCCCTTGAAATGGTTGGATTATTCAAATTCATGCTGTATATCTCCATTGGGCTGAAACTAATTATCATATTTCACATGATTATAATTTTGAATAGTGCAGATTTGAATACATTTAGCTACTTTAGGGGGATTCACTATTTGCACTAAGCAGGACCTCACTGAATTAAGCGCTCACCTTGTGCCACACACTGGGCTAAGTGCTAGGGATACAAATATAAGCAAAAAGAAATATAGTCCCTGACCTCAAAGAACTTAAGTGGGAAGAAGATAACACATCAACTGGGAAGAGAGAGTAGGAATATCCACTCAGGGTCATGGTAGCCAGGTTCATAGAGTCAGAAGCCCCATCCAGGAAGAAAAAGCCAGCCTGGGTCTCTCCACAAAATGGAGGGTCCCCCACCCCCAAAAAGGAAATCACCAATGATAGAAGGAGGCCAGCATGTTGCTTCTTCTTCTCATGCCCTAGACTAACAATGGGTAGCCAAGAGACCAGCAGGAACAAGCCTTGAGGAACCCTTCCTTTGCTGGCTCTAACTTCCATTGTCCAGTTCCTACAGGGTGCTATGCCAGAAGCTAAACACTCCTTTATGGGTTGTTTCCCCAATTAGAATGTAGCTCTTTAAGAAGAAGGCCCCTCTGAGTTTTCTATGTGTGTCTCCAGTGCTTGGCACACAATAAAGGCTAAGTAAATGCCTTTCTATCCCATGTCCAAAGAAAAAAAAAACCACCCAGTGTACTAAAGGCCTATTCTAGATCTTCTAACGTTCCTTTGCCATAGGTTTCCCATCAGCTTGTTATCCCTCACCATCACCATGAAAATAGCCCACCTCCTTTCCTGAACCTACATCTCCTGAGCCATCCTCTTGCAACACTTCTTGCATACAATTCACTGATATTAATACTTCAACATAATTATGGAAGGCTACACCTCTCTCTGATACATTCTGGCTCACCCAGAATTTTTACTCTTCAGAAATGATGATGTTCTATGATTCACAGCTACTGGGGGTGTTTAAGTCTTTTTTTAATGGGTTGAAGTTTTTGTTTGTTTGTTTTTCCTATTTTGTTTTGTTTTGCTTTGTTTTTGGCAAGCAAGCAACTTGAAATTCTAAAAAATGCTACACAATTTCCCCAAAGAAATTCAATCTGCTTTCTTGTTCATCAATGCTCTGCTTTTTCAGTTCTGCCTCTAAAATTCCCTGGTTTCCTTCAAGGCTCAGCTCAAATTCAATCTTCTGCAGGAGACTTCCTGTTTCTTCCAGATTCTAGTGCCCTCTCTAAGATTACTTCTAAAATTCTCCGTTTGTCTGCCTGTCTCTACATGTATGTGTTAATATATCATGTATACACATATAAATCTGGGCTTATATGCATGCATACATCTTGCTAATACCTAGTTGTTTTTTTTTACAATCTGTCTCCCTCAGTAAACAGTGAATCCCTTGAGGGCATCGGGCTGTTTTTGCTTTTCTTTGTGTTTAGCACGGTATTTGGCATGTAGTGGTAAGTGTTTAATAAATGCTTACTGATTGGCTGACTGATCTCAGCTCATTGTCTACCTGTATAAATATATACATATTTATACACACAATATATACACACCAACAGGGAAGGTGCTGAAGTATTCTGGAACTCAATGCAATCAGTTCAAAGTCAACCACAGACAGAAGAATCTGATGGGCATCTATCTACCTATAGACAGATGGGAAAATAGGGAGAGGAGAAAAAAAATATATGTGATCCCTAAATACTTTCAAATCATTAAGCATTAATTTCTTTTGTGTATACTTGGTCTGGTCTAGCTGCTCTTCCCAATTTCATCTTTTTAAGTGTCATTTTCTTCCTTGTATAATATGTCTAATATTGAATTGAGTCTAAATACAGTTTCTACTGAGTTGACAAGAGTCCAAAATAACTGATTCCATTGATAATGAAAATAAATCACTATTGAAGAATTGACAGAATTGTTCCATTTTGGAGTCTATGTGTTTTCTTACTTCCAGCTTCATCCATAAAAACTTTGGGAATGATTTAAGTTAAGCGTCAACTAATTTTTTACAGACTTGTTTTCCCCTCTAATACTTTTCATTACTTTGTGGTATAAAGCTGTTCATAATCTTCCATGATCTTCTTCCATAAAAATATGTAAATCAGTCTGTACTATACCACTATGTTGCCATTTTGGCTTCCATGCCTCTATTCTTGGCAAGAGCATCAATTGCTGTCTAGCTATATCATTTTCTGGGAAGTTCTTGGTCTCTTCATCAAGGTTATTCTATGCCTGTAGAAAACTAATGTAAGAAATTGTCATAATTGGAGTCAATGTCTTTTCCTGTATCCACACCCCATTCCTCACTTTGTTTGAATCAGTTGAGTTGGAACTGTCCAAAGTAGCCTCTTCTCTTCTCTGCTGTCCTAGTTTGTTGTTGACTTTAGCCTTTGCTCTGTCTACAGAACTAATTCAGAAACAAGTTCCACATTGGTAACCTGCATTATCTGTTTTGTAAGGATATAGATAATTTCTACTTTTGTCATGTGGCTTGGTATCCAGCATGTCTATCTGACTGCTTTCTTGAAGTATGTATAATAACTTTTTTCTAGGCATAAGGTTTCTTAGTATCAGTTTTTGGCCTCTAAATTCCAAATTTCATTTTCTACTATTTCCCCAGTTACTACCTGCAAATAAGAATCAGTAAACATTAATGTATGTTCTGAACCTAGGAAAGGGTTAAAGACCGATTACTTAAGATAATGGCTCTTCTGGTTAACAACTGCAATTTAATGGCAGTGAGTGGAATGTTAAGATACTCTAGACATATTAGGGAAAGAAAAATTTCAGGGGGTCTTTCCCACTCCCTTTTACATCACTGTCCACAGATTAGCCTATCTCTACTCCAAAAGGCTGTCTGTGCTTCAATTCGAGCATCCTATCTGCTTAGTTTCACAAAATTCCCAAGGTGCGCTTTCCCATTAGACGAAGGACTTTTTATGCCAGAGAAAAAGATTGTTCAAAGATGAAGAGACAAACCTCTCAAGTTGAGCTCTGGACAACCTCATCGCACCCTAGACAGCATTCTGGGAAGGGTCACTCCCACCCCACCAATCATTACAGAGGCACAGGGTTCTTTGGAGTCCTATAACTTCTTTCCTTTGATCTTGGCCCATGAGGAGCATTCCCTCACAGGAGGTTTCTGGAGGCCTCCTGGGTTTCAGTTATCTCCAGTTCTGCTCTCACTTCATGTCCTTCCATTCCAAGTTGACTCTGACTCCACTTTTATTTTTCTAGGGTTCTGCCTATGTTGTCTCTGGTCTGCATTCTCTGAATGAGGCTGATACTTTATTTTTCTTTCCACATTAGATCCACAAGAAAAGATAAAGGCTGAAGCACATCAGTGGCCGCATCCTCATCTTTTCTCTTTTACGTGCCCTCTAGGCAAAATTCACATTATTCTCAGGAAGAAGTCTGATGTCTTATGAAGATTGGATCAGGGGCTTGGCCTTTGGGATATACCTCCAAAGAATCATGACTATCCCTACATATTTTAGGCTTTGGATTCTACCTAAAGAATATTCCTGCCAATGTTTCTCTCCCTAAACTCACTATAAAATTAACATCTTAGAACCAGAAGAGACTTCGTATGTCATGGGTCTGGAAGAGAAAGTGAGGCTGGTGACCTTGTACAGCCCTCCTTCATTTAAATCCATGTCATGGCATCACCTCCCTGATATCATGGTCCTCTTTGAGAACGAAAGACAAATAACAAGTCCAAGCTATATCTGAATAGGAATTCCCCTTTATCACAATCCTAACTAGCAGTCATCCAATTTCTGTTTAAAATTCCTCCAGTGATGGGAAACTCACTGACTCTAAAGGCAGTCCATTCCACTTTTAAACAGAGTAGTCAAGGTTAGAGCTACAAGGTTTAAATACTAGAAAATTTCATTTGACTTTGGCTCTGCCTTTGCACTAATTATCCAAAGACTTAGCATTCTTAGGGTGCACATTCTTAAAATTTGTCAAGCATATGACAGACAACAGTAGCTTCAAATCAGTAATCACACTAATTTTGGCCTCAGTTTCCTGAACTATAAAATAAGGGGTATTACAGGAGCTCTAAGATACCTTCCAGCTCTAAATTCTGTGATCCTATGAGTCACAGAGCATAACAGCCATGAGACCTTAGAACACATAATATTATATTGGAAAAGAATGTTAGTACACAAAATAGAGTACAAGAGCTTGAAACCATATACTCAGCTACAACTTTGAATGTTAGAAATAGACGTGACATCAGAACATAGAATGTCAAATCTGGAAGGGACATTGGAACATAAAAATTAAAATGCCAGAGCTAGAAGTGACAAAAGAACATGAAATGTTAGAGATGAAAATGCCCACAGAACCTAGAATGTTATAAATGCAAGGGATCCTAGAACACAGAGTATATCAATTCAGTGCTTGATGGGCCATTCCAATGTAGAGCTCAGAGATCTTAGCAACTGCAGAGATTACTTCATTCAACTCTCTCATGTTAGAGAAAAAGAAACTGAGGTCCTTATTCAGAAGTTCAAAGTCAGAGAACAAATTAGTGGTAGAACTGTGACTAGAACCAAGGTCTTTAAATCTAGAGGTCTTTCCAGTATGCCTCCTAAAACTGCAGGATGCTTCCAGGGGAAAAAACCATCTCACTATGTGTGTGTGTGTGTGTCTGTGTGTGTGCACGCACGCGTGAGAATGTGTGTGTTCTACTTCTTTCTCTCCCAAGGTCACTAGGGCCTAAACTGACCCATTGCACCTTCATGGTGGGAGGTAATGGGTAATGGCCAGCTGTTAAAACCCTTTACGGCCACAAGCAATGTTCTCTCTTCAAAAAGCGGCCCCTCTTCAGTCTAGACCTCACAAGGAACAGTGATCTCCCCTTTCTATTTCTCTTTTCTATCATTCTAATAAACTGAATTTGATTCTGGACTTTATTAATAGAGGTATAATAGAGGTATAATCTCAGAGCCCTCCCAGCTCTGAGATTCTAGAATTGGGTAATTCTTCGGCACATCACAGATTTCTATGCAAGGCATTGTCACAATTTTTCATTCTTCCACTGACCCTACATGACTGCTGAATGATTTATTGGGGCCACTTAGACCATATTTGAGGCTTACTTGGGACCCTCCCAGTCCAGCTAGAGTGAAGCCTATAGACAGGGACTATGTAATGAGTTTTGAACCCAGGACTGTGTGGTAGAAGAGGTATATGTGGAATGAGCAAAGCTTTTGGGGGTAGACAGTTAAAATATAAACTATAAAATATAAAAAATAAAAACTTCCCACCTGGGAAGTCTATCCTGAACCCCTGGAATCTGGAAGGTTTCCTGCTTTTCTATAGAGCATCACAATGGAAATCAATTCTACCTGCTTTCTCCTTGAGTACCTCAGGTACTGGTTTTGTCCCTTTGGCCTTCCCTGATTGTGTTTGAGATTTTCAACAGAGTTATTTTCCAATTGTTTGGGAAGCCAATTGCTCCAATGGTTTGGTTGAAGCCCCTACTATGTTCAATGAACTGTGCTCAGTGGTAGGAAGAGGTATAAGAAATGCCCTCAGGGAATTTATAGCCTGAATATGACACATGCAACCTGGAGTCGGGAAGACCTAAGTTCAGACATTTAGCCTCAGACATTTAGTACCTATGTGACTCTGGGAAAGTCATTTAACCCTGCTTCTCTGGAGAAGAAAATGGCAAAACCCTCCAGTATCTTTGCCAAGAAAATCCCAAAAGGAGTCAGAAAGAGTCAGACATGATTGAAAAACAACTCAACAAATTGCAATACAAATCAGGACACACTAGTGTAGAAGGAAAAAACAAAATAATGTGAGTTCAGAGGGCAATTGGCTGAAAGGATCAAAGAAGTCCTCCTAGAGGAGGTAACAGTTGAACTGAGCCTTGAAGGATGGGTGGGATTTCTATAGGCAGAAGTAGGAATGGTGTTCAATAGGAACATAGATTGTAAGCACTAGAAAAGCCTTCAAATACTATTTATTCAAACTCCCTCATTGTACAACGGGTAAACTTAGACTAAGAGAGTAAGGAGCAAGAGTGGCTTGCCTAAGATCATACATCTAGCAGATAACTGAGGTGCAACTCTAGTTCCCTGATTGATTCCCATCCAGACAAAGGGAAGAGCATGCCTAAAGACACAGAGGCAGTCATTCAGTCAATAAGCTTTTACAAAGTGCCTACTATGTGTCAGGCACCATGTTAAAAAGCAGCAAAGCTGCTAAATAAGTAAAGTCCATTAGGTATTTAAAGGACAGTGACAAATCAAGCTTAGCTTGAGTATAGAGTCTATGAAGGGGAATAGTGGGAGACAAAGATGAAAAGATAGGATGTGATGGTACCATGTCATGGATGCAAGACTTAGGAATATGGATTTTATAGTAACCAAGAAAGTCATTTAGGGGGAGTAATATGGTAAGAATTCAGCTTTTGGGATCCAGGTACAGAAGACAGATATAAGGCACTGGTTCTGGAACTTTGAGTCTCCTAGTCTTTTTTTTTTTTAGTTCAATTCAATTTACCAAATACATACAATGTTATGTAGGGTAAAATACAAGTGTTAGATCATCTGGGCCTTTTTAAAGCTTATAGGATAGTAGGAAGATAAGATAAAAACACAAATAATTGTAATAGACAATATTATACGATGAGTACATTAGAGAAATGTGATGGTTAGGATAGAGGGGATGACATTTGAGCTGGACTTTAAAAGATGAATATGAACTCACCAAACAAAGGGGGATGGAAGTGACTGAATAACATGGTATAATAGAAAGGGTTCTGAACTTGGGGTCAGGATGACCTCAGTTCAAATCCCTCCTCAGAAACATACCAGCTTTGTGACCCTGGGCAAGTCACTTAACCTCTCAGACTCAATTGTCTTATCTGTAAAATGATGACCACAATGATCTATAGTACTTGACCTCACAGTCCTGGTCAAGCTCAAGATAACATATATAAAATGCTTCACAATTTTTCAAACACTATCAAAATTCCAGTTACTATTAATGCTATTTCAGGCAGAGGAAAGAACCTGAGAAAAGGCAGGAACAAAGGTGGGGACGCTGGGGTGTGGGGAGGGGATAGTCCAGTCTGGTTGTGAGTAGAGTACAGAGCAGAGGCATTCGTTAATGAGTGAAGCTGAGAACTGACTGGCTAATCTGATTGAACTGGACAGGACCCATGTGGTCAATACAATGAATTTTCTAACCTGCCTAATGAGAATTCACTGATAAGCCCAGACCTCTGCCTGCTTTTGAGGAGAAACAGAGGAGGGATACAGAGATGGAATGTTCACTTTCAAGCCTCTGGCTCAAATTCAGTTTGTGATTTCATTGTACTTGGTGAGAAGCCCAATTATTTAAGCACATCCAGGTGTTGTGGTCACACACACACACACACACACATACACACACACACACTCTCTCTCTCTCTCTCTCTCTCTCTCTCTCTCTCTCTCTCTCTCTCTTCCAGTGGTCAGGCTGGGTGATCTGACATCCCTCTCTTTATCTGTTGATTCTCTACACTTTTAAAGCCCTACTCATACACCAATTCCATATACTGATACAAACATTTATTGAATGGTTACTATATGCAAAGTGCTACACCAGGCTCTGTGTACAGGAAACAAAAATAATCCCTTCCTTCAAGGGACTTATATTCTATTATTATTTCATTCTATTATTAACCTGTACACCGCTAAATAAATGTAAAATATATTCAAAATATTGGAGGAAGGAGGAACAAATCCCTGCCAAGTGTGGAAATCAGAAAAGACCATTGTGTGGGAAGTGGCAGCACCTAAGGTAAGCTTTGAAGGAAGCTAGGGAGTCTGAGAGGCAGGGATAAAGGGCGGGAGCATTTCAAGCACAGCAGACAGCCTGTACAAACCATGGAGGTAAAAGGTGGAATGTTCTGTGAATAGCAAGGAGGCCAGGATGACTTGTGTACATCTGTGTGGAAGAGGGAGTCACGTGAAACGTTGGAGACAGATTGTGAAAAGTTTTAAATACCAAACACAGGATGAAAGCTACAGTTGCTCTATAAAGGTAAGAGAGAGCCTTTGAAAGTACTTGAGCAGGGTTGTACCATGGTTACATTGTGTTTTATAAGTATTAGCTTAGCATTTGTGTGAATGATGGACTGAAGAGGGGCAAGACTAGAAGGAAGGCAACTTGGTAGGATGCTGTTGTAATAAACAGGCCAGAGGTCCAGGAAGTCTTTACTGATTTCTCCTCAGATACACCACCCTCCTAGATCTTTTAACATTCTTTCTTTCCCAAAGACATCATAGAGCAATTTGTTTTCTACCCCATACTGTATATTACAGTTTTTGGAGTTGCTATCTATCTATCTATCTATCTCTATCCATCTATCTATCTATAGAGTTTACTATGTGCCAGTCACTATCACTATGCTAAGCACTTTGGCATTATCTTATTTGATCCATACAGCAAACCAGAAGGTAGGTATTATTATAATGCCTGTTTTACAGATGAGCAAACTCAAGCAGTGTTGCCCAGTGTCACACAACTAGTAAGTGTGAGGCTAGATTTGAACTCTGGGCTTCTTGACTGCAAGCCCAGCAATCTATCCACCCTAGCTGCCCTAGACAATGAGCTCTTTAACTGCAGGAATTCTGCCTGATATAAATTTCATTACTTCCTCCAAAGGCCAAGTACACTGTACTGTATACAGTAGGTGCTTAACATTTTGTTATAATGGGTTGTACTGTCACACACTGCCTACTGGGTTTGAAGATTGCCTTTTGGACAATTCTCTTGTGCTTGGAATTCACCATTTGTTTCCAAGGCGTAGCCAATGCAAACATTCTTTCTTGTCCAGCACAATCCAGCTGCATGAGGAACAAGGGGCCGATCTGCCTGTGAACTCAGGCTGAAGGAGGATGCCCAGAACTGGCTGGAGCCCCTGACCGCAAGGCACATTGAAATAGGTACACAAGCCCCAAGAAGAACATGCCTTCATTCTCTTCACACTTCTCTCTTTGCTGCTCCTGGACAGTAGAAAAAGCAGTCAATATTTTGTTCCTTTCTCAGTCCAGGACATGCCATGACAGTTACTGATTTGCAAGTTGATTTGACTACATGGAGAGCAGGAGAAAATAAGAATCCATGAGAAGTGGTCATTCCCAGGAGCCTTTTGGCCAGTTTGGCACATCCCAGTGCTCTACTCAGACGGCGCTTGGAGTTTTCAGTACTGATCCAAACCAAACTGCCAACTCTCTTGGGGTTTTGTCTATCCCAAATTATGAGCTTAACTGTCATGACTAATGCTCAGCACATGTTCTTATTCCAAGAAAAAGCCTCCAAGAAAAACAAGGGAACCACAAGATTACCCTCCAAAGAAATGAAGCTAGGAAAAGGTAGGTTTACAAAGCTCTCCCCAAATAAAAACAATCTGCTTTCCCATGAAGTAGGTTTTAGCTCAAAGGGAACCTATGAGGAGCTAAAATATAGAATGCAAGAATTCAAGTCTCACACCACAGAGTTAAGATGCTTTGAGGTTGAAACCATCAACCAAAAAAATGGGTGAGCACTGATTCTGCAGAAGTAAAGTTAATGCACGCAAAGGTGTGTGCTCTCCTCTCCCCAATTCCCAACCCAAAGCTTATCCAGCCTCTAAACAGCAGGTAGAGGTGGTTCAGCTTCCAAGGCATCCAGGGCTAGGTTTAGGCAATGTAATAAGGTTTTCTTACAATTGAATAAAATTTTCTTGCCAAACAGAAATTGAACTAGACCTATAACTGAATATGAAGAGTACTGAGCTAGTTCCAGAACTGGATCACAAAATGGAGCCAGTGTGGTTCACTTAATTCCTACCCCTACTGGCTGCTCCAATCCCCTCAATTCTCTCAGTGTTCACTGCCTGTATGATTCTGGACAAATCACCCAACTTCTCTGGGCCTCAGTTTCCTCCTCTGTAAAATGAAGGGTTTGACCTGGATTAAGGGCTCTTCCCTTGGGATCCATAAACTTATTTTTTTCTTAATACAATGGATATCCTTTGTAATCCTATGTATTTTAATTTATGCATTTGAAAACATCGTTCTGAGAAGGGATCCGCAGGCTTCACCAGATGAACAAGGTTAGCAATACCTGGACAAAGCATATTCTAAAGTCATTTGCTAATACCAGCTTTAAACCACGATCTATGATTTAGTGAATTTTATCTCCTCTATCAGACCATATGCTCCCTGAGGGCAGGAACCAATTCTCTTAGCTTCCAACTCTGGCTTCCTGATCACTGGTCTTTGTATGGATCATTGTTTATTTAAGAGGCAGAGCTGTGTCTCTGAGCATAAGAATCATAGAAACATGGAATTAGATGGAAAGGACCTTAAAGGTCACTGAGTCCAGGCCCCTCCTTTTAGAGATGAGACTGAAGAAGGAGATTTTGTCTCTCAAACATGTACAGGATTAGGGGATCTAACACCACCGACTTTTACCATTCAAGTTCCAGAAAGCCCACTGCTTACCTCTAGCATCCAAAGTATACTTTATAAGCTCACCTGCAGAAATGCTGACAATCATTTGCCCTTCATAGAACCTGAGTCAGATTAAGAAACAAATGTCACAATTCTTCAAAAAAAGTATGATATCAAATTTATGCTTCTGGTTGCAAAAACGAAACATGGATAGTGGCATTATCTGAAAAGCCCTTAAGGGGTGCTACTTGGCCATGCATGGGGGCCTTTCATTGATGTAGCTGAACTGGACTACTTCCCATAGAGGGTAGAAGAGTGACTCACCATAAAGTTGGTTTGTGCATTTTAAGACTTCAACATATCTCAGTCACTGTTAAAATGATCTTCCCATTGTGGAATTACATCTTGCTTTTATTAAGCACCTATGGTTTCTTCTTCAAAGTCTTCAACTATAGTGTTACTAGGCTTATTTTATTTAGTCTCCTGTATAACTCCCTGAAGGCAGAGACTTCCCTTGGCTACCTTTTGTATCCTTGGACTTGGTTAGCATAGTGTGGGGCAGATAATAGGTATTTAATAATGTTTATCCATTAATTGATGGTTGAATGTACTAAACAAAAAGCTTTAAATAAGCACTACTATGTGCAAAGCATTGTGCCAAATGCTTCATATAATAATAGAAAAGTCAGACAGTCCCTGCTGTCAAGGAGTTTGGTGGCAAGAATTTTCTCTTTTGGGTTTTTAGCAGCCAAGGCTGATGAGCAAACAGAGGTTGAAGCACCTGTGGATGACATTTCCAGGTCATATCTCCACAAGATTTGTTTCGCTGTACTATAATTGCAAGGGATACTGGAAGCAGAGCTGGTGATCTGGAAGGTGTGCTGTACCCAGGACTCTTGAACTTCCCTGACCATATATGGCTATTGGTCAATGGTTGGTGTAGATGGTGGCAAGAGTGAAAGAGGTACCTTCCCTGATCTATGACTGCAAGGGCAGGTGGTCTGGGGGGCACTTCTATTCTCCAGGCTCTTGGAATCCTGAGATGTTTCTACCAGGATGGGAGGGGAGGCAGTGCTTGAGGTAGGATTCTGTGTCCTGGTCCACCTAAACTGGACTGCTAGATATTCTATACATTCTCTCTAGGTTTTGGGGACACCACACAACCCTGAATCTCTTCCTATCTATCTGACTGCTCCTCAGTATCCTTTGCAGGATCATTATCTAGGTCATTCCTGCTAACTTTGGATATAACACAGAGTTTTGTCCTGGGCCCTCTTCTCTTCTTCTTCTGTACTATTTCACTTGTGATTTCATCAGCTATCTAGGATTAAATTATTCCTTCTGTGCAGATGATTCTCAAATCTACTCATTTAGCCTTGACCTCCAGACTCGCATCTCCAAGTGCCTTCTGGATATCTAGAACTGGATGCCCTGTAGACATCTTAAACTCAACATATTCAAAACTGAATTAATTATATTTCCACCAAAGCCCTCCCCTCTCTTACCTCCCCATTACTACACAATCCTCCCAGCCACCCAAGCTTACAACCTTGGCATCTTTCCCCAATCTATTCCACTTAGTTCTCAGAATGATCTTCAACTTACTAGAGTGAGAGACAGAATTCGAACCCAGGTCTCTCCTGATTCTTAATCCAATACCCTTTCTACTATACCGTATAAACAAGATCTATATGCAAATATGATAAAGTTACATCTACTATAATAAAGACAATGGAGATGTTGAAAGTGCTCTAAGGAAATCTGAGGATGGAGACCACTTCAAGATGAAGAAATCAGGAATGACTTCACTGATGAGGTGGCTCCTAAGATAGTTCATGAGGCAAGATGGAAGAGAGCTTAGGGGTCACTGAATCCAGGCTTCTCATTTTAGAGATGAGTCTGAAGAAGGAAATTCTGGTTCATGAACATTCATAGGGAAGTAGATAGGGCTCTAACACCACAGACTTTCCCCATCCAAGTTCTAGAAAGGATAAGGAGAGAGTTCACGTCAAAGCCTGAGAAATGGTCTATACATATGATTGGAGGAATCACATTTTTTCCTTTCATGCAATTGAGTCACTGAAAACTTTTGTGTGAAGAAGTGATATGGTCAGACTTCTGCATTAGGAAAATGATTTTGAAAGCTTTGTGACAGATGACAGTCAGGTCTGATAAGAGTTTTAACTGGGGGTAGTGGCTAAGGAAATAGAAAGGATAGATAGATGGATGGATGAATGGATGGATGAGTGGATGGATGCAGAAGATGCTGCTGTGATAGAATCCACAACACATGGCACCCACATGGATGTGGGAGGTGATGGAGATGAGAACCCAGGAGAATTCCCAGCCTGAGTAGAAACTAGGCTTCTGCCTACTACAATTTCCCAGAGAAAAGCAATAAGAAGGAAATTCTATTTTCTAATAAATAATTAATAAAATGAATAATTATTATATTATATACTATATAATAAATAACAAATCCTAAAAACATAACTTTTACAGAGGGAAAAAAGAATATAGAACTTGGGAAAAATCAGAATGTGGTCAGAAGTCTCCACTTTGGGATTCCTTCTCAAATGTAATGAATAAATCCTATAATGTTGACCACTAATTCTGCCTTGCCTCCTCACTCCACACCCTCCAGGCTGTGATCTGACTTTCTAGACCCTAAGCACCCCTGGGCTTTGCCACCCACCCTGAAGTTAAACTATTTTATATTGCTGTCTCCCTCAATTAAAGTATGACCTCCTTGAGAGCAAGGGCTGTCTGATTTTTTTTCATTTGTAATTCCAGCACTTAACACAGTGCATAGCAAATCGTAACCACTTAATAAACACTTTTTTATCCATTCATCCATTTTTTTAAATGTTCTCTGGGAAATGAGTTGGGAAACCAAATCAACTTTCAGATGACACATCTATGATTATTTTTAGTCACTTCTGGCTAATTCTACATAACCACAAATCAACAAGAAATATTTATTGAGCACCACACTAAGCACTCTGCTAGGCACTGGGGGAAATACAAAGTATGACAGGAATGCTACCTTGTCATTTATCCCAGGTGACCCCATCCTAGGGACACTGGCCTTTGTCAATTCCATGCAGTGCCTATATTTATAAACTACAAATGGTGTGCATTAATGCTTGCTTTGCAACAGAAATCAGGTCAGATATAATGGCCAATGTTGCTTGCAGATGATGGAAGTTAAAATACATTTCCTTCCTTTCTGTTGAGAGTGAACTCTAATAAAGGAAAGTGACATGCTGTCTGTCAGTCACTGAATTAGATAGAAACTTAACTGTTTCATATGGGAAAGTTTCTATGAGGAGCTGTTGATTGAGCAGTAACTGATATTTCAAAACAAAATGTATCCATAACCCAGGAATATCTGGTTTCAAATCCTGCCTTTGCTACAAATTGGTCCTGTGACTTGAAAAAAGTCACGTAACCTCTGAGTGTCCAAGGGAACTTTCTCAGTCTATAATGTAGCAGAAAACTTGTTGCTCTGCACTGGAAAGGACAATTTTTTCACTGGAAGCTCCCTACACCAATGAAATCATAGGTCCAGAGAAAAATTTTTTAAAAAAGTTTTTAATTAAATAAATACTTATCCATGCCCTAATTCTAGACCTTTCATATAATAGACAAATTTAGTAAACAAAAAACCCCAAAATTCCAAAAAGGAAATTTAGTAAAAAGTTAAACCTATTAATCACTGAACAGAGCAGTATATGATAAAAGGATCATAAGCATTAGAGCTGAAAGTGACTATAGTAATAATCTAATCCAAATCTCTTAATTTCACATTATGGATGTGTAACTGATGCCCAAAGAGGAAAGCAACATTTACCTGAGGTCATACAGGTGGGGAGAGCTGACATGGGAACAGAGGTCCTCTCTCTCTGACTCCTAATCCAGTGTTCTTTCCACCATCTTTCCAGTCCTCTCATTTGTATTTACCATTCCCAAACTACACTGTTACAAGGATTTACTCTACCAGGATTTTAAAATACAAATTGTTGTTATCCAGTTGCTTTTCCAACATGTCTGACTCTTTGTGAACACCATTTGTTTTTGTTTTGGGGGTTTTTTTGTGGCAAAGATACTAGAGTAGTTTGCCATTTCCTTCTCCAGCTCATTTTACAGATAAGGAAACTGAGGCAAACAGGGTTAAATGACTTGCCCAGGGTCACAGGGCTAGTAAGTGTCTGTTGCTGGATTTGAACTCGGAAAGATGAATCTTCCTAACTCCCGGCTCAGTGCTCTATCTACTGTGCCACCTAGTGAATCTTTACTAGTTATGTGACTATATCTCTATAAAATAGGAATAATGGTACTTGTATCTATTCACAAGATTATGCTAAGGTATGTCATAAATAATATAATGGACATCAAAGTACTCGGTAAACCTTTTAAAGTGTTACACAATTGTGAAGCATGTTTGTTTTGGGGCTAAACTGTGCTAAATGCACTAACCTTGAGGTTAGAAATGGTGCCTGACACATAGACAACTCTGAAGCAAGAATCAGGAAGTGACGACTTCAAAGATCTAGAGGAGATTGCACTGAAAAGTCCATCCATATCTGTCCTTACACTCTTTTGCCAGATCTTCATCCAAGTCATGTCCACTAACCATGACTCTTTTCCCTCTATTTTGCTTAGTGATCTTATGGGCTTCCATTGTTTCAGTTATCATGTCTATGGAGATGATTTCCAGGTCTACCTATACAGCCCTGATTTCTTACCTGAACTGCAGTCTCTTGTCACTGATTGCCTTTTAAACATCTCAAATATCCATACTATCTTCCCTCCCCCTAGACTTTTCTTTGTTCCCAACTTTCTTATCACTACCAAGAGCACCACCAGCTTCAGAATCAACTGGGCTGAAAGCCTCAGTGTTATCTTCAACTCCTAACTTGCACTCACCCCACATAGCTAACCTATTAACAAATCATATTTTACCTTCACAGCATCTTTCCTATATGTTTCATTTTCTCCATTAACACAGCCAACATCCTTGGGCTGTTCTTCATTGTCTTTCACCTGGAAATAGTCTTCTAGCTAGTACCCCTGCCTCAAGTCTCTTCCTGTTGTTGTTCAGTCATTTCAATTGTATGCAAATCTTTGTGACTCCATTTGGGTATTCTTGGGCAAAGATACTAGTTTGCCATGTGGTACGTCATTTCCTTCCTCAGATCCTTTTCCAGAAGAGGCAACTGAGGCAAACAAGGTTAAGTGACTTACCTAGGGTCACATGTCTAATAAGTATCTGAAACTAGATTTGAACTCAGGTCTTCCTGACTCCAGGGCTGGTGCTCTATCCACTGTGTCACTTAGGGGCCCCTGAAAGTCTCTTTCTATTCCAATGCATTCTCTGTTTAGTTGTCAAAATGATTTTTGAACAGTTAGGTCTGACCTTATCAGAATTCCCCCTATTTCAAATTCCAACTCAATAATCTTCAATAGTTTCCTCTCACCTCTAGAATAAAACATAAAATCTACTCTTCAGTATTTAAAGTCCTTCACAACCTGACCCCTACCTATCTTTCCAGTCCTATATCTGACTCCTCTCTACATACTCTAAGATGCTGTTGCTTTGGTCTATCTGCCATCACTCTCACTCATGACGTTCCAGCTTTTCTCAGTACATTTGCAACAGACCATATTCCACACATGAAATATTCTCCCACCTCATTTATCTCTACCAGTTCTAGGATGACACACAAAATCCTCTGCTTGGTGTTTAAAACTCTTCATAACCTAAGCCTGTTCTCTCTTTCCAGTCTTCTTACATCTTACTCCTCAACACATACCCTTCAATCCAATGACATTGGCCGCCTGACTATTCCATGAACAAGACATTATCTCTCGACCCTGGGCATTTTCTCTGTCTGTGTTCCATGCGTGGAATGTTTTTCCTTCTACATCTCTGCCTACTGGCTTCCTTTAAGTCCCAAGTAAAATATCCCTAGGAAACCTTTGCTAACCCCTCTTGATTCTAGTGTTTCCCCTCTCTTTAATTATTTCCTGTTTATCCTATATATAGCTTACTTGTACATATCTGTTGCTTATTGTCTCTTCCGTTAGATAGTGAGATCTTTAAGGAGCAGTAACAACCTTTTGTCTCTTTTATATTCTCAACATTTAATACATTGCCTGGCACATAGTAGGTGCTTAGTAAATATTTATTGACTGACTCTCCTGACCCCTGTCTCCTGAATTCCCTGCCTCAGCTCATAATCCACTTTCTGTAGAAAGTCTTTTCTTTGTTCTCCTCCCTCCAGCTGCTAATATCTCCCTTTAACAAAGAAGTAAGTAAACATTTATTAGGCACCTATCAGGTACTGTGCTAAGTGCTGGGGGTACAAATACGAAGAAAAAAAAAGATAGTCCCTGCCCTCAAGGACCTTGCAATCTAATCCTCTCTCTAAAATTGCTTTCCATTTACACTGTATACATTTTGTATGTCCTAGCTGTTTATGTGTTGTCTTCACCATAAGAATATGAACTCTTTGAGGGCAGATACCATGTTTTCGCCTTTCTTGGTATCCCTAGTACCTACCACAGTGCCTGAAACATAATAAGTACCTGATAAATTTGTGCTGGCATACTGATAGTAATGAAAACATAACACTGCTTCCCTAGTCCAACCGAGAGGATACTAATCATCTGTGGCCAATTTAATCTCCTGCCACCATACGCCTGGACATCCATTACCAAAAACCTGCTGATGTGGAACATATCTCAGTTAGAACCTGGCCCATCCCAGACAGTCACTGATGGGAATACAGAAGGAAAGATGTGGATAAAGATGAACAAATCCATGCCCCTAGCCAAGCAAGGTTCTGAGAACATGACCTGCTGGTGGAAGGTGGGCAACATTACCTTCACCCAGAGGAAGACAAGAGAGTTAAAGGAGGGCATCGCTTGCCCCCCCCCCCCACACACACATTTGATGACAAAAACCAGTTGAAGGATTTAGGGGCAGACATAAATAAACAAGTTCTGAGAGAGAGAGACAAAAGACTCCTGGGCCTTGAGGGAAAATGAAAACCCAGGTTTACAGAAAATGAAGTTTTCCCAAAAAGAAAAACCACAATATGAATACCAAAAAAAGTTCTACAAAAAATCTGGCATCTCTTCTAGTAATAAGTCTTTCTCAGAAAATAATTAGGCACCAATGATTTGCATGTAGCTTAATTGATCAGTAAACATTTATTAAGCATCTATGTGCCGGGCACTGCACTAGGTGCTAGGGATATATATTTTAAAAAAAGTAAGAAACAAGTAAACAAACGAATGAAATCTGTTCTTGTCGTTATTCAGGAGCTCACAATCCTCCAGGAGAGGCAACATGCAGACAACTATGTACAAAGAAGATATACACAGGATAATTAGAAATAATAAACAAAGGGAAGCCACTAGCATTAAGGGGATTAGGAAAGACTTCCTGTAGAAGGTGGGATTTCAGCTGAGACTTGAAGGAAGCCATGGAAATCAAGGGAAGCCAGGATGCAGAGATGAAGATGGAGGGGATTCTAGGCAGGGGAGACAGCCAGCAGAAATGCAGCTCAGATCACAAAGCCTTAGAGATGAGACAACCTCTAGAAATTATCTGGTCTATGTTCCTCATTTTACAGATAAGGGGACTGAGGCCCCAAAAGGAAAAGACTTGCTCTTAATAGTGTGTCTATGGTCAAACATGGATGAGAACCAGGTCTTCTGACTGATATAATCCAAAGAGCAATGGATTGGAAGTCAGAAGCCCTGCCTTTAAATCCCAAATCCACTACTTACTATCTTCTTATGTATCCACCTTTCTAGAACTTAGCTTCTCTTCTATTAAGCAAGAGGCTTCCGTGAGAGATTTCTAAGATTTCTTTTGGTTCTAGATCTTGCCACTGGACTCTGACGACTCTGGAGAAGAGAGTGAAGCTGACACACAGTCAACACAGTGCACAGCACTGCCTCACTTAAATCCAATTCACGCACATATCAAGACTTCATCCTCATGATGTCCCTGGTCTTCTTCAATAACTAACCAGAAAATATTGACTTGCGAGTCCTATGACTTTGAGGAACTTTATTATTAGCTTTCTCAGCAGATACCCATGAAGTTCACTCTCCAGAAAGGCTTTTTTCTAGGCAGCTGTAGGGAGCTTTCTTTGGAGCTGACATTGGAGAAGATTTGGGGAGCAGACTTGCCAGAAGTATCATGCTGGTCAATCTGTAACCAACTCCTGTCCAGGAAGCAGTGCCTCCAAAAGTCTCCCCATGAGCACTCAAGTCACAAGCCACAGATACAAATTAATGACAGTTCATTGACCTAGCATTATCTGGGCCACCTGTACTTTGTCCTCTCTCAGAAAAGAGGAGTTGAACTGAATGATCTGGGAGTTTCCATCTTGTTCCAATATTCTACGTTCTCAGGTCCCTTCTTGCTTTGACATGCTGACACTATGTACTGTGTGTACAGACATCTCTTTACCTCCATGGCACTGGTTCCCTTCCCCACCATTCATGCTAGAGGTTAGTATGGAAAAGAGGTGAATGATACAATTGTCAGATGTAATCTCTATGTGTCGGTTGATTTTACCTGTTTTTCCTTTATCCAAGGGAAGTCTCACTCTGCGGGTTAGGGTATATTCAGAAATGATTGAGACATTTAAAAAAGGGGTGATAAAACTTTTTAACGTAATACCTTGGAGTCTACCTTCCAAAATTAACACAAGAACCATATCAATAAAACTTCAAACCACCATTTACAGAAATAAAGACAAGCAGAATTGGAAAAATATTAATTGTTCAGTGCCAATGTAATAAAAACGACAATGCTATCTAAATGGATTTATTCATTCACTTCCCTACCAATCAAATTATCAAAAGATTACTTTATAGAATCAGAAAAAATAAAGAAATTCATATGAAAGGAAAAAAGGTCAAGGTAAGAGAAATAATGAAAAGAAGTGGGAATTAAGGGATCCTAGCAGTGCTAGATCTCAAACTATACTACAAAGCAGTAATTATTCAAAACATTTTAGTGGAAAGAACATCGGATCTAGAATCAGGAAAACCTGAATTTCAGTCCTGCCTTAGACACTTGCCAGTTGTGTGAGCCAAGGCAAGACACTTAACCTCCCTCAGCCCCATTTCCTCATCTGTAAAATGGGGATAATAGCAGCACTTCACAAGGATGTTGTGAGGATAGAATGAGATAACATGCAAAGTGCTTTGCAAACCTTAAAGCATGATGCTAATTCCAATAGTTACTTTAATTATAATGCTGAGGAAATGTATTTTGTCCTAAAGGTAATAGGAACCCAATATATAAAATATACATATATATGTAAAATAAATATATAAATATATATAATATAAAATAATATTCCCAAAGACCTAATTTAAAGGTTCACAAAGTTGTATGTTGCTTCTTTTTATTAAAATTAAATCCAGTTTTACTAATCTTAACATAAAGCCCATATGTCCACAAGTCTCTTCATCTCACTCCCTGTTTCCTCTCTCTCCTTGCTTCTACACCACTCAAATGCACATCAAAACAAGGCCTTTCCCATCTCTAACCTACATTAATTAGTTATTCCTCTCCTCCTCCCGCACATGGCCGGCATTTTTCTGACTGCAGGCCTTTGCTCACACTGAGTCCTATGTCTAGAATGCCTTTTCCTCTACATCCCACATCCTCTAGTGTTCCTGCTGCCTTTTCCCCCAACCTTTAAAGTTCCACCTAGTTGTCTCCAGCACCCATAGATCCTCAGAGCTGAAAGGGACCTTAGAGGGCATCTAAGTCCCCATCTTGCCAGAGCAGGAATTCCCTTTATAACTTGCCTCATAAGAGGCCATCCAATTCTCACCTGAGGCACTTAAAGTAAGGACAGCCCACCTCTTCCAAAGGCTCTCCTTTCCATAAGATTATAGACTTAGAGTTAAAGCGACCTTAGAGGATACTGAGTCCAAACTCTACATTTTACTGCTGAGGAAACTGAGACAGAGAGGAGTCACACAACTAAAAAATGTAGTATTGGAATCCAGGTCTTCCAGATTCCAAGTCTGGCATTCTATCCACTATAACACATTGCTTCATTTGGACAATGACAGTTATTACCACATACTGGTGGCAATTTTCCCCCTTGGACTTCAAATGGTATTTTTCTTGCACCTTTCACATGCACTCATTCACCACTTTATATTGCAGAAACTGGTGTTTCATCACTATTCCACTAGACTGAAAGCTCCATGAGAATATTGAACAAATGTACCTTTCTAAATTCCTAAGTGACACAGTGCTTTGCATACAGCAGGTGGTTATTAAGTGTTTATTGAATTGAATTGGTTGAATTATTTTCTCCAGATTTTGTTCCAATTTCGCTCAAAATGTTTCTTCCCTACACTCCAACAGCACCTAACAGTCAATACTGACATTTTCTCATGTTTTCTCCCCCAAATTTCCCTGAAATATCTGCCTCTGTCAAGGACAGAGAATTCCAGGATGTTCTCTCTCTACCTTCACTACACCCTGCAGTCAAGAATCCTCTTTAAACCTTTCCCAGATTACTTGTTTCTATTCAGGAACTAGAGATATTTAACCCAGAGAGTAAACTTAGACAGGGTATAATCTCTGTCTTCAAAGGGAAGTCATATGGAAGAGATTAGACTTGGTCTGCTAAGTTCTAGGAGGCAGAAACAGAAGCAACTCATTCTGGTCAGTATTTTTATTGATTTGGATGAAGGGATAGATAGTATGCTTCCCAAATTTACAGATGACATTAAACCTAGGGAAATGGTTAACAGATGGACAGTCTTGATCCCAAAAAATTTTCAAAAAAGAAAACCTTAGAGATGGAAGGAATTTAGGGGTCATCTAGTTCAATTCATAGCTGAAGAAGAATACCCCCTAATCATGTAACAACTGGTCATTCAGTCTTAGTTTTGGAACTACCTAAAAAGATGAAATTTAATGGGGGTAAATGTAAATTCTTGGATTAATTAAAAAAACTACATAAATACAAGATGGAGAGAGGTAGCAAAAAACAATTCATCTTTGAATGACATGGACCATGAGTTTAATGTTAATCAGCTGTGTGAAATAGTAGCCATTCAAAAAAGACCACCTTAGACAACATTTAAGAGAAGCCCAGTATCCAGGTCTCTAGAGGTGTCAGCATTCTGCCCTATTCAGACCACAACAGAAACATTGCTTTGGTAAAGTCTGGGCACCATGTTTTAGGAAGGACAATGGCCAACTGAAGAGCACTTAGGGCAAAGTAGCCAGGATAGAAAGGCAACTAGCCATTAATCAGCTACTAGGTACCAGGTTGGGGTATGTACTAAATGCTGGGGACACAAAGAAGTAAAAAAAACCCAACAATGGTCCTTGTCCTCAGGGAGTTCAGTCTAATATTAGTGGGACACAACATGCAAACAGCTTCTTAATCTCTAGAATGAGGGGCTTAGAGTAGAGGCTAAGTGTTGTATAGCTATAATATTTTGCTTCTGTGAAATCATTTCAGTAGGCAGTTGCCTAACAATGTCAGCTCTGTGTGTTTACGCATTCCCAAAGACACAGCTTATACACTTCTGTTGTGCACACTTCCCAACAGTCTGCTTTACTTTTTCTGTGGTTTCTACACAAACACTTGACCTAGAAGCGATGATTAAGTAGAGACTAAGTACTTCCAAATTAATTGCTGCAAGAAGCAAGTGAAATGAAGCACTTTGGGTAGGGAGAGGTGGTATTTACACTGGAGAAGAGAAAACTTAAGAAGGACATGACAGCTGTCTTCAAGTGGGATAGTGGAAAGAATATTCAACTTGGAGTCACATGACCTGATTATGAATCCCACTCTGCTCCGTACAACTTCTGTAACTTTGGGAAAGTCAACTCAATTCTTTAAGGTTCATTTTTTTCCTCTATAAAATGAAAGTATTGGTCTTGTTGTGCAGTTATATCTACCTCTTCATGACCTTATTTGGCACTGTCTTGGCAACAATACTGGAGTGCTTTGCTATTTCCTTCTCTAGCTTATTTTACAGATGAGGACACTGAGGTAAGCAGCTTTAGGCGACTTGCCCAGGATCATATAGCTAGTAAGTGTCTGAGGCCAGATTTGAAGTCAGGAAAGATGAGTCTTCCTGACTCCAGACCTTGCTTTAGCTACCATACCACCTAGTTCCCCATCCCAACACATAGAGCTGTCCACAATTGAATGCTTTGATGGAGGAGGTAATGAATTCCTTATCACTGGAAATCTTCAAGTAGAACCAGGATATACTTGATTTTGAAGAAGACATTCTTACTCAGTCACAAGAGGAAGCAAATGACTTCTCATGTACCTTACAACACTGACAAGGGCAATTCTATGACTCTGTGGTTCTACTCAGCTCCAATTCTCTTTGGGGTAGACTCCTATAATTGATGTAAGCTGAACTGAACTCTCCAGCTTTCCAATTCCCTGATTCTCTCGACACTTTTCTGTTGGATCCTTCACTATCCCTCACCCAATTTACACAGAAAGGCCCTCCATGGTCACCATAAAGAATGCCTATCAGTCAGTCCTCACTTGGGGTTAATGTCCCTGATTCTT